>JACYFF010031954.1:53793770-54029330 GCA_017589665.1 Selenicereus undatus
CAGCTTTTGAAATTTTATCTTATCCGAAAATATGGGCAAAGGAAATCCTTTAGTATTGGCAAATCTCCCAAAACCTATTTTCGCAAATCTCCCATAATATTTTCAAGAAATATCCTTTCCAGAAAAGTAGCAATCTTGGAGTTTAAAGAAAGTATTCTAGAGATCTTGGCCAACCGAAATGAATTTTCAAAGATAACCGGGTATGGTCACTTCAGTTCAGAAACACCCTAGGCACCCTGTTTGCAGGGTTGTTCGCAACTGGTGTTCTGAAGTACTTAGCGCAAATACCGATTCAAGAGATGTTTAAAAAGCGTTTTCAATATTGGCATATTAACAAGAGTCTAAATAAATAAAACCTATATACCCAAGACTTCTTGTTTTGAATCAGTCATCTTGTCCAAGATTTGTAGAGCTGCTGTGAACACCAAGGCCACCTTGTTTGCTGGGGTTGTTCTTTGCATTGCTAGAGTTCAGGAACATGCCTTACAATCAACTGTCGAGATGGCGTTCTTGACTTAATGTAGAATCACCAAGTAAAACCTGTTTTAAAGACTTGTTCTCACATGTAGCAAACCAGTTAATACAATAAAGATTATAAACACCAGTTAGGCCTGTTTGGAGATCGTGTTTGGAGCAACATTACTTGGACACATTTTTACACTTGGATCAGTTATCATCAAAACTTAAATATAATAACTTAGCACACACGAACCCCTTTTTTGTTGTTTTATTCTTTTTTAACAACTCCGATCTTTCGCGTTTCATTTGTTGTGGGTGTGGGATGACATGCGACCAAGATGAGGAAAAAGCAATCAAATCAGGCCTTCCAGCCATGTCCACTCGAAATTACCAAAAACCCTTTTAAATACCTCACAACCCTGAAAACTAGTTCGGGGGCCTTTTTCAGAGGAACACACGGACGAAACTCCATGCTGGCACGAGGTGGCGAAGGTAGTCGAGCTACCGTCCGCAACGTACGCTTAGTTCTTCGTTTCCGAGCTGGCAGTTACGCACTTGCGATTTCTTTAGAACTGACGAAGCTATAAGAGCGACTTAGTTGCCGCGCACACTCAATAAAACATTTGTTCAAGAAGAATCCAATGGGTGTGATGATGCTAGCACTAATGCACCGGATCCCATTAGAACTCCGTAGTTGAGCGTCCTTGTGCGAGAGTAGTACCGGGATAGGTGACCTCCCAAGGAGTCCCCGTGTTGCACCCCTTTTTTGTTGTTTTTTTCTTTTTTAATAGCTCCGAACTTTCTCGTTCCATTTGTTGTGGGCGTTGGATGAGACCTGAACAAGACATGGAAAAAGCGTTCAAATGAGGCCTTCCATGTTCACTTGAAATTACCAAAATGCCCTTATAAAGCCTCTTGGCTCTGAAACCTGTTCAGAGGCCCCTTTTTAGAGCAACACACGGACGAAACCCCTTGTTGGCATGGGGCAGTGAAGGTGGTCGAGCTACCATCTGTAACGTACGCTTATCCCGTTGCTTTGGAGCTGTCAGTTACGAATTTGCGACTTGTTTAGAACTGGCATGCTGTATGAGCGCCTCAGCAGCCGCGTACAGTTAGTAAAACATTTGTTCCGCAAGAATCCAATGGGCGCTATCATACCAGTAATGCACCAGATCCCATTAGACCGCCAGAGTTAAGCGTGCTTGGGCGAGAGTAGTATTGGGATGGATGACCTCCTTGGAAGTCCCCGTGTTACGCCCCTTTTTCGTTGTTTTTGTTTTTTTTAACAGCTCCGATATTTTTCGTTTCATTTTTCGTGGGCGTTGGATGAGACCAGACCAATAGGAGGAAAAAGCATTCAAATCAGGGCTTCCAGCCATGTTTACTCGCAATTATCAAAATGCGCTTATAAACAGCTCATGGCCCTGAAAATCAGTTCAAAGGCCATTTTTCAGAGCAACACACAGACGAAACCCCATGCTGGCAAGTGGTGGTGAAGGTGGTCGAGCTACCGTCTGTGACGCACGCTTAGCCCGTCGCTTCCAAGCTGCTAGTTACAAACTTACGACCGCTTTAGAACTGGTGCATTGTATACGCGACGTAACGGCTGCGTACACCCAATAAATCATTTGTTCAGCAAGAATCCAGTGGGTAGGATCATACCACTACTAATGCACCGGATCCCATCTGAACTCCGCAGTTAGGAGTGCTTGGGTGCGAGTATTACTAGGATGGGGGACCTCCTGGTAAGTCCCCATGTTGCACCCTATTTTTGTTGTTTTTTTCTTTTTAACAGCTCCAATCGTTCCTGTTTCATTTGTCGTGGGCGTTGGGGGAGAGTTGACCAAGAGGAGAAAAAAGCATTCAAATAAGGCCTTCTGGCCATGTTCCCTTGAAATTATCAAAATGCGCTTATAAACGCCTCCGAGGCCCTGAAAAGCAGTTCGGATGCCGTTTTTCAGAGCAACACACAGACTGTTAAGCCAAAAATCATGTATTGTTTTATTAAATAATCCGATTGTATTATATATATTATTTCGTCTAATTTTCTCTATTTTATATATTTTTTAGGATTAGCATTAATCAAATAAAGAGGAGAAGAGAGGACGTCAAAGCTCGAGTTTCACGCGCTTGGCTATAAAGACGGTCAAAAAATAATAATTTATGGAAAATATTATTTCCATAATTATTTAATTGGGCTAGGGTTTCAAGAGTTGAAGAAAAGCTAGAAGTCTTGAGGGAGAAGGAGTCTAAGGAAGAAAGGAAGAAGAAAACCCTATTCACTAACCCTAATTATCCACACCATAAATCATAATCACCATCATCATCCTAAGGCATATATTCAGCCACGGCTCCTTGTTGATGAGATATCATCATCCCCATCAACCCTAACCTCTTCAAACCCTCCTTCATCACCATCTCTTGATATATACTAGCCACGATAAGCTTTAAAGGGAGCCACATCCTCCACGCAGCCATCCCACGCATCATCTTCCCATCATCATCATCTTCATACCATCTTCATCATAACCCTCACACTTGCTGCTCCTTCTTCCTCCTCATAATCATCTTCGCATCACTATATCACGCCTCACCTATTCCTTTTTTCTATTTTTATTTTGATATTTTTTTGTTTAGTTAATTATTAAACATGAACCCTTTGGTTAATTGTGATTTTATTTTTAATATGAGTGAGTAATTTTCTTGTGCTTAGTATAATCTATTTGAAACCATGCTAAATTAATTATTTTGAAACAAGTTTCATACTTTATTGTCTAGTTAATTTTTATTCATGATTCTATAGCAATTAGTGTTCATCGTTCATGATACTTGTGTTATATTAACTAGAATGCATGCTATTAGTTTAATACGAATTCATATGATATTTTAAAAGGGTTTAACACGTAAAAGTAATCGTCTTTTAAGCATTAGTATCACCCTAATTAATCATGGATTGCTCAAACCCATCTCTTTTAATTAGGTAATCGTTATAGATCTTTGTTAAATTGATTTGCTGGTAAATTGGTTACAAAGCGATAGATGATGCTTTTCTAATACGTAATGCTCTAGTTTGATTAAATTCTTGCGTTGGTGTAAGGGTTATCAAATTAGTAGGGCTTGTATTAGGGTTGGACCTAATTAAACTGTAATATAAGGAAAAACGAAGAAGATCTGCTGGTGGGTGTCTTCTACAGTTTAACTCATGGATGAAATCAACTTGGGTGTTAATGATAAATATTAATTTGCATGGTGGATATAGATTATGCTAAGCATTTCTCATAAATTTGATATCTTTTGATAATTATTTGTTGCTTTTAGTTAATTTGTTTAAGTTGTCAATTTTTATTCTTTAATTATTAGCTTTGATATAAATACCGTTTACCCCTCCCAAAAGAAGAGTCTTTTAGGAGTGTCTTGGTAATTTTAGATTAGTTAGATTTTGATTTTTAGAGTGGTTACAATTTTCATATTTGATTTATATTCTGTTTTATCGTTTAATTACCGGTTTGCTAGAAATTAGACTAAAAATAGTTTTTTTCGTTTTTTTGAAGTTTTAATCCATCCTAGGGTTTATATAGTGTCCTAATCTCCCTCTATTTAATTTCGGAATTTTTGGAAATTATTTGATAACTTTTTCAGAATTATTTCGTGAATTGGATATGTGCAGGTTTTTATTTTGATAAATCTGAAAATTACGTTTTTTATATTTATTTAATGTTTTTAAGGTGTTATTGAGTGCAGAAAATTATATCCTTAAATTTTGGTAATTGTTTTAATTAATTTCGTATTTATATTAGTGCAGTTTATTTATTTTCTAATTTCAGATTTAATTTTCTGTTTTATTATTCTGCAGCAATTTTCTATTTTAATTTTTCTGAAATTAATTAGATGTAATTCTGGAGTTATAAGCTTATAAAATTGAAGAAGATTAGTTTAGGTCACCGTTTGTGATTTTTAATATTAATTTTCAGTTTATTAATTTCTGCTTTGATTTTTTGTTGCAGATTGAGTTAATATTCTGTTTTTATTGTTCTAAATTATTTAGGATAGCTATTTACTTTTTTATTTTCAGAATTACATCTAGAATATTTAGGAGTAATATTGAGTATTTTTCCAGATTTTTATTTATTAGATTTGATTTATACAAAGAGAAGAAACCAGAAATTAGATTGGTAAAATTATTTAGGGTTAAATTAGCTTTTTGATATAATCTTTCCTTGTGGATCGATCCCTACTTTCTTATGCTATAAATATTATTTATAAATCGAAGTAGTGGTTTAATTTGTAGCTCTACGACAAGCTTTACACGGACGAAACCCCATGTTGGCACGAGGTGGTGAAGGTGGTTGAGCCACCGCCCGTAACGCACAATTAGCTCGTCGCTTCCGAGCTGTCAGTTGCGAACTTGCGACCTCTTTAGAACTGGCGCGCTGGATGAGTGACTCAGCTGCTGAGTACACTCAATAACTCATTTGTTCCGTAAGAATCTGATGGCCAGCACAAATGCACCGAATCCCATCAGAACTCCGCAGTCAATCGCACGTAGGCGAGAATAGTACTAGGATGGGTGACCTCTTGGGGAGTTCCCGCGTTGCACCCCTTTTTCATTGTTTTTTTTTTAACAGCTCCAATCTTTCTCGTTGCATTTGTTGTGGGTGTTGGATGAGACCTGACCAGGACGAGTAAAAGCCATCCAAATCAGGCCTTCCGCCCTTGTTCACTCAAAATTACCAAAATGCCCTTAAGAAAGCCTCTTGGCCCTGAAAGCCCGTTCAGAGGACCTTTTTCAGATGAACACATGGACGAAACCCCTTACTGGCACTGGGCGGTGAAGGTGATCGAGCTACCGTTTATAACGCACGCTTAGCTCATCGCTCCCGAAGCTGGCAATTACGAACTTGCGATCTCTTTAGAACTGACGCACTGTATGACCAACTCATCTACTGCACACACTCAATAAAACATTTGTTCCGCAAGAATCCAATGGGTGTGATCATGCCAGCACTAATGCACCGTATCTCTTCAGAACTCCACAGTTAAGCATGCTTGGGACAGAGTACTACTAAGATGGGTTACCTCCAGAGGAGTCCCTGCGTTGCACCCCTTTTTCGTTGTTTTTTTCTTTCTTAACGGCTCTGATCTTTCTCGTTCCATTTGTTGCGGGCATTGAATGAGACCTGACCAAGACGAGGAAAAACCATTCAAATCAGGCTTTCCATGTTCACTCGAAATTGCCAAAATGCCCGTATAAACGCCTCTTGGCCTTGAAAACCAGTTAAGAGGCCCTTTTTTAAAGCAACATACGGACGAAACCCCATGCTGGCACGGGGCAGTGATGGTGATGGAGCTATCGACCGTAACGCACGCTCAGCTTATCGCATCATAGCTGCCATTTACGAAATTGCAACCTTTTTAGAACTGGCGCGTTGTATGAGCGACTCAGCGGCTGCGTACACTCAGTAACACATTTGTTCCCCAAAAATCCAATGGGTGCGATCATGCCGGCACTAGTGCACCGGAATCCATCTGAATTCTGCAGTTAAGCATGCTTGGGCGAGAGTTATACTAGGATGGGTGACCTTTTGGGAAGTCCTCCTGTTACACCCCCTTTTTGTTTTTTCTTGTTTAACAGCTCTGATATTTCTCATTTCATTTGTTGTGGGTGTGGGATAAGACCTGACCAAGACGAGCAAAAAGCATTTAAAGCAGGCCTTCGGGCCATTTCCCTCAAAATTACCAAAATGCCCTTTTAAAGGCGTCCTGGCCCTGAAAACCAGTTGTGAGGCTCTTTAATAGAGCAACACACGGACGAAACCCCATGCTAGGACGAGGCAGTGAAGGTAGTCGAGCTAGCATCCGCAATGCACGCTTAGCTCGTCGCATCCGAGCTGGCAGTTACGAACTTGCAATCTCTTTAGAATTGGCACGCTGTATGAGCGACTTAGCGACCGCGTACACTCAATAAAACATTTGTTTCAGAATAATCCAATGGGTGCAATCATACCACTACTAATGCACCGGATCCCATTAGACCTGCACAGTTAAGCGTGCTTGGGCGTGAGTACTACTAGGATGGGTGACCTCCTGGGAAATCCCCGTGTTGTGCCCCTTTTTCGTTGCTTTTTTCTTTTTTAACAGCTCCAATATTTCTTGTTTCATTTGTCGTGGGTGTTGGATGAGACATGACCGGATGAGCAAAAGGCTTCAAAATCAGGCGTTCTGCCCATGCTCACACGAAATTAGCAAAATGCTCTTATAAACGCCTCTAGGCCCTGAAAACTAGTTCAGAGGCCCTTTTTTGGAGGAAGACACGGATGAAACCTCATGCCGACACAGGGAGGTAAAGGTGGTCGAGCTGCCATCTGTAACGAACGCTTAACTCGTCGCTTCCGGGCTGTCAGTTACGAACTTGCGACCTCTTTAGAACTAGCGCACTCTATGTGCGACTTAGCGGCTGCATACACCCAATAAAACCTTTGTTCCGAAAGAATCCCATTGGGTGCGATCATACTAGCACTAATGCACCGGATCCCATCAGAAGGGTTGGAGTAGTATTAGGATGGGAGAGCTCCTGGGAAGTCCTCCTGCTACACCCGTTTCTCCTTGATTTTTTCCATTTTAACTGCACCAATCTTTCTCGTTTCATTTCTTGTGGGTGGTTGACGAGACCTGACCACGATGTGCAAGAAGCTTTGAAATCAGGTCTTCTGCCCTTGTTCACACGAAATTAGCAAAATGCCCTTATAAACGCCTCGTGGTCCTAAAAAACAGTTCAGAGGCCCTTTTTTGGAGCAACAAACAGACAAAACCTCTTGCTGGCACAGGACGGTAAAGGTTGTCGACCTACCATTTGTAACATACGCTTAGCTCATCGCTTCCGAGTTGTCAATTACGAATTTGCGACCTCTTTAGAATTGGCACGCTGTATGAGCAACTCATCGGCCGCAACGCTTAATAAAGCATTTGTTCTGCAAGAATCTAATTGGTGTATCATACCACCACTAACGCACCGGATCCCATTGGACCTCCGCAGTTAAGCGTGCTTGGGCAAGAGTAGTATTGAGATGGGTGAGCTCCTTTGAAGTCCCTATGTTACACCCCTTTTTCGTTTTTTTTTCTTTTTTAATAGCTCCAATCTTTTTCGTTTCATTTGTCGTGGGCGTTGGATGAGACCTGACCAAGAGGAGGAAAAAACATTCAAACAGGCCTTCCAGCCATGTTCACTCAAAATTATCAAAATGCGCTTATAAACGCCTCCTGGCCCTGAAAATCAGTTCACAGGCCATTTTTCAGAGCAACAGATGGACAAAACCCCAGCTGGCAAGGGGTGGTGAAGGTGGTCGAGCTACCATCGGCAACGCACGCTTAGTACGTCATTTTTGGGCTGTCAGTTATGAACTTGCGACCACTTTAGAATTGGCGCACTGTATAGGCAACTTGGCAGCCGCGTACGCCCAATAAAACATTTGTTCCGCAAGAATCCAGTGGACAAGATCATACTAGTACTAATGCACCGGATCCCATCAGAACTCCGCAGTTAGGCGTGTTTGGGCAAGAGTAGCACTAGGATGGGTGACCTCCTGGGAAGTCCTCGTGTTGCACCCTATTTTCGTTGTTTTTTTCCTTTTTAACATCTCTGATCTTCTCATTTCATTTGTCATGGGCGTTGGATGACACCTGACCAAGACGAGGAAATGGCATTCAAATCAGGCCTTCCGGCCATGTTCACTCGAAATTATCAAAATGTGCTTAGACATGCCTCCTAGCCCTAAAAACCAGTTTGGATGCCATTTTTTAGAGCAACACACAGAAGAAACCCCATGCTGGCACGGGGGTGGTGAAGGTGGTCGAGCAACCGTCCATAACGTACGCTTAGCTTGTCGCTTCCGAGCTGTCAGTTACAAACTTGCAACCTCTTTAGAACTGGCGCGGTGTATGAGAGACTCAGCAGCCGCATACACTCAATAAAACATTTGTTCCGCAAGAATCCAATGCAGGCGCTGATACCAGCACAAATGAACCGGATCCCGTCAGAACTCTGTAGTTAAGCATGCTTGAGCGAGACTAGTACTAGAATGGGTGACCTCCTGGGAAGCCCTCGTGTTGCACCCCATTTTTTGTTGTTTTTTACTTTTTGAACAGCTTCTATCTTTCTTGTTTCGTTTGTTTTGGCCGTTGGATGAGACCTGACTAAGATGAGGAAAAAGAATCCAAATCAGGCCTTGTGGCCATGTTCACTCGAAATTACCGATATTCCCTTATAAACGCTTCTTGCCCTTGAAAACCAGTTTAGAGGCCTTTTTTTAGAGCAATGCGTGGACGAAACCTATGTCGCCAGGACAAGGTGAAGGTGGTCGAGCTATCGTCTGTAACACACGCTTAGCTCGTCACTTCCAAGTCGTCTGTCACAAACTTGTGACCACTTTAGAAATGGCGCAATGTATGCGTGACTTAGCGGTCGCATACACCCAATAAAACGTTTGTTCCGCAAGAATCCAATGGGTGAAATCATACCTATACTAATGCACCGAATCCCATCAGAGCTCTGCAGTTAGGCGTGCTTAGGAGAGAGTAGTACTAGGATGGGTGACCTCCTCGGAAGTCCTCGTGTTGCATCCCATGTTCACTCGAAATTACCAAAAGGCCCTTACAAGCACCTCCTAGCCCTGAAAACCAGTTTTGAGGCCCTTTTTTAGAGCAACACACGGTCGAAACCCCATGCCGGCACGGATCAGTAAAGGTCGTAGAGCTACCGTCCGTAACGCATGCTTATCTCATCGCTTCTGAGTTGTCGGTTCCTAACTTGTGACCTCTTTACAATTGGCGTGCTATATAAGCGACTCAGCGGCCGCGTACATTCAATGAAACATTTGTTCAGCCAGAATCCAATGGGTGCGATCATGCCAGGACTAATGCATCGGATCCCATCAGACCTCCGCAGTTAAGCGTGCTTGGGCGAGATTAGTACTAGGATGGGTGACCTCTTGGGAAGTCCCTGTGTTGCACCCCTTTATCGCTGTTTTTTTTCTTTTTTAACAGCTCTGATCTTTCTTGTTTCATTTGTTGTGGGCGTTGGATGAGACCTGATGCGGATGAGGAAAAAGCTTCTAAATCAGGCCTTCCGGCCTCGATCGTTCGAAATTACAAAATGCCCTAATAAATGCCTCCAGGCCCTAGAAGCCAATATATAGGCCCTTTTTTAGAGCAACATAAGGGGGCGAAACCCCGTGCTGGCACGGGGGGGTGAAGGTGGTCGATCTACCATTTGTAATGCACGCTTGGCTCGTCGCTTCTGAGCAGCCAATTACGAACTTGCCACCTCTTTAAAACCGACGCCCTATATGCACGACTCAGTGGCCACGTACACTCAATAAAATATTTGTTCCGCAAGAATCCAATGGGTGTGATCATCCTAGCACCAAGCACCGGACTCTATCAGAACTCCGCAGTTAAGCTTGCTTGGGCAAGAGTAGTGCTAGGATGGGCGACTTCCTGGGAAGCCAGCGTGTTACACCCTTTACTACTTGTTTTTTTCGTTTTTAACAGCTCGATCTTTCTTGTTTCATTTGTTGTACGAGTTGGATGAGACTTGACCAGGCCAAGGAAAAAGCATGCAAATAAGGCCTTCAGGCCATGCTCACACGAAATTACCAAAATGCCCTTATAAACGCTTCCCCGCATTGAAAACCAGCTCAGAGGCCCCTTTTTAGAGAAACACACCCTTGAAGCCCATGCTGGCATGAGACAGTGAAGGTGGTCGAGCTACTGTCCATAACGCATGCTTAGCTCGTCCCCTCCAAGCTGTCAGTTACGAACTTGCGACCTCTTTAGAACAGGCACGGTATATGCGTAACTTAGCGGCCGTGTACAGTCAATAAGATGTTTGTTTCGCAAGAATCCAATGGGTACGATCATACCAACAACAATGCACCGAATCCTCTCAGGACTCCACAGTTAAGGGTGTTTTGGCGACAGTAGTAATAGGATGGGTGACCTCCTGAGAAGCCCACGTGTTGCACTCTTTTTTTTGTTTTTTTCCTTTTTAATAGTTGCGATCTTTCTTGTTTCATTTGTTGTTGGCAATGGATGAGACCTGACCGAGAGGTGGAAAACACATCCAAATAAGGCCTTCCTGCCATGTTCACTCAAAATTACCAATTGCCCTTATAAACGCCTCCAGGCCCTGAAAACCAATTAAGAGGCCCTTTTTCATAGTAACACACAGACGAAACCCGATGCCGGCACGGGGAGGTGAAGGTGGTTGAGCTACCGTCCATAATGCACACTTAGCTCATCGCTTCGGAGCTTTTAGTTATGAACTTGCGACCTCTTTTAGAAATGGCTCGCTATATGCGCGACTCAGCAGCCGCGTAGACTAAATAAAACATTTGTTTCGCAAGAATCCAACGAGTGCGATCATACCAGCACTAAAGCACCGGCTCCCATTAGAACTCCGCAGTTAAACGTGCTTAGGCGAGAGTAGCACTAGGATGGGTGACCTACTGGGAAGTCCTCGTGTTGCACCCCATTTTCGTTGTTTTTTTCTTTTTTAACAGCACCGATCTTTCTGGTTTCATTTCTTGTGGGCGTCGGACGAGACCTGACTACGATGAGCAAAAAGCATCCAAATCAGGCCTTCCAGCCAAGTTCACACGCAATTATCCAAATGCCCTTATAAATGCCTCTTGGCCCTGAAAACCAGTTCAGAGGCCTTTTTTTCTAACAACAACACAAGGACGAAACCCCACGCCGCCACAGAGCGGTAAAAGTGGACGTGCAACCATCCATAACGCAGGCTTAGATCGTCGGTTCCGAGCTCTCAGTTACGAACTTGCGACCTGTTTAGAACTGGCGCACTTTATGAGCGACTTATCGGCTGCGTAAACTCAATAAAACATTTGTTCCGCAAGAATCCAATGGTTGCGTTCATCCCAACACTAATGCGCCGGATCCCATTAGATCTCTGCAGTTCAGCGTGCTTGCACACCTTTTTGTTGTTTTTTTCTTTTTCAATAGCATTCCCGCCATGTTCACTTGCAATTACCAAAATGCCGTTATAAATGCCTCCTCGCCCAGAAAACCTGTTCAGAGGACCTTTCTTAGAGCAACACACGGATGAAAACCCATGCTGCCACGGGGCGGTGAAGGTGGTCGAGCTACCGTCCATAACGTAAGCTTAGCTCGTCGCTTCCGAGTTGTCAGTTACGAACTTGCGACTTCTTTAGAACTGGCGCACTGTACGAGCGACTCAGCGGCCCTAATACAATCAATGAAACATTTGTTCCGCAAGAATCCAATGGGTGCCATCATACATGCACTAATGCACTGGATCCCATCAGAACCC
The DNA here is from genome assembly GCA_017589665.1 of Selenicereus undatus. Taxonomy (NCBI): domain Eukaryota; kingdom Viridiplantae; phylum Streptophyta; class Magnoliopsida; order Caryophyllales; family Cactaceae; genus Selenicereus; species Selenicereus undatus. The sequence goes on from JACYFF010031954.1 coordinate 53,805,574, forward strand.
AGCAGTTAGGCGTGCTTATGCGAGAGTGGTAATAGGGTGGGTGACCTCCTGTGAAGTCCCCGTGTTGCACCCTGCTTTTGTTGTTTTTTCTTTTTTAACAGCTCCGATCTTTCTCGTTTCATTTTTCATGGGCGTTGGAAGAGACCGCACCAAGGGGATGAAAAAGCATTCAAATCAGGCCTTCCGGCCATGTTCACTTGAAATTCTCAAAATATGCTTATAAACACTTCATGGCCGTGAAAACTAGTTCGAATGCCATTTTTTAGAGCAACACACGAATGAAACCCCATGCTGGCACTGGTGGTGAAGGTGGTCGCGCTACTGTTTGTAATGCATGCTTAGCTCGTCGCTTCCGAGCTGTCAGTTACGAACTTGCGACCTCTGTAGAACTTGCGTGCTGTATGAGCGACTCAACGATCGCGTACACTCAATAAAACATTTTTTTTGGAAGAATCCAATCGGTGCGATCATGCCAACACTAATGCACCCAATCCCATGATGCCTTTGCAGTTAAGCGTGCCTATGCAAGATTAGTACTAGGATAGGTGACCTCTTAGGCAGTCCCCGAGTTGCACCCCTTTTTCGTTGTTTTTTTCATTTTTAACAGCTCCGATCTTTCTCGTTTTATTTGTTGTGGGCGTTCGATGAGACCTAACTAGGATGAGCAAAGAGCTTCTGAATCGCGCCAGCTGGCCATGTTCACTCGAAGTTACCAAAATGCCTTTATAAACGTCTCCTGGCCCTGAAAACCAATTCAGAGTCGCTTTTGTAGAGCAACACTTGAACGAAACCCCTTCCTGGCACAGGTGGTGGAGGTGGTCGAGCTATCGCCCGTAACGCACACTTAGCTCGTCGCTTCCGAGCTGTCAATTACGAACTTGCGACCTTTTTAGAACTGGCACGCTGCATGAGGGACTCAGCGATCCCATACACTCAATAAAACATTTGTTCTGCAAGAATCCAATGGGTGCGATCATGGCAACACTAATGCACCGGATCCCATGATACCTTTGCAGTTAAGCGTGCTTGAGCGAGATTAGTACTTGGATAGGTGACCTCCTGGGAAGTTCCCTTGTTGCACCCCTTTTTCGTCGTTTTTTTCTTTTTTAATAGCACCGATCTTTCTCGTTTCATTTGTTGTGGGCATTGGAAGAGACCGGACCAGGATGAGGAAAAAGCATACAAATAAGGCATTCCGCCCATGTTCACACGAAATTACCAAAATACCCCTATGAAATCATCCTGGCCCTGAAAGCCAGTTTAGAAGCCCTTTTTTGGATCAATGCTCAGGCGAAACCCCATGTTGGCACAGGGCGGTGAAGGTGGTCGAGCAATCGTCCATAATGCGCTTAGCTCGATGCTTTTGAGCTGTTAGTTAGGAACTTGCGACCTTTTTAGAACTGGTGCACTCTGTGCGTGACTTAGCGGCCGCGTACACCCAATAAAACATTTGTTTCGAAAGAATCCAATGGGTGCGATCATGCCAGCACTAATACACCGGATCCCATCAGAACCCGGCAGCTAGGCGTGCTTATACGAGAGTGGAAAAAGCATTCAAATCAGGCCTTCTGGCCATGTTCACTCGAAATTATCAAAATGAGCATATAAACGCCTCCTGGCTCTGAAAACCAGTTCAGATGCCATTTTTCGGAGCAACAGACAGACGAAACCCTATGCTGGCGCGGTGCGGTGAAGGTGGTCGAGCTTTCGTCCGTAACTTAACTGCCCTTAGACCAAATAAAACATTTGTTCCACAAGAATCGAATGGGTGCGATCATACAAGCATTAATTCACCGAATCCCATCAGAACTTTTCAGTTAAGCCTGCTTGGCTGAGATTAGTACTAGGATGGGTGGCCTCGTTGGAAGTCCCCATGTTGCACCCCTTTTTTGTTGTTTCCTCTTTTTTTAACTGCACTGATCTTTCTCGTTTCATTTGTTGTGGACGTTGGAGGAGACCTGCCCATGACAAGGAAAAAGCATTCAAATCAGGCCTTCTAGCCATGTTCACTCAAAAATACCAAAATGTGCATATAACCACCTCCTAGCCATGAAAGCTAGTTCAGAGGCCCATTTTTAGAGCAGCACATGGACGAAACACCATGCTGGCACGGGGCGGTGAAGGTGGTCGAGCTACCGTCCGTAACGTACACTTTGCTCGTCGATTCCGAGCTGGCAACTACGAACTTACAACATCTTCAGAACTAGGGCGTTGTATGAGCTACTTAACGGCCGCACACAGTCAATATAACATTTGTTCCCGTGGAATCCAGTGGGTGCGATAAAACCAACACTAACGCACCGCATCGCATTAGACCTCTGCAGTTAAGCGTGCTTGGGCGAGTGTAGTATTGGGATGGGAGACCTCCTGGAAAGTCCCCGTGTTACACCGCTTTTTCGTTGTGTTTTTTTCTTTTTTACTAGCTTCAATCTTTCTCGTTTTATTTATCGTGGGCGTTGGGTGAGACCTGACCAAGAGGAGGAAAACGCTTCCAAACCAGGCCTTCCGGCCATGTTCACTTGAAATCACCAAAAGACCATTATAAACGGCTCTTGGCCTTGAAAACAAATTCAAAGGCCCTTTTCAGAGTAACCCACGGACGAAACCCCACGACAGCACGGGGCGGTGAAGGTGGTTGAGCTACCGTCTGTAACGTACAGTTAGCTCATCGCTTCGGAGCTGTTAGTTACGAATTTGCAACCTCTTTAGAAATGGTGCACTATATGCGCGACTTACCAAAGAATCGAATGGGTGCGAACAAACGAGTACTAATGCACTGGATCCCATTAGAACTCCGTAGTTAAGCGTGCTTGTGTAAGACTAGCACTCGGATGGGTGACCTCCCGGGAAGTGCTCGTGTTGCACCCCATTTTCGTTGTTTTCTTTTGTTTTTTAACAGCACCGATCTTTCTCGTTTCATTTGTTGTGGGCATTGGATGAGACCTGACCAAGACGAGGAAAAAGCATCTAAATCAGGCCTTCCGACCAAGCTCACTCGAAATTACCATAATACCCCCGTGAATGCGTCCTGGCCCTGAAAGCCAGTTTGGAGGCCCTTTTTATGATAAACACACAGACGAAAGCCCATGCTGGCACGGGGCGGTGAAGGTGGTCGAGCAACCGTCCGTAACGTGCTCTTAGCTCGTCGCTTTCGAGCTGTTAGTAGGAAGTTGCAACCTCTTTAGAACTGGTGCATTCTATGTGCGACTAAGCAGCGGCGCACACCCAATAAAACATTTGTTTCGCAAGAATCCAATGGGCGCGATCATACCAGCACTAATGTACTGGATCCCATCAGAACCCGACAGTTAGGCGTGCTTATGCGAGAGTGGCGCTAGGGTGGGTGACCTCCTGCGAAGTCCCCGTGTTGCACCCTATTTTTGTTGTTTTTTCTTTTTTAACAGCTCCGATCTTTTTCGTTTCATTTTTTGTGGGCGTTAGATGAGACCGGACCAAGGGGACGAAAAAGCATTCAAATCAAGCCTTCCGGCCGTGTTCGCTCGAAATTCTCAAACGCCTCATAACCGTGAAAAACAGTTTCGATGGCATTTTTCAGAGCAACACACAGATGAAACCGCATGCTCGCACTAGTGGTGAAGGTGGTTGCGCTACTGTTTGTAATGCACGCTTAGCTCGTCGCTTTCGAGCTGTCAGTTACGAACTTGCGACCTCTGTAGAACTGGCGCGCTGTATGAGCGAATCAACGACCGCGTAAACTCAATAAAACATTTTTTTCGCAAGAATCCATGGGGTGCGATCATGCCAGCACTAATACCCTGAATCCCATGATGCCTCTGCAGTTAAGCTTGCTTAGGCGAGATTAGTACCAGGATAGGTGGCCTCCTGGGAAGTCCGCGAGTTGCACCCCTTTTTCTTTGTTTTTTTCTTTCTTAACAGCTCCGATCCTTCTCGTTTTCTTTGTTGTGGACGTTGGATGAGATCTAACCAGGATGGGCAAAAAGCTTCCGAATTGCGCCATCTAGCCATGTTCACTCGAAGTTACCAAAATGCCCTTATAAACGCCTCCTGGCCCTGAAAACCAATTCAGAGTCCGTTTTTTAGAGCAACACATGGACGAAACCCCTTCCTGGCACGGGTGGTGGAGGTGGTCGAGCTACTGCCCGTAACGCACGCTTAGCTCGTTGCTTCTGAGCTGTCAGTTACAAACTTGGGACCTCTTTAGAACTGGCCCGTTGTATGAGCAACTTAGCGGCCGCAGACACTCAATAAAACATTTGTTACGCAAGAATTCAATGGGTGCGATAATAGCAGCACTAATGCACCGAATCCCATGATACCTTTGCAGTTAAGCGTGCTTGAGTGAGATTAGTACTAGGATAGGTGACCTCCTGGGAAGTTCCTGTGTTGCACGCCTTTTTTGTGGTTTTTCTCTTTTTTAACAACACCGATCTTTCTCGTTTCATTTGTTGTGGGTGTTGGATGAGACCTGACCAAGGAGAGGAACAAGCATTCAAATCAGGCCTTCCATGTTCACTTGAAATTACCAAAATGCCCTTATGAATGCCTCCTGGCCCTGAAAACCTGTTCAGAGGCCCTTTTTTAGAGCAACACAAGGACGAAATCCCATGCTAGCACGGGGCGGTGAAGGTGGTCGAGCTACCGTTCGTAACGCACTCTTAGATGATCACTTCCGGACTGTTAGTTACGAACGTGTGACTTCTTTAGAACTGGTGCCCTGTATGAGCGACTCAGCGGCCGTGTACACTCAACAAAACATTTGTTCTACAAGAATCCAATGGGTGGGATCATACCAGCACTAATGAACCGGATCCCATTAGAACAACGTAGTTAGGCATGCTTGGGCAAAAGTAGTACTAGGATTGGTGACCTCATGGGAAGTCCCCGTGTTGCACCCTATTTTTGTTTTTGTTTTTTTTTTAACAGCTCTGATCTTTCTTGGTTAATTTGTCCTGGGCCTTCTGGCCACGTTCACTTGAAATTATCAGGCCTTCTGGCCATGTTCACTCGAAATTATGAAAATGAGCATATGAACGCCACCTGGCTCTGAAAACCAGTTCGGATGCCATTTTTTGGAGCAACAGATAGACGAAACCCTATGCTAGCACATGTGGTGAAGGTGGTCGAGCTACCGTCCGTAACACACGCTTAGCTTGTCGCTTCCGAGCTGCAGTTACGAACTTGCGACCCCTTTAGAACTGGCGTGCTGTATGAGCGACTCAACAGCTGCGTACACTCAACAAAACATTTGTTCTGCAAGAATCCAGTGGGCGTGATAATACCGGGACAAAGCACCGGATCCCATAAGAACTCGAAAGTTAAGCGTGCTTGAGCGAGTGTACTACTAGAACGGGTGACCTCCTAGGAAGTCCTCGTGTTACATCCCTTTTTCGTTGTTTTTTTCTTTTTTAGCAGCACCAATCCTTCTCGTTTCCTTTGTTGTGGGCATTGGATGAGACCTGACCAGGACGAGCAAAAAGCTTCGAAATCGCGCCTTCCGGCCATGTTCATTGGAAATTACCAAAATGCTCTTATGAACGCCTCTTGGCCTTGAAAACAAATTCAAAGGCCCTTTTTTAGAGCAATACACGGACGAAACCCCATGCTGGCACAGAGCGGTGAAGGTGGTCATGCTACCGTCTGTAACGCTCGCTTAGCTCGCCATATTATAGCTGTCAGTTACTAACTTACGACCTCTTTAGAACTTGTGGGGTGTATGAGCGACTCAGCGGCAGCATACACTCACTAACACATTTGTTCTGCAAGAATCCCATGGGTGCGATCATACCAGCACAAATGCACCGAATCCCATATGAACTATGCAGTTAAGCGTACATGGGCGAGAGTAGTACTAGGATGGGTGACCTCGTTGGAAGTCCTCGCGTTTCGCCCCTTTTTCGCTGTTTTTTTCTTTTTTAACGGCACCGATCTTTCTCGTTTCATTTCTTGCGGGCGTTGGACGAGAACTGACCACGATGAGAAAAAAGCTTCCTAATGAGGCCTTTTGGCCATGTTCACACGAAATTACAAAAATGCCCTATGAACACCTCCAGACCCTCAAAACGAGTTTAGAGGCTCTTTTTTAAAGCAACAGACGGACGAAACCCATCCTCACGCGGGGCGGCGAAGGCGGTGGAGCTTTCATCCGTAACTTAACTGCCGCATAGACCCAATAAAACATTTGTTCCACAAGAATCCAATGGGTACGATCATACAAGCACTAATGCGCCGGATCCCATCAGAACTTTATAATTAAGCTTGCTTGGCCGAGAGTAGTACTAGGATGGGTGACCTCGTGGGAAGTCCCCGTGTTACACCCCTTTTTTGTTGTTTCCTCTTTTTTAACTGCACCGATCTTTCTCCTTTCATTTGTTGTGGACGCTAGAGAAGACCTGACCATGACAGGGAAAAAGCATTCAAATCAGGCCTTCTGGCCATGTTCACTCAAAATTACCAAATGCCCATAAAACCGCCTCCTGGTCATGAAAGCCAGTTCAAAAGCCTATTTTTAGAGCAACACACGGAAGAAACACCGTGCTAGCACGGGGCAGTGAAGGTGGTCGAGCTACCGTTCGTAACGCACGCTTTGCTCGTCGCTTCCGGGCTGGCAACTACGAACTTACAACCTCTTTAGAACTAGGGCGCTGTATGAGCGACTCAGCGACCGCGCATACTCAATATAACATTTGCTCTGATGGAATCTAGTGGTGCAATAAAACCAGTACTAACGCACCGCATCCCATCAGACCTCCGCAGTTAAGCGTGCTTGGGCGAGTGTAGTATTGGGATGGGTGACCTCCTGGGAAGGCCCCGTGTTACACCCCTTTTTCGTTGTTTTTTCCTTTTTTACTAGTGTCGATCTTTCTCGTTTTATTTGTCGTGGGCGTTGGATAAGACCTGAGCAAGAGGAGGAAAAAGCATTCAAATCAAGCCTTCTGGCTATGTTCACTTTATATTATCAAAATGCGCTTATAAACGACTCTTGGCCTTGAAAATCAGTTCAGAGGCCCTTTTTCACAGCAAAACGTGGATGAAACCCCATGCTGGCACGGGGTAGTGAAGGTGGTTCACCTATCGCCCATAACGCACGCTTAGCTCGTCGCTTTCGAGCTGTTAGTTATGAACTTGTGACCTCTTTAGAACTGGTACGCTGTATGCTCGACTCAGCGGTCGTGTACACTCAAAGAAACATTTGTTCCGCAAAAATCCAATGGGTTTGATCATCCCAGCACCAATGCACTGGATCCTATCAGAATTCCGCAGTTAGGCGTGCTTGGGAGAGAGTTGTACTAGGAAGGGTGACCTCCTAGGAAGCCCGCCTGTTGCACACTTTTTTTTTTCTTTTTTAATAGCTCCGATCTTTCTCGTTTCATGTGTTGTGGGCGTTGGATGACACCTGACCAAGACGACGCAGAAGAATGCAAATGAGGCCTTCCGGCGATGTTCGCACGAAATTAACAAAGGGCCATAGAAATGAGTCCTGGCCCTAAGAGCCAGTTCAGAGGCCCTTTTTAAGAGCAACACACGGACAAAAAACCCATGCTGGCACGATGCGGTGAAGGTGGTCAAGCTACCTTCCGTAACACACGCTTAGCTCGTTGCTTCGAAGTTGTCAGTTACGAACTTGTGACCTCTTTATAAATGGCACACTGTATGCGCGACTTAGTGGCCGCATACACCAAATAAAAAATTTGTTCCACAAGAATCCAACGGCGACGATCATACCAGTACTAATGCACCAGATTCCATCAGAACTCCGCAGCTAGGCATGCTTGGGCGACAATAGTACTAGGATGGGTGACCTCCTTGGAAGGCCTTATATTGCACCAAATTTTTGTTGTTTTTTTCTTTTTTAAGAGCGCTAATCCTTCTCGTTTCATTTGTTGTGGGCGTTGGATGAGGCCTGACAAGGACGAGGAAAAAGCATCCAAATCAAGCATTTCGGCCATGTTCACACGAAATTTCCAAAATGCCCTTATAAATGTCTCCCCATATTGAAAACCAGTTCAAAGGATCATTTTTAGAGAAACACACACATGACACCCATGCTGGCGTGCGGCGGTGAAGGTGGTCGCGGTAACATCCGTAACACACGCTTAGCTCGTCGGTTCCAAGTTGTCAGTTACGAACTTCCGACCTCTTTAGAATAGGCACGTTGTATGCGCGACTCAGCGGCCGCGTACAGTCAATAAAACATTTGTTCCGCAAGCATCCAATGGGTGCGATCATTTCAGCACCAGTGCGCCAGATCCTATCTAAACTCCACAGTTAAGCGCATTTTGGCGAGAGTAGTAAAAGGATGGGTGACGTCCTGGGAAATCCGCGTGTTGCACTCTTTTTTTCTCGTTTTTTTCTTTTTTAACAGTCGCGATTTTTCTCGTTTCATTTGTTGTTGGCATTGGGTGAGACTTGACTAAGAGGAGGAAAAGGCATCCAAATTAGTCCTTCCGACCACATTCACTCGAAATCATCAAAAGACCCTTATAAACGCCTCTTGGCCCTGAAAAGCAGGTCAAAGGCCCTTTTTTCGAGCAACCCATGGAGAAACACCACGCCAGCAAGGGGCGGTGAAGGGTGTTGGGCTACAGTCCGTAACGCACGGTTAGCTATTCGCTTCGGAGCTGTCAGTTACGAATTTGCAACTTCTTTAGAAATGGTGCACTATATGCGCGACTTAGCGGTCGTATACAGCCAATAAAACATTTGTTTTGCGAGAATCGAATTGGTGCGAACAAACCAGTACTAATGCACCGGATCTTATCAGAACTCCGTAGTTAGGCGTGCTTGGGTGAGAGTAGTACTCGGATGGGTGACCTCCCAGGAAGTGCTCGTGTTGCACCCTATTTTCGTTGTTTTTTTTTTCTTTTTTAACAGCACAAATCTTTCTTGTTTCATTTGTTGTGGGCGTTGGATGAGACCTGACCAGGACGAGTAAAAACCATCCAAATCAGGCCTTCCGGCCAAGCTCACTCGAAATTACCAAAATACCCCTGTGAACGCGTCCTGGCCCTGAATGCCAGTTCAGAGCCCTTTTTTTATCAACACATAGACGAAACCCCATGCTGTTGCGGGGCGGTGAAGGTGGTAGGGCAACCGTCCGTAACAAACGCTTAGCTCGTCGCTTTTGAGCTATTAGTTAGAAACTTACAACCTCTTTAGAACTGGTGCACTCTATGCGTGACTGAGCGGCCGCGTACACCCGATAAAACATTTGTTTCGTGAGAATCCAATGGGTGCGATCATACCAGCACTAATACACTGGATCCCATCAGAACCTGGCAGTTAGGTGTGCTTATGCGACAGTCCTACTAGAGTGGGTGACCTCCTGGGAAGTCCCCATGTTGCACCCTATTTTTGTTGTTTTTTCTTTTTTAACAGCTCCGATCTTTCTCGTTTCATTTTTCATGGGCGTTGGATGTGACCGGACCAAGGGGATGAAAAAGCATTCAAATCAGGCCTTCTGGCCGTGTTCGCTCGAAATTCTCAAAATGTGCTTATAAATGCCTCATGGCAGTGAAAACCAGTTCGGATGCCATTTTTTAGAGCAACACACAGAAGAAACCCCATGCTGACACTGGTGGTGAGGGTGGTGGCGCTACTGTTTGTAACGCACGCTTAGCTCGTCGCTTCCGAGTTGCCAGTTACGAACTTGCGATCTCTGTGGAACTGGCGCGCTGTATGAGTGACTCAACGACCGTGTACACTCCATAAAACATTTTTTTCGTAAGAATCCAATGGGTGCGATCATGCCAGCACTAATGCACCGAATCCCATGATGCCTCTACAGTTAAGCTTGCTTAGGTGAGAGTAGTACTAGGATAGGTGACCTCCTGGGAAGTCCCCGAGTTGCACGCCTCTTTTGATTTTTTTTCTTTTTTAACAGCTCCGATCTTTCTCGTTTCATTTGTTGTGGGCGTTGGATGAGACCTAACCAGGATTAGGAAAAAGCTTCTGAATTGCGCCATCTGGCCATGTTCACTCGAAGTTACCCAAACGCCCTTATAAACCCCTCCTGGCCCTAAAAACCAATTCAGAGTCCCTTTTTTAGAGCAACACATGGACGAAACCCCTTCCTGGCACGGGTGGTGGAGGTCGTTGAGCTACCGTCCATAACGCACGCTTAGCTCGTCGCTTCCGAGCTGTTAGTTATGAACTTGTGACCTCTTTAGAACTAGCGCGCTGTATGAGCGACTCAGCGGCCGCGTACACTCAATAAAACATTTGTTCTGCAAGAATCCAACAGGTGCGACCATGGCAGCACTAATGCACCGGATCCCACAATACCTTCGCAATTAAGCGTGCTTGAGCGAGATTAGTACTAGGATAGGTGACCTCTTGGGAAGTTCACTTCTTGCACCCCTTTTTCGTGGTTTTTTTCTTTTATAACAGCACCGATCTTTCTCGTTTCATTTGTTGTGGGCGTTGGATGAGACCTGACCAGGACGAGGAAAAAGCATCCAAATCAGGCATTTCGTCTATGTTCACAAGAAATTACCAAAAGGCCCTTGTAAACTCCTCAAGGCCCTGAAAACCACTTCAGAGGCCCTTTTTTAGAGCAACACATGGTCGAAACGCCATGCTGGCAGGGGCAGCGAAGGTGGTTGAGCTACCGTCCGTAACGCACGCTTAGCTCGTCACTTCGGAGCTGTCGGTTTCGAACTTGCGACCACTTTAGAACTGGCGCGCTGTATGAGCGACTCAGCGGCCAGGTACATTCAATAAAACATTTGTTCCGCCAGAATCCAATTGGTGCGATCATGCAAGCACTAATGCAGCGGATCCCATCAGAACTTCAGGGCAAACCGTGCTTGGGAGAAAGTAGGACTAAGATGGGTGACCTCCTGGGAAGTCCTCGTGTTACACCCCTTTTTCGTTGTTTTTTTCTTTTTTAACTGCACCGATCTTTCTCGTTTCATTTCTTATGGGCGTTGGTTGAGACCTATTAATAACAAGCGAAAAGCATCCACATCAGGCCCATTTTTAGAGCAACACACGGACGAAACCCAATGCTAGCACGGGGCGGTAAAGGTGGTCGACCTACCGTCCGTAACGCACGCTCGCTTCCGTGCTGTCAATTACGAAGTTGTGATTTCTTTTAAACTGGCGAGTTGTATGAGTGCCTCATTGGCCGTGTACACTCGATAAAATATTTGTTCCCTAAGAATCCAATGGGTGCAATCATACCAGCACTAATGCACCGGATCCCATTAGACCTCTGCAGTTAAGCGTGCTTGGGCGATAATGGTAATAGGATAGGTGACCTCCTGGGAAGTCCCCGTCTTGCACCCCTTTTTCGTTGATTTTCTTTTTAACAGCTTCGATCTTTCTTATTCCATTTGTTGTCGGCGTTGGATGAGACCTGACCAAGGCGAGGAAAAAGCATTAAAATCAGGCCTCCCATGTTCACTCAAAATTACCAAAATGTCCTTATGAATGCCTCCTAGCCCTGAAAAACAGTTCAGAGGCCCCATTTTAGAGCAACACACAGACGAAATCCCATGCTGGCACGAGGTAGGGAAGGTGGTCGAGTTACCGTCCGTAACGCACTCTTAGCTCCTCGCTTCCGAGCTGTCCGTTACGAGCTTGCGACTTCTTTAGAATTGGCGCGTTGTATGAGCGACATAGTGGTCGCGTACTGTTAGTAAAGCATTTGTTCCGTAAGAATCCAATGGCTGTGATCAGACCAACACCAACGCACCGGATCCCGTTAGACCTCTGCAGTTAAGCATGCTTAGGTGAGTGTAGTATTGGGATGGGTGACCTCCTGGGAAGTCCTCGCATTAAAACCCTATTTGTTTTTTTTTCTTTTTTCACAGCTCCTATATTTCTTGTTTTATTTATCGTGGGCATTGGATGAGACCTGACCAAGAGCAGGAAAAAGCATTCAAATCGAGCGTTTCATCCATGTTTGCTCGAAATTATCAAAATGCGCTTATAAATGCCTCCTGGCCTTGAAAATAAGTTCAGATGTCATTTTTCAGAGCAACACACGGACAAAACCCCATGCTGGCAACGGGTGGTGAAGGTGGTCGAGCTAGCATCCGTAACTCACACTTAGCCAGTCGCTTCTGAGCTATCAGTTATGAACTTGCAACCGCTTTAGAACTGGCATATTGTATGCGCGACTTAGCAGCCGCATACACCCAATAAAACATTTGCTCCGCAAGAATGCAGTGGGTGGGATCATACCAGCACTAATGAACCGGATCCCATCAGAACTGCGCAGTTAGGCATGCTTGGGCGAAAGTAGTACTAGGATTTGTGACCTCATGGGAAGTCCCCGTGTTGCACTTATTTTTGTTGTTTTTTTGTTTTTTAATAGCTCCGATCTTTCTCGCTTCATTTATCATGGGTGTTGGATGAAACCTGACCAAGAGGAGGAAAAGGCATTCAAATCAAGTCTTTTGGCCATGTTCACTCGAAATTATCAAAATGAGCTTATAAACACCTCCTGGCTCTGAAAATGAGTTCGGATGCCATTTTTTAGAGCAACAAACAGACGAAACCCTATGCTAGCACAGGTGGTGAAGGTGGTTGAGCTACTGCCCGCAACACACGCTTAGCTCGTCGCTTCCGAGCTGTCAGTTACGAACTTGCGACCTCTTTAGAACTGGCGTGCTATATGAGCGACTTAGCGGCCGCATACACTCAACAAAACATTGGTTCCGCAAGAATCCAATGGGTGCGATAATAATAGGACAAAGCACTAGATCCCATCAAAACTCGACAGTTAAGCATGCTTGAGTGAGCGTAGTACTAGAACGGGTAACCTCCTCGGAAGTCCTCGTGTTACATCCCTATTTCGTTGTTTTTTTCATTTTTAACAGCACCGATCTTTCTCGTCTCCTTTCTTGTGGGCGTTGGATGAGACTTGACCAGGACTAGCAAAAAGCTTCCAAATCGCGCCTTCTGGCCATGTTCATGGGAAATTACCAAAATGCTCTTATGAAAGCCTCCTGGGCTTGAAAACCAATTAAGAGGCCCTTTTTTAGAGCAATACACGGACGAAACCCCATGCTGGCGTAGAGCGGTGAAGGCAGTCGTGCTACCGTCAGTAACACCCGCTCAGCTCGCCACATTATAGCTGTCAGTTACGAACTTGCGACCTCTTTAGAACTTGTGGGGTGTATGACCGACTCAGTGGCGGCATACACTCACTAACACATTTGTTCCGCAAGAATCCAATCGGTGCGATCATACCAGCACAAATGCAGCGGATCCCATATGAACTCCACAATTAAGTGTACATGGGCGAGAGTAGTGCTAGGATGGGTGACCTCCTTGGAAGTCCTCGTGTTCCCCCCATTTTTCGTTGTTTTTTTCTTTTTTAAGGGCACCGATCTTTCTCGTTTCATTTCTTGTGGGCGTTGGATGAGACCTGACTAGGATGACCAAGAAGCTTCCAAATCACGCCTTCCGGCCATGTTCATAGGAAATTACCCAAATGCTCTTACGACCTCTTCCTGGCCTTGAAAACCATTTCAGAGGCCCCTTTTTTAGAGCAATACATGGACGAAACCCCATGCTTGCACAGAGCGGTGAAGGTGGTCGTGCTACCGTCTCCAACGCGCGCTCAGCTCGCCACATTATAGTTGTCATTTACGAACTTGCGACCTCGTTAGAACTGGTGGGGTGTACGAGCGACTGGATCCCATATGAACTCCGCAGTTAAGCGTACTTGGGCGAGAGTAGCACTAGGATGGGTGACCTCCTTGGAAGTCCTCGTGTTGCCCCCTTTTTCGTTGTTTTTTTCTTTTTTAAGGGCACCGATCTTTCTCGTTTCATTTCTTGCGGGCGTTGGAGGGGAACTGACCACGACGAGCAAAAAGCTTCCAAATAAGGCCTTCTAGCCATGTTTACATGAAATTACCAAAATTCCCTATGAACGCCTCCAGACCCTCAAAGCAAGTTCAGAGGCCCTTTTCTAGAGCAACACACGGACGAAAACCCGTGCTCGCGCGGGGCGATGAAGGTGGTCGAGCTTTCATCCGTAACTTAACTGCCGCGCAGACCCAATAAAACATTTGCTCCACTTGAATCCAATGGGTGCGATCATACAAGCATTAATGCACCGAATCTCATCAGAACTTTGCAGTTAAGCGTGCTTGGCCGAGAGTAGTACTAGGATGGGTGACCTTGTGGGAAGTCCCCGTGTTGCACCCCTTTTTCGTTGTTTCCTCTTTTTTAACAGCGCCGATCTTTCTCCTCTCGTTTGTTGTGGACGTTGGAGGAGACCAGACCATGACAAGGAAAAAGCATTCAAATCAGGCCATTCGGCCATGTTCACTTGAAATCACAAAAATGCGCATATAATCGCCTCCTGGTCATGAAAGCCAATTCAGAGGGCCATTTTTAGAGCAACACACGGACGAAATACCGTGCTGGCACGGGGCGGTGAAGATGGTCGAACTACCGTTCGTAACGCACACTTTGCTCGTCGCTTCCGAGCTGGCAACTACGAACTTATAGCCTCTTTAGAACTAGGACGTTGTATGAGCGACTCAACGGCCGCGCAGACTCAATGTAACATTTGTTCCGGTGGAATCCAGTCGGTGCGATCAGACTAGCACTGACGCACCAGATCCCATTAGACCTCCTCAGTTAAGCGTGCTTGGGCGAGTGTAGTATTGGGTTGGGTGACCTCCTGGGAAGTCCCCATGTTACACCACTTTTTCGTTGTTTTTTTCCTTTTTACTAGGTCCGGTCTTGCTCGTTTTATTTGTCGTGGGCATTGGATGAAACCTGACCAAGAGGAGGAAAAAGCATTCAAATCAAGCCTTCCGGCTATGTTCACTCGAAATAATCAAAATCCGCTTATAAACGCCTCCTGGCTTTGAAAATCAGCTCAGAGCCGATTTTTCACAGCAAAACATGGACGAAACCCCATGCTGGCACGGGGTGGTGAAGGTGGTCGACCTACCGTCCGTAACGCACACTTAGCTCGTCGCTTTCGAGTTGTCAGTTATGAACTTGCGACCTCTTTAGAACTGGTACGTTGTATGCTCGACTCAGCGGTCGCGTACACTCAAAGAAACATCTGTTCCGCAGGAATCCAATGGGTGTGATCATCCAGCACCAATGCACCGGATCCTATCAGAACTCCGCAGTTAACCGTGTCTGGGCGAGAGTAGTACTAGGATTGGTGACTTGCTGGGAAGCCCGCGTGCTACACCCTTTTCTTTTCTTTTCTTTTTTCTTTTTTAACTGCTCCGATCTTTCTTGTTTCATTTATTATGGGCGTTGGATGACACCTGACCAAGACGGCGAAAAAGAATGCAAATAAGGCCTTCCGGCCATGTTCGCACAAAATTAACGGAAGGCCTCAGGACCGAGTCCTGGCCCTGAGAGCCAGTTCAGAGGCCCTTTTTAAGCGCAACACACGGACAAAAACCCCATGCTGGCACAACACGGTAAAGGTGGTCGAGCTACCTTCCGTAACACACGCTTAGCTCGTCGCTCCGGAGTTGTCAGTTACGAACTTGTGACCTCTTTATCAATGGCACACTGTATGCGCGACTTAGTGCCCGCATACACCCAATAAAAAATTTGTTCCGAAAGAATCCAAGGGTGACGATCATACCAGTACTAATACACCAGATCCCATCAGAACTCGACAACTAGGCGTGCTTGGGCGACAGTAGTACTAGGATGGGTGACCTCCTTGGAAGGCCTTGTGTTGCACCGAATTTTCATTGTTTTTTTGTTTTCTAACAGCACCGATCTTTCTCGTTTCATTTGTTGTGGGCGTTGGATGAGGCCTAACAAGGACGAGGAAAAAGCATCCAAATCAAGCATTCCGGCCATGTTCACACGAAATTTCCAAAATGCCCTTATAAACTCCTCCTCGTGCTGAAAACTAGTTCAGAGGATCATTTTTAGAGAAACACACACATGACACCCACGCTGGCGTGCGGCGATGAAGGTGGTCAGGCTACCGTCCGTAACACAAGCTTAGCTCGTCGGTTGCAAGTTGTCAGTTACGAACTTGCCTTCTTCAGAACAGGCACGCTGTATTTGCGACTCAGCGGCCGCGTACAGTCAATAAAACATTTGTTCCGCAAGCATCCAATGGGTGCGATCATTCCAGCACCAATGCACCAGATCCTATCAGAACTCCACAGTTAAGCGCATTTTGGCGAGAGTAGTAAAAGGATGGGTGCGTCCTGGGAAGTCCGCGTGTTGCACTCTTTTTTTTTTGTTTTTTTCATTTTTAACAATCGTGATTTTTCTCATTTCATTTGTTGTTGGCGTTGGGTGAGAGCTGACCAAGAGGAGGAAAACGCATCCAAATCAGGCCTTCCGGCCATGTTCACTCGAAATCACCAAAAGACCCTTATAAACGCCTCTTGGCCCTGAAAACCAGTTTAAAGGCCCTTTTTCATAGCAACCCATGGATGAAACCCCACGCCAGCACGAGGCGGTGAAGGTGGTTGAGCTACCGTCCGTAATGCATGGTTAGCTCGTCGCTTCGGAGCTGTCAGTTACGAATTTGCAATCTCTTTAGAAACGGTGCACTATATGCGCGACTTAGCGGCCCCATACAGCCAATAAAACATTTGTTCCGCGAGAATCGAATGGGTGCAAACAAACCAGTACTAATGCACCGGATCTCATCAGAACTCCGCAGTTAGCTGTGCTTGGGTGACAGTAGTACTCGGCTGGGTGACCTCCCGGGAAGTGGTCGTGTTGCACCCTATTTTCGTTGTTTTTTTCTTTTTTAACAACACGGATCTTTCTCATTTTATTTGTTGTGGGCGTTGGATAAGACCTGACCAGGATGAGGAAAAAGCATCCAAATCAGACCTTCCAGCCAAGCTCACTCGAAATTACCAAAATACCCTTGTGACCGCGTCCTGCCCCTAAAAGCCAATTCAGAGGCCCTTTTTTGGATCAACACACAGACGAAACCCCATACTGGCATGGGACGGTGAAAGTGGTCGAGCAACAGTCTGTAACGCGTGCTTATCTCGTCGCATTCGAGCTGTTGGTTAGGAACTTGCGACCTCTTTAGAACTGGTGCACTCTATGCACGACTTAGCGGCCACGTACACCTAATAAAACATTTGTTTCGTAAGAATCCAATGGGCGCGGTCATACCAGCACTAATGCACCGGATTCCATCAAAACTCCGCAGTTAAGCGTGCTTGGGCGGGAGCAGTACTAGGATAGGTGACCTCTTGGGAAGTCCTCGTGTTACGCACCTTTCTTGTTGTTTTTTTCTTTTTTAATAGCACCGATCCTTCTCGTTTCATTTCTAGTGGGCGTTGGATGAGACTTGACCATGACGAGCAAAAAGCATCCAAACCAGGCCTCCCGGCCCAGTTGACAAGAAATTACCAAAATGCCCTTATAAACGCCTCCTGGCCTTGACAACTAGTTCACAGGCCCTTTGCTAGAGCAACCCACGCACGCTTAACTTGTCGCTTCCGAGCTATCCGTTAGGAACTTGCGACCTTTTTAGAACTGGCGCACTGTATGAGCGACTCATCGGCTGCATACACTCAAACATTTGTTCCGCAAGAATCCAATTAGACCTCTGCAGTTAAGCGTGCTTAGGTGAGAACAGTACTAAGATTGGTGACCTCCAAGGAAGTCCCCGTGTTACACCCCGTTTTCGTTGTTTTTTTCTTTTTTAACTGCTTCGATCTTTCTCGTTTCTTTTGCCGTTGGCGCTGGATGAGACCTGACCAAGACGAGGAAAAAGCATTCAAATAAAGCCTTCCATGTTCACCTGAAATTACAAAAATACCCTTGTAAAAGCCTCCTGGCCCTAAAAACCACTTCAAAGGCCCCTTTTTAGAGCAACACACAGACGAAACCCCATGCTAGCACGGGGCAGGGAAGGTGGTCGAGCTAGCGTCCGTAACGCACGCTTAGCTCGTCGCTTCCGAGCTGTCAGTTACGAACTCAGCGGCCGCATCCAGTCAATGAAAAACTTGTTTCCTAAGAATCCAATGGGTGCGATCATACCAGCACTAACGCACCAGATCAAATTATACCTCCGCAGTCAAGCGTGCTTGGGCGAGAGTAGTATTACGACGAAAATGCCCTTATAAATGCCTCCTCGCCCTGAAAACCAGTTCAGATGCCCTTTTTTAGAGAATATTATGGACGAAAACGCATGCTGACACGGGGCGGTGAAGGTGGTCGAGCTACAGTCCGTAATGCATGCTTAGGCTGTCGCTTCCAAGCTGTCCGTTATGAACTTACGATCTCTTTAAAACTGGCGCATTGTATGAGCGACGCTGTGACCGGGTACAGTCAATAAAACATTTATTCCACAGGAATCCAATGGGTGCAGAACTCTGCAGTTAGGCGTGCTTGGGTGAGAGTAGCACTGGGATAGGTGACCTCCTTGGAAGTTCTCGTGTTGCACCCCGTTTTCGTTGTTTTTCTCTTTTTTAACAGCACCAATCTTTCTCGCTTCACTTGTTGTTGGAGTTGGATTTGGGAATTGACCAGGACGAAGAAAAAGGATCCAGATTAGGCCTTTTGGCCATGTTCACTCAAAATTACCAAAATGCCCCTATGGGGCGGTGGAGCTATTGTCTGTAACGAACGCTTAGCATGTCGCTTTCGAGACGCCAATTACAAACTTGCGACCTCTTTTGAAATGGCGTGCAGTACGCGTGACTGAGCGGTTGTAGGGATTCAATAAGATAGTTATCCCGCAAGAATCCAATGGGTGCGATCATACCAGCACAAATAAGCTGGATCCCATCAGAACTCCGCAGTTAAGCTTGCTTGAGCGAGAGTAGTACCAGGAGGGTTGACCTCCTGGGAAGTTCTCGTGTTACACCCCTTTTTCATTGTTTTTTTTTAAAGCATCGATCTTTCTCATTTCATTTCTTGTGGGCGTTGGACGAGACTTCACCAGGATGAGCAAAAAGCTTTGAAATCAGGCCTTCCAGCCATGTTCACACGCAATTACCAAAATGCCCTTATAAGCGCCTCCTAGCCCTAAAAACCAGTTTAGATGCCCTTTTTTAGTGCAACACACGGACGAAATCCTATGCTGGTACGTGGCGGTGAAGCTGGTCGAGCTACTGTCTGTAATGCACGCCTAGCTCGTCGCTTCTGAGTTGTCAGTTATGAACTGGGGATCTCTCTAGAACTGGCGCACTATATGACTAACTTAGCGGCCGCGTACACTCAATAAAACTTTTTCCCCGAACGAATCAAATGGGTGTGATCATACCAACACTAATGCACTGGATCCCATTAGACCTCTGCAGTTAAGCGTACTTGGGCGAGAGTAGTAGTAGGATGGGTGACCTCCTGGGAAATCCTTGTGTTGCACCCATTTTTCATTTTTTTTTCTTTTTTAACAGCTCCGATCTTTCTCCTTTCATTTGCCATGGGCCCTGGATGAGACCTAACCAGGACGAGCAAAAAGCTTCTAAATCACGCCTTCCTGCCATGTTCACACGAAATTACCAAAATGCCATTATGAACGCCTCCTGCCCATGAAAACCAGTTTGGGTGACCTTTCTTAAAGCAACAGATGGATGAACCCCCATGCTGGCACGGGGCGGTGAAGGTGGTCGGGCTACGATCCGTAACGCACGCTTAGCTCGTCGCTTCCGAGATGTCAGTTACGAACTTGCGGCCTCTTTAAAACTGGCGTGCTGTGTGCACAACATATCGACCCCGTACACTAAATAAAACATGTTTTTCCGCAAGAATCCAATTGGTGCGATCACACTAGCACAAATGCATTGGATCCCATTAGAACTCGACAATTAAGCCTACTTGGGCGAGAGTAGTACTAGGATGGGTGACCTCCAAGAAAGGCTTCCGAATGAGGGCTTCCGGCCATGTTCACACGAAATTAGAAAAATGCAATTATAAATGCCTCGTGGCCTTGAAAACCAGTTCAGAAGAGCTTTTTTGGAGCAAAACATGGACGAAAACCCTTGCGGGCACAGGGCGGTGATGGAGGTCAGTTATGAACTTGCCACCTCTTTAGAACTGAGGGGCTGTATGAGCAACTAAGTGGCCACGTACACACAATAAAACATTTGTTATGCAAGAATCCAATTTGCGCGATCACACCAGCACTAATGCACTGGATCCCCTTAGACCTCCGCAGTTAAACGTGCTTGGGCGAGAGTAGTACTAGGATGGGTGACCTCCTCGATAGTCCCCGTGTACCACCCCTTTTTCTTTGTTTTTTCCTCTTTTATTAGCACCGATCTTTTTCTTTGCATTTGTTGTGGCGTTGCATGAGACCAGACCAGGACAAGGAAAAGCATCCAAATAAGGCCTTTCGGCCATGTTCACACGAAATTGCCAAAAGGCCTTAAAAACACCTTCTGCCCCAGAAAACCAGTTTAGAGGCCCCTTTGTTAGAGCAATACACTGACAAAACCCTATGCTGGCATGAGGCGGTGAAGGTGGTGGTGCCACCATCCGTAACGCACGCTTAGCTCGGCGCTTCCGAGCTGTCAGTTACGAACTTGCGACCTCCTTAGAACTGGCACACTGTATGAGCGACTTAGCGACCACGTACACTCAATAAAACATTTGTTCTGCAAGAATCCAATGGGTGCGATCATGCTAGCGCCAATGCACCGGATCCTATCAGAACTCCACAGTTCTGTGTGCTTAGGCGAGAGTAGTACTAGGATGGGCTAAGCGTGCATCGATATTTTTCGTTTTGTTTCTTGTGGGCATTGGATGAGACTTGACCAGTACGAGGAAAAACCATCCAAAGTCACACAAAATTACCAAAATGCCCTTATGAATGCCTCCTCGCATTGAAACCTAGTTCAGAGACCATTTTTTGGAGCAGCAAACAGACGAAACCCATGGTGGCACAGGGCAGTGAAGGTGGTCAAGCTACCATTTGTAAAGCACCCTTAGTTCGTCGCTTCCATGCTGTCAGTGGCGAACTGGCGCACTGTATGAGCTACTCAGTGGCCGCGTACACTTAATAAAATATTTGTTCCACAAGAATACAATAGGTGCGATCATACCAGCACTAATGCACTAGATCCCATCAGACCATCGCGTTTAAGAGTGCTTGGGTGAGTGTAGTGCGAGGATGGAGGACCTCCTGGGAAGTCCCCATGTTGCACCCCTTTTTCATTGTTTTTTTCTTTTTTAACAGCCCTGATCTCCCTCGTTTCATTTATTGTAGGCGTTGGATGAGACCTGACCAGGACGAGAAAAAACATCCAAATCAGGCCTTCCGGCCATGCTCACACGAAATTACCAAAAGGCCCTTATGAACGCCTCCTGGCCCAGAAAACAAGTTCAAAGGCCCTTTTTTAGATCAACACATGGACGAAACCCACGCTCGCACGGGCGGTGAAGTTGGTCGAGCTGCCGTCGGTAACACAAGCTTAGCTCGTCACTTCCAAGCTATCAGTTACGAACTTGCGGCCTCTTTAGAACTGGCACGCTGTATGAGCGGCCGCATATAGTCAATAAAACATTTGTTCTGCAAGAATCCAACGGGTGTGATCG
Organism: Selenicereus undatus; assembly: GCA_017589665.1. NCBI lineage: Eukaryota > Viridiplantae > Streptophyta > Magnoliopsida > Caryophyllales > Cactaceae > Selenicereus > Selenicereus undatus. The sequence goes on from JACYFF010031954.1 coordinate 53,827,024, forward strand.
TACCAGCACCAATACACTCGATCCTATCAGAACTACACAGTTAAGTGTGCTTGGGCGAGAGTAGTAATAGGATGGGTGACCTCTTGGAAGTCCTCGTGTTGCGCTCTTTGTTTGTTGTTTTTTTCTTTTTTAACAACTCCGATCTTTTCATTTCATTTCTTGTAGGCATTGGATGGGACTTGACTAAGATAAGGAAGAAGCATCCGAATCAGGCCTTCCGTCCATGTTCATAAAAAATTACCAAAATGCCCTTCTAAACACCTCCTCGCCCTAAAAACCAATTCAAAGGCCCCTCTTTATAGCAACACACGGATGATACCCCACGATGGCACTAGGCAGTAAAGGTGGTTGACCTATGATGTAAAGCTCAAGGGAAGACACTACCCAAGCTAACTCACATCAAAGGGAAGCCAAAACTTGAAGTTTGGTCACGGCCCAAAGGGGCACGGTCGTGCCTTAGTGCACGGCCACACCGTGCCAAAGTGCTGTCCACAAAAGCTAGAAAAAGCAAGTGAAGCATGGTTTGAATGTCCTTGGTGTTTGCTTTGATTCTAACTTCCTTGGTGATATGTAGGCCATGGAAATGGATGGAATTGGATGGATTTGGAGTTAAAGAATAAGGGGATAGGGAGAATACACTAAGTGAAAGTAATTAGCTTAAGAATTCAAGCTATTATTCTCACTTAGAAACCGTATGAATCAAAGAGGACAGATAGAGCTAAACTCTTGGATTGGAAACAAAATCACCACCAATCTTTGAGTTTAGGGCCCTTAATCTTGATTAAGATATAGGTTACACCACTTATTCAAGGTTAAGACTCACTTAAACACGACTTAGTTTGGCCTAAACTAAGATAAGCAAGTAAGAGTTTGAGAGGAAAGCTTAAAAGGCTCTCACGGTTTTGCTTGAATGAAAACTGAATTGTGTTTCTTCCCATCGCCGAAATGGTCTTACATATTCACCCAACACACTAGCAACCAAGTAAGTAGGTGCATCACTTTCCTTCCTAGGGAGGAAAAGTGTTAGTTAGCCTAATACAACCGGTTACTAGCTAAACTAATTGCAAGCATGGTCAGCTATGCTAATACATCAAATTACAAACCAAAACCTTGTCTAAGCTAAGTATACATCAAGTAATCTGATGTTTAAACACAAAACAAGCTGAAAACATGGTTAGAAGTCATGTGCACCAGCCGAAATGTCAAGCCACTTTTCGGCTGTCCAATGAGAAGCAAGCAACAAGGTGATTTCGGCTAGCCAATGAAAATGGAGAGACATCCTCACTTGCAGCCCTTCTCCCATTGGTTACACTTCTCTAGAGAGGCTAGGGACGTGTGCTAGCCTTGGGAAGCATGCCAATGATGCAAGAAGCAGCAAACGATGCCGCTCTCTAGCAAGTACAACTGGGTACAGTGAACCGGGTTCAAGCTAGTTTATGGCCGGTTTTCAGGCAAGTTTTAGGCTTAGGAAAAATGGTCATGATTTGGATTTTAAACATGGGGGGGGGGGTATTTTTAGGATGTGTATAATCCCCCCCACCAAGAAATCAAGGTTAGGATGTGTTTAAGTAGGGTAATCAAACACGAACTTTAAACCGTGCATTTGGAGGGCAAATGGGAGCGGTTTGGGAAAACTCCTTGATTCTTCATTCTCTTGCACCTATGACTTGAAATGAATGCTTGGACCGACAAGACAACATCAAAAGGTTTCCAAAAATGCAAAAATATTAGGCTTAAACTACAATGTAGCTTAAGAAATCAAATGCACAAAACCGGGTATCTTGGAGCCGGTTAACCCGTTTGTGCTAGCTTGTTCTTCTTGCAAAATGTGAGCCATTCTCTTCACTTGGGACCTTGTTCTTGGACGTGTGAGACTTGATTCATCATGAACTTGGTCTTGGCTTGGTAGGATTCCATCAACCTACCATCCGTAATACACGCTTAGCTCGTCACTTCTGAGCTGTCAGTCACGAACTTCTGACCTCTTTAGAACTAGCGCGTTGTATAAGCGACTCAGCGGTCGCGTACAGTCAATAAAAATTTTGTTCCGTAAGAATCCAATGGGTACAATCATAACGGCGCGAGTGCACCGGATCCCATTACACCTCTGCAGTGACGTGTAGTTTGCAAAGAGTAGTACTGGAATGGGTGACCTACTGGGGAGTCCCTGTGTTGCAACCCTTTTTCGTTGTTTTTTTCTTTTTTAATAGTTACGATCTTTCTCATTTCACTTGTTGTGAGCATTGGAGGAGACCTGGCCAGGACGAGGAAAAAGCATCCAAATCAGGTATTTCAGCCATGTTCACACAAAATTACCAAAATGCCCTTATAAATGCCTCCTAGCCCTGAAAACCAGTTCAGAGGCCTTTTTTAAGAGTGACACAAGGACGAAACCCATGCTAGCATGGGGCAGTGAAGGTGGTCAAGCAACCGTCTGTAACACACGCTTAGCTCGTCACTTCCAAGCTGTCAATTACGAACTTGCTACCTCTTTAGAACTGACGCGTTGTATGAGCTACCCATCGACCGCGTACAGTCAATAAAACATTTGTTCCGCAAGAATCCAACAGGTGCGAACATACTAGCACTAATGTACCGGATCCCATTAGACCCCCGTAGTAATGTGTGCTTGGGCGAGAGTAGTGCAAGGATAGGTGACCTATTGGGAAGTCCCGGTGCCGCACCCCCTTTTCGTTGTTTTTTTTCTTTTTTAACAGAGCCAATCTTTCTCATTTCACATGGTTTAGGCGTTGGATGAGACTTGACCAGGATGAGGAAAAAGAATCCAAATCAAGCCTTCCGGCCATGTTCACACGAAATTACCAAAAGGCCCTTATAAACGCCTCCTGGCCCTGAAAACCAGTTCGGAGCCCCTTTTTTAGAGCAACACACACATGAAACCCCATGCTGGCGTTGGGCGGTGAAGGTGGTCGAGCTACCGTTTGTAACACACGCTTAGCTTGTCCCTTCCGAGCTGTCAATTACGAGCTTGAGACCTCTTTAGAATTGGGGTGCTGTATGCGTGACTTAGCAGCCGCGTACAGTCAATAAAACATGGTTCCGTAAGAACCCAATGGGTGTGGTCAAACCTGCACTAATACACCGGATCCCATTAGACCTCCGCAGTTAAGCGTGCTTGGGCGAGAGTTGTCCTAGGATGGGTGACCTTCTTGGAGGTCCTTGTGTTTCACCCCTTTTTTGTTGTTTTTTTCTTTTTTAACAGCACCGATCTTGCTCGTTTCATTTGTTGTTGGCGTTGGATGAGACCTGACTAGGACAAGGAAAAAGCATCCAAATCAGACCTTCTGCCCATGTTCACACGAGATTACCAAAAAGCCTTACAAATGCCTCATGGCCTTGAAAACCAGTTCAAAGACCCTTTTTTAGTGCAAGACACGGACAAAACGCCATGTTGGCACGAAGTGGTGAGGTGGTCGAGGTACCATCCGTAACGCACGCTTTGCTCATTGCTTCCGAGTTGGCAGTTACGAATTTGCGACCTCTTTAGAACTGGCGTGTTGTATGCGCGACTGAGTGGCTTGTAGACACGGTAAACCATTTTTTCCACAACTATCCAATGCGTGCGATCATACTAGCACTAGTGCACCGGATCCCACTAGAATTTCGCAGTTTAGCGTGCTCGGGCGGGAGTTGTACTAGGATGGGTGATCTCTTGGGAAGTTCTCATGTTGCACCCCTTTTTCGTTGCTTTTTTCTTTTTTAACAGCGCAAATCTTTCTCATTTTATTTGTTGTGGGTGTTGGATGACACCAGACCAGGACGAGGGAAAAGCATCCAAATAAGGGTTACCGGCCATGTTCACTCGAAATTACCAAAATGCCCTTATGAACGCCTCCTGGCCCTGAAAACCAGTTCAACGCCCCTTTTTTAGAGCAACACAAGGACGAAACCCCATGTTGGCATAGGTCGGTGAAGGCGGTCGAGCTACCGTGCATAATGCACGCTTAGCTCGTCCCTTTCGAGCGGTCAGTTACGAGGTTGCGGCCTCTTTAGAATTGTCGTGCTGTACGCGCGACTTGGCAACCGTGTACACTAAATAAGATATTTGTCGCGTAACAATCCAATGAATGTGATCATACCAGCATAAATGCACCGGATCCCACCAGAACTCTGCAGTTAAGCGAGCTTGGGTGAGAGTAGTGGTAGGATAGGTGACCTATTGGGAAGTCTCCATGTTGCACCCCTTTTTCGTTGTTTTTTTCTTTTTTAACAGCACCCATCTTTCTCGTTTCGTTTGTTGTGGGCGTTGGATGACACCTTAACAGGACGAGGAAAAAGCATCCAAATCATGCCTTTCGGCCATGTTCACCTAAAATTACCAAAAGGCGCTTATAAACGCCTCTGTACCTTAAAAACTAGTTCAAAGGCCCTTTTTACAGCAACACACGAACTAAACCCCATGCTGTCGTGGGGGGATGAAGGTGGTCGAGCTGTCGTCCGTAACGCACATTTAGCTCGTCGCCTTCGAGCTGCCAGTTATGAACTTGCGACCTCCTTAGAACTAGCGTGCTGTATGCGCGACTCAGCGGCCGCGTACGCTCAATAAAACATTTCTTCCACAAGAATCCAATGGGTGCGATCATACCAGCACCAATGCACTGGATACCGTCAGAACTCCGCAGTTAAGCGTGCTTGGGAGAGAGTAGTACAAGCATAGGTGACCTCATGTGAAGTCCTCGTGTTGCGGCCTTTTTTGTTGTTTTTTCTTTTTTAACAGCGTCGGTCTTTCTTGTTTCATTTGTTGTGGGCGTTGGATGAGACCTTACTAGGATTAGGAAAAAGCATCCAAGTCCGGCCTACCGGCCACGTTCACTCAGAATTACCAAATTGCCCTTATAAACGCCTATTGGCCTTGAAAACCAGTTCAGAGGCCCCTTTTTAAGGGCAACACACGGACGAAACCCCATCCTGGCACGGGGCGGTAAAGGCGATCGAGCCACTATCTGTAACGCACGCTTAGCATGTCGCTTTTGAGGTGTTAGTTACGAGTTTACGACCTCTTTAGAATTGTCGCGCTGTACGTGCGATTTAGCGGCCGCGTACACTTAATAAAACATTTGTCCCGCAAGAATCGAATGGGTGCGATCATACCAGTACCAGTGCACTGGATTCCATCAGAACTCCGCAATTAAGCGTGCTTGGGTGAGAGTAGAATAAGGATGGTTGATCTCTTAGAAAGCTCGCGTGTTGCGCCTCTTTTTCGTTGTTATTATTTTTTTTAATAGCACCGATCTTTCTCGTTTCATTTGTTGTGGGCATTGGATGAGACCTGTCCAGGATGTGGAAAGAGCATTCAAATCAGCCCTCCCGTCATGTTCACTAGAAATTAGCAAAATGCCCTTATAAACGCCTCCTGCACCTGAAAACCAGTTCATATGCCCTTTTTTAGAGCAAGACACGGACGAAACCCCACGCTGGTACGGGGCGGTGAAGGTGGTCGAGCTACCGTTTGTAACGCACACTTAGCTCGTCGCTTCTGAGCTAGCAGTTACGAACTTGCGCCCTCTTTACAATTGACGCGCTGTATGAGCGATCTAGCGGCCGCGTACACTTAATAAAACATTTGTTCGACAAGAATCCAATGGGTACGATCATACTAGTACCAACGCATCGGATCCAGTTAGACCTCTAAAGTTAAGCGTGCTTGGGCGAGAGTAGTACTAGGATGGGTGACCTCTTGGGAAGTCCCCGTGTTGCACCCCTTTTTCGCTGTTTTTGTCTTTTTTAACAACCCTGATCTTTCCCATTTTGTAGGCGTTGGACGAGACCTGACCAAGAGGAGGAAAATGCATTCAAATCAGGCCTTCCGACCAAGTTCACTCAAAATTACAAAAATGCCCTTATAAACGCCTCCTGGCCCTAAAAACGAGTTCAGAGGCCCTTTTTTAGAGCAACACATGGAAAAAACACCTTGCTGGCCCGGGGAGGTAAAGGTGGTCAAGCTACCGTCCGTAACGCACGCTTAGCTAGTCGTTTCCGAGTTGTCAATTACGAACTTGCAACCTCTTTACAACTGGGGCGTTGTATGAGGGACACAGGGGCCGGGTACACCCAATAAAACATTTGTTTCAATAGAATCCAATGGGTGCGATCATACAACCACTAATGCACTCGATCCCATCAGACCTCCGCAGTTGAACGCGCCTGGGCAAGAGTAGTCCTAGGATGGGTGACGTCCTGGGAAGTCCCCGTGTTGCACCCCCGATGGAGTCCCCCACAACCAAGACAAGGAAGAGGGTCCTAAGAGTCCTACAAGGTCCAATGCAAGTTCCAAAGTCCAAGCAATGGTCTAAATGTTAGATGAGAATCAAACAGCAGCGTCCGGGTCATACAACCAGAATGTACGCAGTTTTGTCCATTTGATTTCTTAACCTACATTGTCGCTTAAGATTGATATTTTTGCATTTTTGGGTTCCTTATGATGTTAGCTTTCAGGTCCAAGCAAATAAAACCAATCATGCTCAGTCGTAGTCAAGAGATCAAGGCCTTTTGTCAAGCCTGCCAGTTTGGCTCCAAAACTGCATAGTAAAATGTTTTAGTAGAAATCTTCTACTTAAACATGATTTAACCTTGATTTCTTTATAGGGAGGTTTCTACACACCCTAACGAGTCCCCCCATGGCCTTAAATCAAAATCATACTCACTTTTGATTGGTAGAAGCAAGGTCACAAAACCGAGCTAAAAACTGCCTTTGAAAACCTGGTAGACTGCTACGTGGTTTTCCGTCTTCAATGGGTTTGCTCAGCTTTCTTCTTTCCTACTTGCTTTAATCACTAGTCAAGCTACCTGGAAACATCATAATTTGCTGCAGCAACCACCTTAAAACGTGTGAACCAATGGGAGCAAAAAGGGAACAACAACACCTTGCATTATGATTGGATGGCCGAAAAGTGCTTCACCTTTACGTCTGCTTTTCTCCACATTTTTGCTAGTAATACTGCTGTATTAGCTTAGTTAATGATGTATTAAGTTAATTATATCATTTGGTTTGCTTTCCTTAGCATTCTGGTTTTAATTAGTTTAAGTTAAGCAGACTTGTAATCTAGCTTAGTCTTAAGTGTGGGGAATTAGCTAGTAATCCGTTTCCTTACTAGGGAGGAAACCTCCACCGGCTAGCTTGGTTGGTTAGTTGCTTGCTAGGCTTTGTACTAAAGTACACTCATGGCCATTTTGTAATTCAATACTTGAACTTTGAATGAAAACCAGAATTGACAGCATTTAAGCGAGCCTGGACGAGAGCAATACTAAGATGGTTGACCTCCTCGGAAGTCCACGTGTAGCACCCTTTTTTTTTACTTTCCTCTTTTTTAACAACACCAATCTTTCTCGTGTCATTTGTTGTGACAGATTGATTGGACCTGACTAAGACGGGTAAAAAGCGTCCAAATTAGGTCTTCCGGCCATGTTCTCTCGAAATTACCGATATTCCCTTATAAATGCCTTCTGGCGCTGAAAACCAGTTCAGGGGCCCTTTTTTACAGCAACTCATAGGTGAAACCACATGCCGGCATGGGCCGGTGACGGCGGTCGAGCCACTGTCCATAACGTATGCTTAGCTCGTCGCTTCCAAGCTCTCAACTACGAATTTGGGATCTCATTAGAAATGGCGCACTGTATGCGTGACTTAGAGGCCGCATACACCCAATAAAACATTTGTTCTGCAAGAATCAAATGGGTGAAATCATACCACACCTAATGCACCGGATCCCATCAGAACTCCACAGTTAGGCATGCTTGGGCGAGAGTAGTACTACGACGGGTGACCTTAAGAGAAGTCCCCGTGTTGCACCCCATTTTCGTTGTTTTTCTTTTCTTTTTTGATAGTACCGATCTTTCTCGTTTCATTTGTTAGGGACGTTGGATGAGACCTGACCGGGGTGACGAAAAAGCATCCAAGTCCGGCCTACCGGCCACGTTCACTCGAAATTACCAAAATGCCCTTGTGAACGCCTCCTGGCACTGAAAACCAGTTTAGAGGCCCCTTTTTTAGGGTAAAACAAGGACGAAACCCCATCCTGGCGCGGGGCGGTAAAGGCGATCGAGCCACAGTCCGTAACACACGCTTGGCTCATCGCTTTCGAGCCGTCAGCTACGAGTTTGCGACCTCTTTAGAATTGTCGCGTTGTACGCGCGACTTAGCGACCGTGTGCACTTAATAAGACATTTGTCCCGCAAGATTCGAATGGGTGCGATCATACCAGTTCTAATGCACCGGATCCCATCAGAACTCCTTAATTAAGCGTGCTTGGGCGACAGTAGTACAAGGATAGGTGACCTCCTAGGAAGCCCGCGTATTGCGCCTCTTTTTCGTTGTTTTTTTCTTTTTTAACGCATCGATCTTTCTCGTTTCATTTGTTGTGGGCATTGGATGAGACTTGACCAGGATGTGGAAAAAGCATTCAAATCAGCCCTTCCCATCATGTTTACTAGAAATTACCAAAATGCCCTTGTAAACGCCTCGTGGCCTTGAAAACAAGTTTAGAGGCCCATTTTTAGAGCAAGACATGGATGGAACCCCACGTTGGTACGGGGCGGTGAAGGTGGTCAAGCTACCATTCATAACGCACGCTTAGCTCGTCGCTTCCGAGTTGGCAGTTATGAACTTGCACCCTCTTTAGAACTGGCGAGTTGTATGAGCAACTCAGCGCCCGCGTACACTCAATAAAACATTTGTTCCGCAAGAATCCAAAGGGTGCGATCATACCAGCACTAATGCACCGGATCCCGTTAGACCTCTGCTGTTAAGCGTGCTTGGGCAAGAGTAGTACTAGGATGGGTGACCTGCTGGGAAGTCCTCGTGTTGCACCCCTTTTTCGCTATTTTTTTCTTTTTAAACAGCCCCGATCTTTCCCGTTTCATTTGTTGTAGGCGTTGGATGAGACCTGACCAAGAGGAGGAAAACGCATTCAAATCAGGCCTTCCAACCATGTTCACTGAAAATTAAAAAAATGCCCTTATAAATGCCTCTTGGCTCTAAAAATGAGTTCAGAGGCCCTTTTTAACAGCAACACACGAACGAAACCCCACGTTGGCAAGGGGAGGTAAAGGTGGTCAAGCTACCGATTGTAACACGCGCTTGGCTCATCGCTTCCGAGGTTTCAATTACAAACTTGCGACCTCTTTACAACTGGGGCGTCGTAGGAGAGACTCAGCGGCCGCGTACACCCAATAAAACATTTGTTTCAATAGAATCCAATGGGTGCGATTGTACCAGCATTAATGCACCCGATCCCATTAGACCTCTGCAGTTAAACGCGCTCGGGCGAGAGTAGTCGTAGGATGGGTGACGTCATGGGAAGTCCTTGTGTTGCTCCACCGATGGAGTCCCCCATTGCCAAGACAAGGAAGAGGGTTCTAAGAGTCCTACAAGGTCCAATGTAAGTTCCAAAGTCCAAGCAATGGTCCAAATGTTGGAGGCGAATCAAACAGCAGCATCCCGGTTACACAACCAGAATGTACCCCAGTTTTGTCCATTTGATTTCTTAAGCTACATTGTTGCTTAAGATTGATATTTTTGCATTTTTTGGTTCCTTATGATGTTAACTTTTAGGTCCAAGCAATTAAATTCAATCATGCTCAGTCGAAGTCAAGAGATCTAGGCCTTTTGTCCAACTTGCCAATTTGGCTCCAAAACTGCACGGTAAAATGTTTTAGTAGAAATCTTCTACTTAAACAGATTTAACTTTGATTTCTTTGTAGGGGGTTTGCACACACCCTAAGGAGTCCCCCCATGGCCTGAAATCAAAATCATACTCACTTTGGATTGGTGGAAGCAAGGTCACAAAACCGGGCTAAAAGCTACCTTCGACAACCCGGTAGAGTGCTATGTGGTTTTCCCTCTTCAATGCGTTTGCTCAGCTTTCTTCTTGCTTCAATCACTAGTCACGCTACCTGGAAAAATCATGATTTGTTGTGGCAACCACCTTAAAACGTGTGAACCAATGGGAGCAAAAAGGGAACAACAGCACCTTGCATTTTGATTGGATGGCCGAAAAGTGCTTCACCTTTACGGCTGCTTTTCTCCACATTTTTGCTAGTAATACTGCTGTATTAGCTTTGTCAATGATGTATTAAGTTAATTATATCATTTGTTTTTTCTTTTCTTAGTTTTCTGGTTGTAATTACTTTAAGTTAAGCAAGCTTGTAATCTATTAAACGTGTGGAATTAGCTAGTAATCCCTTTCCTTCCTAGGGAGGAAACCTCCACCAGCTAGCTTGGTTGGTTAGTTTCTTGCTAGGCTTTGTACTAAAGTATACTCACGGCCATTTTGTAATTCAATACTTGAAATTTGAATGAAAACGAGAATTGACAGCATTTAGCTTTCGTTCCTCAAAATACTTCACTTCCTTATCCTTAATTTAGTCGATTAAGGTGGTGATCAAGTAAGTCTTAACCCTTGATTTAGTGGTGTTTTTGTATCTTAATCATAGTTTAGGGACACTAAGCTTGAGTTTGGTGGTGATTCTGTATCTAAACAAGAGGTTAGATTATCCTTCTTTCATACATTCAGTCACGGATTCACTCTCACTTTAGCTTGAATTCAGCTTGCTTGCATTCTAACTTTGAATTCAGATTTGAGTATTAGTGTTTTCCTTCCAAGATACATCAACCCATTATTCGTTGTTTTTTCCTTTTTAAACAGCACCAATCTTTTTCATTTCATTTCTTGTAGGCATTGGAGGAGACTTGACCAGAACGAGGAAAAAGCATCCAAATCAGGCCTTCAAGCCATGCTCACACGAAATTACCAGAAGGCCCTAGAAACGATTGTTGGCCCTGAAAACCAGTTCAGAGGTGCTTTTTTAGAGTAACACACGGAGGAAACCCCATGCTGGCATGGGGCGATGAAGGTGGTCGAGCTACCGTCCGTAACACACGCTTAGCTTGTCGCTTCCAAGCTATCAGTTAAAAACTTGCGACCCCTTTAGAAACGGCACGCTGTATGAGCGACTCAGCAGGCACGTACAGTCAACAAAACATTTGTTCTGCAGGAAACCAATAGGTGCAATGATACCAACACCAATGCACTGGATCCCATCAGATCTACGCAGTTAAGTGTGCTTGGGCGATAGTAGTAACAGGATGGGTGACGTCTTGGTAAGTCCGCGTGTTGCGCTCTTGCTTTGTTGTTTTTTTCTTTTTTAACAGCTCCAATCTTTTTTGTTTCATTTGTTGTGGGCGTTGGATGAGACATGAGAAAGACGAGGAAAAAGAATCCAAATCAAGGATTCCGCCCATGTTCACACGAATTTACCAAAATGGTCTGATAAACGTATCTGTGCTCTGAAAACCAGTTCAGAGGCCCTTTTTTGAGCAACACGCGGACGAAATCCCATGCTGGCACGGGCGGTGAAGGTGGTCGAGCTACCATCCATAACGCACGCTTAGCTCGTCGCTTCCGAGTTGTCAATTAAGAACTTATGGCCTCTTTAGAACTAGCGCGTTGTATCAGCGATTCAGTGGCTGCGTGCACTCAATAAAACTTTTGTTCCGCAAGAATGCAATGCGTGCAATCTTACCAGCACGAATGCACCAGATCCCATTACACCTCCGCAGTGAGGTGTGCTTCGACGAGAGTAGTACTACAATGGGTGACGTCCTAGGAAGTCCCCGTGTTGCACCCCTTTTTCATTGTTTATTTCTTTTTTCATAGCTCCGATCTTCCTCGTGTCATTTGTTGTAGGCGTTGGATGAGACCTAACCTGGACGAGGAAAAAGCATCCACATCTGGCCTTCCGGCCTTGTTCACACGAAATTACCAAAAGGCCCTTATAAACGCCTCCTGACCCTAAAACCCAGTTAAGAGGCCCTTTTTTGAAGCAAGAAATGGATGAAACCCCATGCTGGGACGGGGCGGTGACAGTGGTCGAGCTGTAATCTGTAATGCACGCTTAGCTTGTCGCTTTCGGGCTGTCAATCACGAACTTGCAAGCTATTTACAACCGGGGCGCTCTATGAGAGACTCAGTGGCCGCGTACCCCCAATAAGACATTTTTTTCACAAGAATCCAGTGGGTGCGGTCATACCAGCACTAATGCACCAGATCGGATAAGACCTCCGCAGTTAAATGTGTTTTGGAGAGAGTAGTGCTAGGATGGGTGACCTCCTTGGAAGTCCCCGTGTTTCACCCCTTTTTCGTATTTTTTTTCATTTTTAACAGCATCGGTCTTTCTCATTTCATTTGTTGTGAGCGTAGGATTAGACCTGACCAGGACGAGGAAAAAGAATCCAAATAAGGCCTTCCACCCATGTTCACATAAAATTACCAAAATGTCTTGGCAACGCCTTTTGGCCCTAAAAACCAATTCAAAGAACCCTTTTTAGAGCAACACACGAACGAAACCCCCATGCTGGCACAGAGCGGTCAGAAGGTCGAGCTACCGTCCGTAACGCACGCTTTGCTCATTGCTTTGGAGTGGCAGTTATGAACTTGCGACCTCTTTAGAATTGGCGTGCTGTATGTACAACTTAGCGGCTGCGTAGACACAATAAAACATTTGTTCCACAAGAATCCAATGGGCGCGATCACACCAACACTAATGCACCGAATCCCATTAGAACTTCGCAGTTAACCATGCTCGGGCTGTAGTAGTACAAGGATGGGTGATCTCCTGCAAAGTCCTCGTGTTGCACCCCTTTTTCATTACTTTTTTGTTTTTTAAGGGAACCGATATTGCTCGTTTTATTTGTTGTGGGCGTTGCATGAGACCTGACCAGGACAAGGAAAAAGCATCCAAATAAGGCTTACCGGCAATGTTCACCCTGACATTACCAAAATTCCCTTATGCACGCCTCCTGACCTTGAAAACCAGTTCAACGACTCCCTTTTTAGAGCAACACACGGACGAAACCCCATGGTGGCACGGGGCGGTGAAGGTGGTCGAGCTACCGTCCGTAACGCATGCTTAGCTCCTCGCATCTGAGCTGCTAGTTATGAACTTGCGACCTCCATAGAACTGGCGCGCTGTATGAGCGACTCAGCGGCCGCGTACACTCAACTCAGCACGAATGCACCGGATCACATTGCACCTCTGCAATGAAGTGTGGTTAGGCGAGAGTTGTACTAGAATGGGTGACCTCCTGGGAAGTCCCCGTGTTGCACCCATTTTCGGTGGTTTTTTCTTTTTTAACGGCTCTGATCTTTCTCATTTCATTTGATGGGGGCGTTGGACGAGACTTGACCAGGACGAGGAAAAACCATTTAAATCAGGCCTTCTGGCCATGTTCACACGAACTTACCAAAATGCCATTATGAATGCCCCCTAGCCCTAAAAACCAGTTCAGATGCCTTTTTTTTGGAGCAACGCACGGAAGAAACCCCATGCCGACGCGGGGCGGTGTAGGTGGGCGCGGCAGCGTCAGTAAAGCATGCTCAGTTCGTTTCCTTTCAAACCGTCAGTTGCGAACTTGCGACCTCTTTAGAACTGGGGCGCTGTATAAGCTACTCAACGGCCGCGTCCACTAAACAAAATATTTGTTCCGCAAGAATCCATAAGGTGTAATCGTACCAGCACTAATGCACCGAATCCCATTAGACTTCTGCAGTGGATCCCATTAGACTTCTGCAGTTAAGTGTGCTTGGGTGAGAGTAGTACTAGAATGGTGACCTCCTGGGAAAGTCCCCATCTTCCACCCCTTTTTCGATTTTTTTTCTTTTTTAAAAGCTCCGATCTTTCTCGTTTCATTTACTGTGGGCGTTAGATGAGACCTGAGCAAGACGAGGAAAAAGCTTCCAAATCAGGCCTTCCAGCCATGCTCATACGAAATTACCAAAAGGCCCTCATAAATGCCTCCTGGCCCTGAAAACCATCTCAGAGGCCTTTTTTTAGAGCAACGCACGGACGAAACCCCACGCTAGCAGAGGGCGATGAAGGTGGCCGACCTACCGTCCGTAACGCACACTTAGCTCGTCGCTTTCGAGCTATCAGTTCCAAACTTGCGACCCCTTTACCACTGGGGCGTTGTCTGAGCGGCTCAGCGGCCGCGTACACCAAATAAAACATTTCTTCTGCAAAAATCCTAAGGGTGCGATCATCCCAGCTGCACCTTATCCCATCAAACCACTGCAGTTAAACGTGCTTGGGCGAAAGTAGTCCTAAGATGGGTGACCACCTTGGAAGTCAACGCGTTGCACCCCTTTGTCGTTGTTTTTTTCTTTTTTAACAGCACCGATCTTTGTCGTTTCATTTGTTGTACGCGTTGGATGAGACCTAACCAGGACGAGGAAAAAGCATCCAAATCAGGCCTTTCGGCCATGTTCACACGAAATTACCAAAATGCCTAAGAAATGGCTCCTGGCCCTGAATACCAGTTCAGAGACCCTTTTTTAGAGCAACACACGGACGAAACCCTATGCTAGCATGGGGCAGTAAAGATGGCCAAGCTACCATCCGTAGCATATGCTTAGCTCGTCGCTTCCAAGCTGTTAGTTACGAACTTGCGACCTCTTTAGAACTAGCGAGCTGTATGAGCGACTCAGCGGCCACGTACACTAAGTAAAACTTTTGTTCCGTAAGAATCCAATGGGTGCAATCATACAAGCACGAATGCACCGGATGCCATTACACCTCCGCAGTGAGGTGTGCTTTAGGGAGAGTAGTACTAGAATAGGTGACCTCCTGGGAAGTTCCCGTGTTACACCCCTTTTTCGTTGTGTTTTTCTTTTTTACCAACTCCGATCTTTCTCGTTTCATTTGTTGTGGGCGTTGGATGAGACCTGACTTGGACGAGGAAAAAGCATCCAAATCAGGCCTTCTGAAAATGTTCACACGAAATTACCAAAATGCCCTTAAAAACATGCCCTAGCCCTAAAAACCAGTTCAGAGGCCTCTTTTTAGCGCAACACAAGGACGAAACCCATGCTGGCACGGGGCGATGAAGGTGGTCAAGCAACCGTCCATAACGCATGCATAGCGCGTCACTTCCACACTGTCAGTTACGAACTTGCGACCTTTTTAGAACTGGTGTGTTGTATGAGCTACTCAGCCGCCTCGTACACTCAATAAAGCATTTGTTTCGCAAGAATCCAATAGGTGCAATCATACCAACACTAGCGCATCGGATCCAGTTAGACCTCCGCAGTTAAGCGTGCTTGGGCAAGAGTAGTACCGGGATAGGTGACCTCCTAGGAAGGCCCCGTGTTGCACCCCTTTTTTGCTATTTTTTTCTTTTTTAACAGCTTCGATCTTTCTTGTTCCATTTGGTGTGGGCATTGGATGAGACCTGACCAGGTCGAGGAAAAAACATCCAAATCAGGCTTTCTGGCCAATTTCGTACAAAATTACCAAAACGCCCTTATAAATGCTTCCTAGCTTTGAAAACCAATTTAGAGGCCCTCTTTTAGAGCAACACACAGAGAAACCCCATGCTGGCACGGGCCGGTTAAGGTGGTCGAGCTACCGTCTGTAACGCAAGCTTAACTTGTCGTTTCCGAGCTGTCAGTTACGAACTTGCAACCTCTTTACCAAGGGGGTGTTGTATGTGCGACTCAGCAGCCGCGTATAGCCAATAAAATATTTGTTCAACAAGATCCAATGGGTGCGGTCATAGCAGCACTAATGCGCCGAATCCCATAAACGTGTTTGGGCAATAGTAATGCTATGATGGGTGACCTCTTTGGAAGTCCCCGTGTTTCACCCCTTTTTCGTTGTTTTTTTTTTTCTTTTTTAACAACACTGATCTTTCATATTTTATTTGTTGTAGGCATTGGATGAGACCTTACCAGGACGAGGAAAAAGCATCCAAATAAGGCTTACCCGCCATGTTCACTCAAAATTACCAAAATGCCCTTACGAACGCCTCCTGGCCCTGAAAACCAGTTCAACGACCCCTTTTTTAGAGCAACACACGGGCGAAAGCCCTTGCTGGCACGGGATGGTGAAGGTGGTCGAGCTACCGAATGTAATGCATGCTTAGCTCATCACGTTCGAGCTGTCAGTTACGAGCTTGCGACGTCTTTAGAATTGTCGCGTTATACGCTTGATTTAGCGACCGCGTACACTCAATAAGACATTTGTCCCTCAAGAATCCAATTCAGGCTATCATACCAGTACAAATGCACTGGATCACATCAATCCTCCGCTGTTATGTGAGCTCGGGCGAGAGTAGTGCAAGGATCAGTAACCTTCTGAGAAGTCCTCGTGTTACACCCCTTTTTCGTTGTTTTTTTTCTTTTTAAAAGCACTGATCTTTCTCATTTAATTTCTTGCGGACGCTGGATGAGACCTAACCAAGGACGAGGAAAAGGCATCAAAATTAGGCCTTGCAGCCATGTTCATATGAAATTATCAGAAGGCCCTTACAAACGCCTCCTTGCCTTAAAAACCCGTTTAGAGGCCCCGTTTTTACAACAACACACAGTCAAAACCCCACGCTAGCGCGGGGAGGTGAAGGTGGCCGAGCTACCATCCGTAACGCACATTTAGCTCGTTGCTTTCGATATGTCAGTTACGAACTTACGGCCTCCTTAGAACAGGCGCGATGTATGGGCAACTTAGCGGCCGCGTACGCTCAATAAAACATTTGTTCTGCAAGAATCCAATGGGCGCGATCACACCAGCACCAATAAATCGAATACCATCAGAACTCCGCAATTAAACGTAATTGGGAGATAGTAGAACAAGGATGGGTGACCTCCTATGAAGTCCTCATGTTGCACCCCTTTTTCGTTCTTTTTTTCTTTTTTAACAGCACCGATCTTTCTCGTTTCATTTGTTATGGGCGTTGGATGAGACCTGACTAGGACGAGGAAAAGCATCCAACTGAGGCTCTTCGGCCATGTTCACTCGAAATTACCAAAATGCCCTTATGAACGCCTCCTGGCCTAGAAACCAGTTCAGAGGCCCCTTTTTTAGAGACACACGAACGAAACCCAATGCTTGCAAGAGGCGATAAAGGCGATCGAGCTACAGTCCGTAACACACGCTTAGCTCATCACGTTTAAGCTGTCAATTACGAGCTTGGGACCGCTTTAGAATTGTCGCGTTGTACGCGCGACTTAGCGGCTACATACACTTAATAAGGCATTTGTACCGTAAGAATCAAATGGGTGCGATCATGCCAGCACTAATGCATCGGATCTTGTCAGAACTCCGCAGTTAAGCAAGCTTGGGCGAGAGTACTACAAGGATGGGTGACATTTTGGGAACTCCCCATGTTGCACCCCTTTTTCGTATTTTTTTTCTTTTTTAATAGCACCGATTTTTCCCGTTTCATTTGTTGTGGGCATTGGATGAGACCTTACCAGGACAAGGAAAAAACATCCAAATCAGGCCTTTCCGCCATGTTGACACAAAATTACCAAAAGGCCCTTATAAGCGCCTCTTTGCACTAAAAGCCATTTAAGAGGCCTTTTTTTAGAGGAACACACGAACCAAACCCCTTGCTGTCAGTTGGCAATGAAGGTGGCTGGCCTACGGTCCGTAACGCAAATTTAGCTGACCGCTTTCGGGCTATCAGTTACGAACTTGCGGCGTCCTTGGAACTGGCGCTGTATACGCGACTCAGCGGCGCCCTACGCTCAATAAAACATTTGTTCCGAAAGAATCCAATGGGTGCAATCATACCAGCAACAATGCACCGGATACCATCGGAAC
This sequence comes from Selenicereus undatus, assembly GCA_017589665.1. Taxonomy (NCBI): domain Eukaryota; kingdom Viridiplantae; phylum Streptophyta; class Magnoliopsida; order Caryophyllales; family Cactaceae; genus Selenicereus; species Selenicereus undatus. The sequence continues at coordinate 53,844,640 of JACYFF010031954.1, forward strand.
TCTGCAGTTAAGCGTGCTTGGGAGATAGTAGTACAAGGATGGGTGATCTCCTGTGAAGTCCTCATGTTGCGCCCCTTTTTCGTTGTTTTTTCTTTTTTAATAGCACCAATATTTTTTGTTTCATTTGTTGTGGGCGTTGGATGAGACCTGACCAGGACTAGGAAAAAGCATCCAAGTCCGACCTACCAACCACGTTCACTTGAAATTACCAAAATGCCCTTATGAACACCTCCTGGCTCGAAAAACCAGTTCAGAGGCCCCTTTTTTAGAGTAACACAGGGAGGAAACCCCATGCTGGCACGAGGCGGTAAAGGCAGTCGAGCTACTGTCCGTAACACACGCTTAGCTCGTCAATTTCGAGCTCTCAGTTATGACCTCGCGACCTCTTTGGAATTGTCACAGTGTATGTGCGACTTAGCGGCCACAAACACTTAATAAGACATTTGTCTCAAAAGAATCCAATGGGTGTGATCATTCCAGCACTAATGCACTGGATCCCATTAGAACCCCACAGTTAAGCGTGTATGGGCGAGAGTACTACTAGGATTGGTGACCTCTTAAGAAGTCTTCGTGTTGCGCCTCTTTTACGTTGTTTTTTTCTTTTTTAACTGCACCGCTCTTTCTCTTTTCATTTGTTGTGGGCGTTGGATGAAACCTGACTAGGATGTGGAAAAGAATTTAAATCAGCACTACCTGTCATGTTCACTGAAAATTACCAAAATGCCCCTATAAACGCCTTCTGGCCTTGAAAACCAGTTCCGAGGCCCTTTTTTAGAGCAGGACACGGACGAAACCCCATGCTAGTACGGGGCGGTGAAGGTGGTTGAGCTACTGTCCGTAACACACGCTTAGCTCGTCGCTTCCGAGCTGGCAGTTACGAACTTGCGACCTCTTTAGAATTGGCGCGCTATATGAGTGACTTAGCGGCCGCGTACACTCAATAAAATGTTTGTTCCGCAAGAATCCAATGGGTGCGACCATACCAGCACTAACTCACCGGATCCCGTTAGACCTCTGCAGTTAAGTGTGCTTGGGCGAGAGTAGTACTAGGGTGGGTGACCTCATGGGAAGTCCCCGTGTTGCAACCCTTTTTCGCTGTTTTTTTTTTAACAAGTCTGATCTTTCTCGTTTCATTTGTTGTGGCCGTTGGCTGAGACCCAACCAAGATGAGGAGAAGGCATCCAAATCAGGCGTTCCGCCTATGTTCTCACGAAATTACCAAAAGGCCCTTATAAACGCCTCCTGGCCCTGAAAACCAGTTCAGAGGCCCTTTTTTAGTGCAACACACGGACGAAACCCAAACTGGCACGGGGCGGTGAAGGTGGTCGAGCTACTGTCCGTAATGCACGCTTAGCTCGTTGCTTCCAAGGCACCAGTTACAAACTTGCGACCTCTTTAGAACTGGCAAGCTCTATGCGTGACTGAGCAGCCGCGTACACTCAATAAAACATTTGTTCCACAACAATGGGTGTGACCGCACCAGCACCAATACACCGGATCCTATCAGAACTACATAGTTAAGCGTGCTTGGGCGAGAGTAGTATTAGGAGGGGTGACCTCCTGGGAAGTTCGAGTGTTGCGCTCTTTTGTTGTTGTTTTTTTCTTTTTTAACAGCTCCGATCTTGTTCGTTTCATTTGTTGTGGGCATTGGATGAGTCCTGACTAAGACAAGGGAAAAGCATCCAAATCGGGCCTTCCAGAAATTTTCACACGAAATTACCAAAATGCCCTTATAAACGCATCCTAGCCCTGAAAACTAGTTTAGAGGCCCTTTTTTACCGCAACACAAGGATGAAACCCATGCTGGCATGCGGCGATGAAGGTGGTCGAGCAACCCTCCATAACACACGCTTAGCTCGTCGCTTCCACGCTGTTAGTTGCGAACTTGAGACCTCTCTAGAACTGGCGCATTATATGAGCTACTCAGTAGCCTTGTACACTCAATAAACCATTTGTTCCGCAAGAATCCAATAGGGGCGATCATACCAGCACTAATGCACCGAATCCCATTAGACCTTCGCAGTTAAGCATGCTTGGGCTAGAGTAGTGCCAGGATGGGTGACCTCCTGGGAAGTCCCTGTGTTGCACCCCCTTTTTAATAGCATCGATCTTTCTTGTTTCATTTGTTCTAGGCGTTGGATGAAACTTGATAAGGACGAGGAAAAAGCATCCAAATTAGGCCTTTCGGCCATGTTCACATGAAATTTCCAAAAGGGCGTTATAAACGCCTCCTTGCCCTAAAAGCCAGTTCAGAGGCCCTTTTTTTACAGCAACAAACGGACAAAACCCCATGCTGGCACGTGGCGATGAAGGTGGTCGAGCTGCAGTCCGTAACGCACATTTAACTCGTCGCTTTTGGGCTGTCAGTTACAAGCTTGCGACCTCCTTAGAATAGTCGCGCTGTATGCGCGACTCAGTGGCCGCATACGCTGAATAAAGCATTTGTTCCGTAAGAATCCAATGGGTGCGATCATACCAACACCAATACACCGGATCCCATCAGAACTGTGCAGTTAAGCGTGCTTGGGCGAGAGTAGTACTAGGACGGGTGACCTCCTGGGAAGTCCTTGTGTTACGCCTCTTTTTCATTGTGTTTTTCTTTTTTAATAGCACCGATCCTTGTCGTTTCAATTGTTGTGGGCATTCGATGAGACCTGACCAGGATGTGGAGAAAGCATTCAAGTCAGGCCTTCCTGTCATGTTCACTGGAAATTACCAAAATGCCCTTATGAACGTCTCCTGGCCTTGAAAACCAATGCAGAGGACCTTTTTTAGAGCAAGACACAGACGAAACCCTACGCTGGTGCGGGGCGGTGAAGGCGGTTGAGCTACCATTTGTAACGCATGCTTAGCTCGTCGCTTCCGAGCTGGCAGTTACGAAATTGCGGCCTCTTTAGAATTGGTGCGTTCTATGAGCTACTCAGAGACCGCGTACACTTAATAAAACATTTGTTCCGCAAGAGTCCAATAGGTGCGATCATACCAGCACTAATGCACCAGATCCCATTAGACCTCCGCAGCTAAGCTTGCTTGGGCGAGAGTAGTGCTAGGATGGGTGACGTCCTGGGAAGTCCCTGTGTTGCACGAGTTTTTCGTTGTTTTTTTCTTTTTTAACAGCTCCAATCTTTCTCGTTTCATTGTTGTGGGCGTTGGATGAGACCTGGCCAGGACGAGGAAAAAGCATCCAAATCAGGCCTTCTGTCCATGTTCACACGAAATTGCCAAAAAGCCTTAGAAACGCCTCATGGCCCTGAAACCCAGTTAAAAGACCCTTTTTAAGAGCAACATACGGACGAAACCCCATTTTGGCACGGAGCAGTGAGGTGGTCGAGTTACCGTTCGTAAGGAACGCCTTGCTCATCGCTTCCGAGCTGACACTTACGAACTTGCAAGCTCTTTAGAAGTAGCGTGCGATATGCGCGACTTAGCGGCCGCGTAGACACAATAAAAAATTTGTTCCGCAAGAATCCAATGGGTGTGATCACACCAGCTCTAATGCACTGGATCACATCAGAACTTCGTAGTTAAGCGTGCTCGGCCGAGAGTAGTACAAGGATGGGTGATCTCCTGGGAAGTCCTCGTGTTGCACCCCTTTTTCGTTGCTTTTTTCTACTTTAAGAGCACCGGTATTTCTAGTTTTATTTGTTGTGGGCATTGGATGAGACCTGACCAGGACGAGCAAAAAGCATCCAAATAACGCTTATCGGCCATGTTCAGACGAAATTACCAAAATGCCTTTATGAACTTCTCTTGGCCCTGAAAACCAGTTCAACGACCCCTTTTTTAGAGCAACACACTAACAAAACCCCACGCTGGCATGGGGCAGTGAAGGTGGTTGAGCTATCGCCCGTAACACACGCTTAGCTCATTGCTTCTGACCTGGCAGTTTCGAACTTGCGACCTCTTCAGAACTGGTGCACTGTATGAGCAACTCAGCGGCCGCGTGCACTCAATAAAACATTTGTTCCGCAAGAATCCAATGGGTGCAATCATACCAGCACGAAATTACTAGAATGGGTGACCACCTAAGAAGTCCTCGTGTTGCACCCCTTTTCTGTTATTTTTTTCTTTTTTAACAACTTCGATCTATCCTGTTTCATTTGTTGTGGGCGTTGGATGAGACCTGACCAGAAAAGGGAAAAAGCATCCAAATCAGGCCTTTCGGCTATGTTCACACAAAATTACTAAAATGCCCTTCCAAACGCCTCCTCACCCTGAAAACCAGTTCAGAGGCCCTTTTTTAGGGTAATACACAGACGAAACCCCATGGTGGCACGGGGCAGTGAAGGTGGTCGAGCTACCATCCGTAAGGCACACTTAGCTTGTCGCTTCCGAGCTGTCACTTACGAACTTGCGACCTCTTTACAACTGGGGTAATGTATGAAGGACTTGACGGTCGCGTGCACCATATGAAACATTTGTTTCGCAAGAATCCAACGGGGTTGATCATACCAACACTAATGCACTAGATCCCATTATACCTCCGCAGTTAAACGTGCTTGGGCGGGAGTACTACAAGGATGGGTGACCTCCTCGGAAGTCCCCGTGTCGTACGCCTTTTTCGTTGTTTTTCTTCTTTTTTACAGCACCAATCTTTCTCGTTTCATTTGTTGTGGGCGTTGGATGAGACATGACCCAGAGAAGGAAAAAGTTTCCAAATGAGGCCTTCCGGCCATGTTCACACAAAATTACCAAAATGCCCTTACATACGCTTCCCTGCCTGAAAACCTGTTCAGAGGGCCTTTTTTAGAGCGAGACACGGACGAAACCCCATGCTAGCACGGGGCGGTGAAGGATGTCGAGCTACCATCCGTAACGCTCGCTTAGCTCATCGCGTCCGAGCTGTCAGTTACGAACTTGCGACCTCTTTGGAACTAGCGCACTCTATTCACGACTTAGCGGTGGCATACACCAAGTAAAGGAGTTATTCCGCAAGAATCCAATGGGTGCGATCATACCAGCACTAATGCACCGGATCCCATTAGAGCTCCGCAGCTAAGCGTGCTTGGGCGAGAGTAGTGCTAGGGTGGGTGACCTCCTAGGAAGTCCTCATGTCACACCCCTTTCTCGTTGTTTTTTTCTCTTCTAACAACACTGATCTTTCTCGTTTCATATCTTGTGGTTGCTGGACGAGACCTGATCACAACGAGTAAAAAGCATCCAAATCAGGCCTTCTGGCCATGTTCATAAGAAATTACCAAAATACCCTTATAAACGTCTCCTGGCCCTAAAAACCAGTTACGAGGCCCTTTTTCAGAGCAATACACGGACAAACACCCATGCTGCCCCGAGGCGGTGAAGGTGGTCGAGCTACCATCTGTAATGCATGCCTAGCTCGCCGGTTCAGAGCTGTCAGTTACGAACTTGCAGCCTCCTTAGAACTGACACTCCGTATGAGCGACTCAGCTTCCGCGTACACTCAATAAAACTTTTGTTCCACAAGAATCCAATGGGTGAGATCATACCAGCACTAATGCACTGAATCCCATTACACCTTCGCAGTAAAGTGTGCTTAGCCGAGAGTAGTACTAGAGTGGGTGACCTCCTGGGAAGTCTCCGTGTTGCACCCCTTTTATGTTGTTTTTTCGTTTTTTTAACAGCTCCGATCTATCTCGTTTCATTTGTATTAGGCGTTGGATAAGACCTAACTAGGACAAGGAAAAAGCATCCAGATCAGCCCTTCCGGCCATGTCCACACAAAAGTACCAAAATGCCCTTATGAACGCCTCCTCGCACAGAAAACCAGTTTAGTGGCCTTTTTTTAGAGCAACACGAGGACGAAACCCATGTCGGCACGGGGCAGTGAAGGTGGTTGAGCAGCCTTCCATAAAACATGCTTAGCTCATCGCTTCCAAGCTATCAATTACAAACTTGTGATCTCTTTAAAAAGGGGTGCACTATATGACCTACTCAGCAACCGCGTACACTACATAAAACATTTATATCGCAAGAATCAAATAGGTGCGATCATACCAGCACTAATGGACCCGGTTCCATTAGACCCCTACAGTTAAGCATGCTTGGGCGAGAGTAGCGCTAGGATGGGTGACCTCCTGGGAAGTCCCCGTGTTGCACCCCTTTTTCGTTGTTTTTTTCTTTTTTAACAACTCTGATCTTTTTCGTTTCATTTCTTGCGGGCGTTGGATGAGACCTGACCAGGACGAGGAAAAAGCATCCAAATCAGGCCTTCGAGCTGTCAGTTACGAACTTGCGGCCTCCTTGGAATTGGCTCGAGATAGTGAAGGTGGCACATACGCTCAATAAAACATTTATTCCGCAAGAATCCAATGGGTACGATCATACCAGCACCAATGCACCGGATACCATCGGAACTCTGCAGTTAAGCGAGCTTGGGAGAGAGTAGTACAAGGATGGGTGACCTCCTACGAAGTCCTCGTGTTGCGCCCCTTTTTCATTGTTTTTTCTTTGTTGTGGGCATTGGATGAGACCTGACCACGACTACGAAAAAGAATCCAAGCCCGACCTACCGGCCATGTTCACTCGAAATTACCAAAATCCCTTATGAATGCCTCCTGACCCTGAAAACTAGTTCAGTGGCCCCCTTTTTACAGCAACGCACGGACGAAACCCCATGCTGGCATGGGCTGGTAACGGCGGTCAAGCTACAGTCCGTAACACATGCTTAGCCCGTCACTTTCGAGATGCTAGTCAAGACCTGGCGACCTCTTTAGAATTGTCGCCCTGTACGCGCGACTTAGCGGCCGCGTACACTTAATAAGGCATTTGTCCCGAAAGAATCCAATGGGTGCGATCATACCAGCACTAATGCACCAGATCCCATCAGAACTCCACAGTTAAGCGTGCTTAGGCGAGAGTAGTACTCGTATGGGTGACCTCCTGGGAGGTCCTCGTGTTGTGCCTATTTTTTGTTGTTTTTTTCTTTTTAACAGCATCGCTCTTTCTCATTTCATTTGTTGTGGGTGTTGGATGAGACCTGACCAGGATGTGGAAAAAGCATCCAAGTTCGACCTACTACCCATGGTCACTCGAAATTACCAAAATGCCCCTATGAACACCTCCTATCCCAGAAAACCAATTCAGTGGGCCCTCTTTTGGGGCAGCACACAGACGAAACCCTATGCTCGCACAGGGCGGTAAAGGCGGTCAAGCTACTGTCCGTAACGCACGCTTAGCTCGTCGCTTCCGAGTTGTCAGTTACGAACTTGCGACCTCTTTAGAACTGGCACGCTGTATGCACGACTTAGCGGCCGCGTACACTCAATAAAACATTTGTTCCACAACAATGGGTGTGATCATACCAGCACCAATACATCGGATCCTATCAAAACTTCGCATTTAAGCGTGTCTAGGCGAGAGCAGTATTAGGATGGGTGACCTCCCGGAAGCCAGCGTGTGGAACCCTTTTTTACTTGCTTTTTTCTTTTTTAATAGCTCCGATCTTTCTCAATTCATTTGTTGGGGGCGTTTGATGGGACCTGGGCAGGACGAGGAAAAAGTGTGCAAATCAGGCCTTCCGGCCATGTTCACTTGAAATTACTGATATTCCCTTATAAACGCCACCTAGTGCTGAAAACCAGTTCAGAGGCCCCTTTTTAGAGCAACACACGGGCGAAACCCCATGCTGGCACGGGGCAGTGAAGGGGAAGGTGAAGGTGAAGGTGGTCGAGCCACCGTCCGTAACTAGGGTGTTGTGATTTCCCGCAAGTATACGGTTATCGTTGTAGGAATTACGGATGTCGTCCTCAGGGATGATTGTGAAATTAGAATACTAAAAATTCTAAACTAAATTAAAACTAAATGCGAATTACCTAACTCCAAAGTCTAGTTATGACACAGGTTAAGGGACTCAATGAATGTGATTGATTCACAAAATTAAGAACAATACTCTAATTGCAAGGTGCATAGCCAAAACAAGAAAAACCAAACTGCAAATAACTTCAACTAGTAACACTTTGCCGTATTACTTTGTTTAGCCATGATTTGTGGCTGAGTTGCACTATCACTAAAGCAGAGCAAACAATACCTGGAGCAAAACTATAAAGAGCCGAGAATCAACAACCAAGCTTTAAAGAATCTTTACTAGAAATTTAAAGTTTGTAAATCTGACTCCAAAGTTGAATTTTACATTCGAATTAAACTAAACCAAGAATCAACATTTACACAAGCATGTGAATTGTAACTAGATCTGAGAACGAAATTCAACAACAATTGAAACTAGAAAACTCTACTCTACGCTACCCCTCCACTCTCCTTCTACTGCTCTATCTCTTTCACCCATAAAACGTAGCCTTGAGCCCCTTCAGCCCCCCTCTCTCTTTGTTTGGTAACCGTTACATTTAAGATGCTGATGATTATGGATAACGATGGAGGAGAGATAAGAAGTAACGGATAAGGAGAAGGTGGTGAGGAGGCCAGTTCGTAGCCCTGTTTTCGTGGCCCTATTTTTGGGTTCTCTAAACTTGAACCGTCGAGGAAGAAGAGGGGAAGGGAATGGGGGGCTGAGTGTGACATGAACGAAGCAATAAATGTTGATGAAAGGGGAGAGAAGAAATCTGGGCCACTGGGCCGAGAGAGAGAATGGAAGAAGGAAAACGAAAAATAGGGTTGGGCTCCTGTATTGATACTGTTGGGCTGGGCTCTCCTTCTCTTCTATTTTTCCTTGCTTGATCCAATCCTTGAGCTAGTAATTTATTTTTCCAATTTTATTTTTAATTCTTGTAAAATGAACAAAAATATTATTAAAATTCTAATTAACTAATTTATTTCGAGCAATTATTAGATAATTTAAAGGTATACAATATCATAATTTTAGGTTGAACATAGAGGGCTCGAAGCTTATCTCTTTACAACTAGGGGTTTGTATGAGTGACTCAACGGCCGCGTACACCCAACGAAACATTTGTTCTATAAGAATCTCATCAGAGCTCTGCAGTTAAGCGTGCTTGGGCAAGAGTAATACTAGGGTGGGTGGCCTCCCGGGAAGTCCTTGAGTTACACCCCCATCTTGTTGTTTTTTTCTTTTTTTAACAGCACCAATCCTTCCCGTTTCATTTCTTGTGGCGTTGGACAAGACCTGACTCAACGAGCAAAAAGCATCCACATTAGGTCTTCCGGCTATGTTCATGCGAAATTACCAAAATGCCCATATAAACGCCTCCTGGCCCTGAAAACCAATTCAGAGGCCCTTTTTTAGAGCAACACACTGACGAAGACCCATGCTCGCCCAAGGCGGTGAGGGTCATCGAGCTACCATCCATAACGCACGCTTAGCTTATCGCTTCTAAACTGTCAGTTAGGAACTTGCGACCTTTTTAGAACTGGCGCTCTGTATGCGTGACTTAGCGGCCGCGTACACTCAATAGAACTTTTGTTCTGCAAGAATCCAATGGGTGTGATCATACCAGCACTAATGCACCAGATCCCATTACACCTCCGCAGTAGAGTGTGCTTGGGCGAGAGTAGTACTATGGGCGACCTCCAGGGAAGTCCTCGTGTTGCACCCTTTTTTCGTTGTTTTTTTCTTTTTTTAACAGCTCCGATCTATCTCGTTTCATTTGTATTAGGCGTTGAATGAGACCTGACAAGGACAAGGAAAAAGCAGCCAAATTAGGCCTTTTGGCGATGTTCACACGAAATTACCAAAAGGCCCTTATAAATGCCTCCCGCCCCTGAAAACCAGTTCAGAGGGCCTTTTTTAGAGCAACACACGGACGAAACCCCATGCTGGCATGAGGCGGAAAAGGTGGTCGAGCTACCATCCGTAATGAACGCTTAGCTCGTCGCTTCCGAATTGTCAGTTATGAACTTGCGACCTCTTTACAATTGGGGCATTGTGTGACCGACTCAACGACCTCGTACAGCTAATAAAACATTTGTTCCGCAAGAATCCAATGGGTGCGTTCATACCAGCACCAATGAACCTGATGCCATTAGACCTTAGCAGTTAAACGTTCTTTGGAGAGAGTAGTGCTAGGATGGGTGACCTCTTGGGAAGTCCCCGCTGTGCACCCCCCTTTCGTTGTTTTTTCTTTTTTAACAGCACCGATCTTTCTCGTTTCATTTGTTGTAGGGGTTGGATGAGACCTGACCAAGACGAGGAAAAAGCATCCAAATCAAGCCTTTCGGCCATGTTCACACGAAATTAGCAAAAGGCCCCTATAAACGCCTCTTTTCCCTGAAAACCGATTTAGGGGCCTTTTTTTTACAGCAACACACGGACTTAACCCCATGCTGGCACGGGGCAGTGCAGGTGGTCGAGCTACCGTCCGTAATGCACTTTTAGCTCGTCGCTTTCGAGCTGTCAGTTACGAACTTGAGGCCTCCTTAGAACTGGTGCGCTGTGTACGCGACTCAGCGGCCTCGTGCGCTCAATAAAACATTTGTTCCTCAAGTATCCAATTGTTGTGATCATACCAGCACCAATGCACCGGATCCAATCAGAACTCCGCAGTTGAGCGTGATTGGGAGAGAGTGGTACTAGGATGGCTGACCTCTTGGGAAGTCCCAGTGTTGTGCCCTTTTTTCGTTATTATTATTTTTTTAATAGCACCGATCTTTGTTATTTCATTTGTTGTGGGAGTTGGACGGGACCCTGACCAGGACGAGGAAAAAGCATCCAAATCAAGCCTTCCGACCATGTTCACATGAAATTACCAAAAGGCCTTAGAAACGCCCCCTGCCCTTGAAAACCAGTTTAGAGGCCCTTTTTTAGAGCAACACACGGACGAAACCCCATGCTGGCACGGGACGGTGAAGGTGGTCGAGCTACCGTCCGTAACACACGCTTAGCTTGTCGCTTCCAAGCTGGCGGTTTCGAAGTTATGGCCTCTTTAAAACTGGCATGCTGCATGTGCGACTCAGCGGCCACAAACAGTCAATAAAACATTTGTTTCCCGATAATCCAATCGGTGCTAACACACCAGCACCAATGCACCGAATCCTATCAGAACTACGCAGTTAAGTGTGCTTGGGCGAGAGTAGTAACAAGATGGGTGACCTCCTGGGAAGTCCGCGTGTTGCGCACTTTCTTTGTTGTTTTTTTCTATTTTAACAGCTCCAATCTTTTTCGTTTCATTTGTTATGGGCGTTGGATGAGACCTGACCAGGACGAGGAAAAGGCATCCAAATCAGGCCTTCCGCTCATCTTCATACGAAATTACCAAAAGGCCTTAGAACCGCCTCCTGGCCTTGAAAACTAGTTCAGGGGCCCTTTTTTAAAGCAACACACGGACGAAACCCATGTTGGCACAGGGTGGTGAAGGTGGTCGAGGTACCGTCCGTAACGCACGCTTAGCTCGTCGCTTCCAAGCCGTCAGTGGCTGGAGCGTGTGCTAATGGGCCGGATGAAGATTGCTTGAGTTTAGTTGTAAATTTCCACTTTGATACAAGATATGACTTGATTTAAAGGCTAGGCCACCAATCAAGCCTAAGGATCCACCAAGAATTGCTTAAAGGCAATGCCACCTACAATTCTATAAAGGATTCCATTCAAGACTCACCACCTTTGAGAAAGGATAAAGAGACCTTAAGATTTTTGAGAGAAAGAGAGAGCATAAGCTTCTTTGTATCATCATTTAACAACCCTTTCTACATCCTAACGCTTCTCCTTATATAGGAGAGCCTCTCACAAGCCAAATAATGCAGCAAAAAAGGCCTTACACGACCAAAAAGCAAAGAAGGGAACCAAAAAGCAACAAACAAAAGCTAAAAAGTGCTTTTTACTTTTTGCCGGCACTTTTCAGTTTAAATAGGTCAACTTTAAACAGCTATATCTCCTACATTCCTCAGCCAAATCGGATGAAATAGACCTTCCTATAAAGCTTAGGAAGTCAGATTTCACATGGATCTTGTTTCAGGTAATTTGGAGCTACCGTTTGGGAGATATGGGGCAAAATGTGCAGCATGTGCAGGCTGGGGTAGAAACTGCAGCATGTGGGAAAAGGCTCCACTTGACCTATGACCTATTGCCTTGGCCTAGAAATCTTTTTATGACCTTTTAGATGACATAAGAAGTTTCCCAAAAATTGGGTTTTTAGAAAAATAAACCCATTCTAAGCTTGATTAATTAAGCCCACAAAACCTGGTTAAAACCGGCTAATTTTGCGATTAGCATGCAACTTGCTGTTTTAGGGCTTCTTTATTATCTCCGAGGGTTTAACTTCATTTTGATGGACTAAACCCTTTAGAAGGCCCCTTGACCTTCCCAAAATAGACGAGTCACGCATCATAAAGGTTTAGGATGAGGTTGGAATTGGAGCTCTAAATCAGCACAAGCGCCAAGTCCCCTTTGATGTAGCTTGTGAGCATTAAGGAGGAGTTGTGAACCCTCTTGGACTTGTATAGGCATGACGTTTGCTTCGTCCTCCCCTTCTTGAATGTGATTTGCCCTCAAATCATCACCTTCTTCTTCATCCTCAAGATAGGGTGTGAGATCACCCACATTGAATGTAGAGGAGATACCCATGTCCCCGGGTAGCTCTATCTTGTAAGCATTGTCATTTACCCTTTCAAGGACCTTAAATGGGCCATCACTCCTTTGCATGAGCTTGTTCTTCCTTCTAGAGGGGAACCTTTCCTTTCTCAAGTGTATCTATACCAAGTCCCCGGGTTTAAAGGTAATGGCTTTGCGGTGCTTGTCGGCCCTAGCCTTATACATCTCATTTGTCCTCTCAATCTTGGCCCGAATCTCTTGGTGAAGCTTCTTCATCTTTTTGGCCCTCTCCTCAGCCTCATAGCTCACTCTAGACTCAAGTGGAAGTGGTATGAGTTCTAGGGGAGTTAGAGGATTGATCCCATAACATGATTCGAAGGGAGAGTGGGCCGTAGCAAAACTAGGAGTGCGGTTGTATGCAAATTCAACATGGGGAAGCTTGAGATCCCACTCCTTAATGCTTTTACTCACCAAACTTCTAAGCAAAGTAGCCAGAGTTTTGTTGGTGACTTCGGTTTGAGGATGGTGGGAGGTACTATATAAGAGCTTAGTACTAAGGAGCCTCCACAAACACCTCCAAAAGTGGCTAAGAAACTTTGTGTCCCGATTTGACACAATGCTCTTAGGAATTTGAAGCTTAACAACTTATTTGAGGTAGAGGTGAGCTATGTGAGATGCATCATCCGTTTTCTCACATGGAATGAAGTGAGCCATCTTTGAGAAACGATCCACCACCATCATAATAGAATCTTTACCTCTTTGAGTCCTTGGGAGAGCAATTATGAAGTCCATGCTCACATCCGCCCATCGGTCATTAGGGATAGGCAAAGGAGTGTACAACCCTTGGTGGAATTGACTCTTGGCCTTTTGACAAATAGGACACTTGGAGATTACCTCATGAACATCACCTCCTATTCTTGGCCAATAAAAGTGCTCCTTAAGCATATCAATGGTCTTGTTAATCCCAAAATGACCGGCTAGACCGCCTCCATAAACTTCTTTGACAAGAAGCTTTCGAATTGGACCCTTTGGAATGCATAGCTTGTTGCCTTTGAATAAGAAGCCCTCTTAAAGAATATAAGGGCCATGCTTGTTGCCCTCTTGATCATTGAGGTACAGCTTGAAATCCTCATCTTCTGGGTAGTGATCACGGATGAATTGGAAGTCAAGGACCCTCACTTCCATCACGGCTAGTAGAGAATGCCGCCTTGAAAGAGCATCCACAACCACATTGGTACTCCCTTTCTTATGCTTGGCCACAAATGAGAAACTTTGCATGAACTCAACCCATTTAGCATGCCTTGGATTGAGTTCGTGTTGGCCATTGAAATACTTCAATGCCTTATGGTCTGAATGGAGTACAAATTGTTTTAGCCTTAAGTAATGAGATCAATGATCAAGAGCTCTTACCAATGCATAGAACTCTTTGTCATATGTTGAGTAATTCTTCCTTGAACCATTGAGCTTCTCACTAAAATGGGCAATGGGGGGTAGATCTTGCATAAGGACAGCCCCTATACCAACTCCATTTGCATCACAATCTACTTCAAAGAGCTTGTTGAAGTCGGGAAGGGCTAACATCGGGGCCTCACATAGCTTGGACTTGAGTTTCTCAAAGGCACCATGGGCGGCCTTGGTCCACTCAAAAGAACCTTTCTTCATGCATTCGGTGATGGGGGTCGTGAGGGTGCTAAATCCCTTGATGAATCTCCTATAAAAGATGCCAAGCCATGGAAACTCCTAACCTCGGTGATGGTGGTGGGAGTTGGCCATGACTTGGTAGCTTCCACTTTGCCTTGGTCCAAGAGATGCCATCACTAGAAACAACATACCCCAAAAAGGTGACTTGGGGGGTGTAAAGAACTCACATTTTTCTAGCTTGCCAAAGAGCTTTTGAGCCCTTAGAACCATGAATACCTCTTCCAAGTGATGTAGATGATCTTCTTGATTCTTTGAATAAATGAGGATATCATCAAAGTAGACCACCACAAATTTCCCAAGAAAAGGCCTCAAGACCTCATTCATACTCTCATGAAAGTGCTAGGGGCATTGGAGAGGCCAAAGGGCATCACTAGCCACTCATAAAGCCCACCCTTTGTCTTGAATGCCGTTTTCCACTCATCACCTTCCCTCATGCGGATTTGGTGATATCCACTCCTTAGATCAATTTTGGAAAAGATGGAAGAGCCGTGGAGTTCATCTAGCATGTCATCAAGCCTAGGTATGGGGTACCTATACTTGATAGTGATATTGTTGACGACTCTACTATCCACACACATGCAGTAAGACCCACCCTTCTTGGGCACTAACAAAGCTGGAACCGAGCAAGGACTCATGCTTTACCTCACATAACCTCTAGTCAACAATTCATCGACTTGCCTTTGAAATTCTTTGGTCTCTTGAGGATTACATCTATAGGCCGCTTTGTTTGGAAGTGAGGCACCAGGAATGAGGTTAATTTGGTGCTCAATGCCTCAGATTGGAGGGAGGCTGGGGGGTAGATCTTGTGGGAATACATCTTTGTATTATGAGATGAGGGGGATGATTTTGGGATTTAAAGGAGTCACTTCCTCACCTTTGTTACTTTCAAGCATGAGTAAAGCTAGAACTTGCTTACCCTTGCTCAAAGCTCTCGCAACCCGTGTTTCACTCAACATGAGAAGGTCTCTCTTTTTCTCACTTCCCACCCCGGGTTTTGATTTGTGGATTTGGTTTGGGGGTAATGGGTTTAAGACTATCTTTTCCTTATCAATGACCAAAGAGTAAGTGTTCTTGAACCCATCATGCAAAACATGTCTCTCAAATTGCCAAGGCCGACCCAAGAGTATATGGCATGCACTCATGGCTACCACATCACAAAGCACATTATCTCTATACTTTCTACCAATTGAAAAAGAGATGAGTGCATACTTAGATACCTTAATGTCGCCTCCATCATTGAGCCATTTGAGAGAGTAAGGCTTGGGATGTGAAATAGTAGGAATGCCAAGCTTCTCAATAACTGTGGTAGAGGCCACATTGGTGCAATTTCCTCCATCAATAATCAAGTTACAAACCTTGTCTTGTATGGTGCACCGGGAGTGAAAGATCATGTCTCTTTGAGCTTTGTCATAAGGAGTGTCTTGGGTGTGTAAAACCCTCCTCAAGACAAGTAGATCACCTTCATCGGCCTCAAGTTGAGTCTCTCCTTCCATGGAGTCCGATTCGTCCTCATGAGCTTTCTCTTGAGTTTCCATCAATAAGGCTTCTACTTCCTCAACTTCTTGTATGGTCATAACCCTTCGGTTGGGCAATCATATTGGAAGTGTCCATACCCTTGACATTTAAAGCACTTCTTGCCTTCAAGTTTCTTAGGCAATTCTTTGGGTGTAGGAAGTGCCACGGTCTTGCCCTTGTCAACCCATGAGGTACCTTCGGGTTTAGGAGGAAAGAAGGGCTTGAATAGGGGCTTTGAACTTACTTGCTCCCTTGGAAATGGCTCGGTGAACATCTTCTTTTCCTTCTTTCTCTTCTCAACTTTGAGAGCTAGCTTGAAGACATCATCCAAGGTGAAATAGGTTTGAAGTTCCACCTTTCTTGCAATAAGAGGGCTTAACCCATTGTGAAACCTAGCCATGGTTTGCTCTTGGGGTTCATGGATGCCTCCCCTCAAAAGGAGTTGCTCAAACTCCCTCATGTACTCACCCACACTCATGTTGTTTTGCTTGAGTGAGAATAGCCAGTTGTAGATGTCTTGCTTGTAGCTTTCGGGGAGAAATCTCTTGTTCATAAGAGACTTAAGCTTCTCCCAAGAGTTGATATTCCTTTTTCCTTCTCTAGCCCTTTGTTTCTTGATATTTTCAAACCACAAGGAGGCATACCTTCTAAGTTTGAGGCTAGCAATTTTGAAACTCTTCTCATCATCATAGCCTTTAGCTTCAAAGATTCGGTCTAAGGCTTGAACCCATTCAAGGAACTCATCGGGATTCAAGTTTCCATTGAACTCCGGGGATTCCACTTTGATGTCCCTAAACTCATCCATAGGAGGTCTTCTACCTCCCCTTCTTGGATTGCTTCCCATGCTTGAGTCACTAGAGAAGCCTTGTTCATCTCCATCATCACTAGGCTCTTGAGCCCTTTGGCCTCTTTGGAAGGCCATGAATTGGTTAGTCATTTGCTCAAGTTGCCTACTAATTTGCCTCACACTTTGTTGTAAGGCTAGAATGGCATTGTCTTGTCTCATGATATGAGCTTGTTCTAGGCTCATACCCCTTGGTACCCTTGCCAGTTGGGAAGAACTACATGAGGGATCTTCTTCATTAGACATGGTGAAAGGTGGGAAAGGAGAAGAGGAGAGGTTAGGGCTCGGATAGGAGGTGGCACGGGCGTGCTAGGGAGGCACGGTGCGAAAACAGGCTAGGGAAGGGGTGGCACGGTCATGCAGGGAGGCACGGGGTTGCCGTGCTGGTGTTCTAGAGGAAAGTGGGGGTGGCACGGTCGTGCTCTTTAGCACGGGGTGGCTATGCCACAATTCGGCCCCTTTGCACGATTTTGGTGAAAGGTGTTTCGGTGGGGCTTTGTGTTTGGATGTTTTGTGGGGGTTCTTTGAAGGGTAAAGGAGGTATTTTTGGGGGGAAAGAAAGTGTGGTTTAAGGTGTTGTGAGCTTAGGAGGGTGTTTGGTCAAGGTTGTTTTAAGGAGATCAAGCTAGAGAGATGTGTAGATTCACTATGGTTTTCATAACAAGGGTGAATGAAAACATGGGCAAGGATGAAACCAAAGCAAGGAAATGTGATATAAACTAGAGAACACCAACCTGAATTAGCTCTGATACCAAATGGAGCGTGTGCTACTGGGCCGGATGAAGATTGCTTGAGTTTAGTTTTAAATTTCCACTTTGATACAAGATATTGCTTGATTTAAAGGTTAGGCCACCAATCAAGCCTAAGGATCCACCAAGAATTGCTTAAAGGCAATGCCACCCACAATTCTACAAAGGATTCCACTCAAGACTCACCACCTTTGAGAAAGGATAAAGAGAACTCAAGATTTTTGAGAGAAAGAGAGAGCATAAGCTTCTTTGTATCAACATTCAACAACCCTTTCTACATCCTAAGGCCTCCCCTTATATACGACAGCCTCTCACAAGCCAAAGAATGCAGCAAACAAGGCCTTACACGACCAAAAAGAAAAGAAGGGAACCAAAAAGCAACAAGCAAAAGCTAAAAAGTGCTTTTTACTTTTTGCCGGCACTTTTCAGTTGAAATAGGTCAACTTTAAACAGCTATATCTCCTAGATTCCTTGGACAAATCGGATGAAATAGACCTTCCTAGAAAGCTTAGGAATTCATATTTCATATGGATCCTGTTTCAGGCAATTTGGAGATACCGTTTGGGAGATATGGGGCAGAATGTGCAGGCTGGGGTAGAAACTGCAGCATGTGGGAAAAGGCTCCACTTGACCTATGACCTATTGCCTTGGCCTAGAACTCTTTTTATGCCCTTTTAGATAACATAATAAGGTTCCCAAAAAGTGTGTTTGCAGCAAAATAAACCCATTCTAAGCTTGATTAATTAAGCCCACAAAAACGGGTTAAAACTGGGTAATTTTACCGCTAGCATGCAACTTGCTGTTTCAGGGCTTCTTTATCATCTCCGAGGGTTTAACTTCATTTTGATGGACTACACCCTTTAGAAGGCCCTTTGCCCTTCCTAAAATAGACGATTCACGTATCCCAAAGGTTTAGGATGAGGTTGGAATTGGAGCTCTAAATAAGCACAAGGGCCAAGTCCCCTTTGATGTAGCTTGTGAGCATTAAGGAGGAGTTGTGAACCCTCTTGGACTTGTATAGGCATGACGTTTGCTTCAGTGGCGAACTTGCGACCTCTTTAGAGCTAGTGTGCTGTATGAGCTACTCAGCGGCCATGTACACTTAGTAAAACATTTGTTCCCTAAGAATCCAATTAGTGCGATCATACCAGAACTAATGCACTGGATCCCATTAGACCTTTGCAGTTAAGCGTGCTTGGGTGAGTGTAGTGCTAGGATGGCTAACCTCCTATGAAGTCCCCAGGTTGCACCCCATCTTCGTTGTTTTTTTGTTTTTTAATAGCCCCTACCTTTCTCATTTCATTTGTTATAGGCATTGGAAGAGACCTAACCAGGACGAGGAAAAAGCACCCAAATCAGGCCTTTTGGCCATGTTAACACGAAATTTCCAAAAGGCCCTTATAAATTCCTCCTGGCCCTGAAAACTAGTTCAGATGCCCTTTTTTAGAGCAACACACGGACGAAACCCCATGTTGGCACGGTATAGTGAAGGTGGCCGAGCTACCATCTGATGTATTCAAGCTTCACTAAGGCAAGGATTTGAAAAAGTGAATCAAGAATGCAATTGGGTAGAAGAACGAAAATGAAAACAAGAACCAAGATAGAACAAGTGGACTAGTAAAGGTGATGATAATCCACCTTGGTTTACACACTTACGCAATCTTCTTCCTTCAACTAAGTTATAGAAATTAATCACCTTCTTAGTTGAATTAAGAAGACCTAGAGACCCAGTTGAGGTTACCAAACACCCAAGATATAACACTAGGAATTTGAAGAGAAATGGAGAAAGTTTTCACAACTCAAAGCTTAATGCATATTCATCTAGTTGATTCTTTACAACCCAAGGCCTCCCTTATATAGTGGGGAACCTTTAACAAGCTACAAGAAAGGGGAACAAAAAGCTCTTACACATCCAAAAGCAAGGGCGGACCAAAAAGCAAAAGACCAAAACTGAAAAGTGCTTTTACTTTATGTCAGCAACTTTTCAGTGCACAAGTGTCAAATTCAAACAGCTATAACTCCAAGGTTTGTCGCTCCCATTGGCTGCAATAGGTGTTGTTGGAAAGCTCTAGATGTCATCTTTCATAGGCCTCAAGTTGCACACCATTTGGAGTAGCCGTTTGGGATATATGGGGCAAAAGGGGTAGCATATGCAAACTGGGACAGTTTCTACTGCTTCTAGAAAAACGCCCCAATTGACTTATTTTCTAAAGACCTAACCTAGAACTCATTATATGCCCTTAAATCTGACATATTAAGGGTTCCAAAAAGGTAAAAATCCAAGAATTAAACCACCATTAAGGTTAAGAAATCATACAACCAAAAGCGGATAAATTTTGGTTGAACTGGGTAGCTTGTATAGCTTGGATTAAATGGCTGATTTGAATGGGCAAATGATGTCCAAATGAGATGAAACTTGTTTTGTAGAAAGCTGAATTCTTGAAATTCAATCCCAATGCAAAATATTAGACTTAAACCTCAAAGAGGCCTAAGTAATTAAGCTCTCAAAATCGGGTTTGCTGCTGGAATCAACCCGTCACCTGCTGTTTTGCTTCTTTAACCAAATGAGGATGATTTATTCATCCTTTCGGCAGCAAAATAAGATTACCCTTACTGATTTGATGTTCCAAATTAAGGGGCATGGAGGGATCTCTTTCACCATCCGTGTCGCACACTTAGCTCGTTGCTTCCAAGCTGTCAGTTACGAACTTGCAACCTCTTTACAACTTGGGGGCGGTACGAGCGACTCAACGGCCGCGTACACCCAACGAAACATTTGTTCCGCAAGAATCCAGTGGGTGTGATCATACCAGCACTAATGCACGGGATCCCATCAGGCCTCCGCAGTTAAACGTGCTTGGGTGAGAGTAGTACTAGGATGGGTGGCCTCCTTGGAACTCCCCGTGTTGCACCCCTTTTTCATTGTTTTTTTCTTTTTTAACAGCTCCGATCTTTCTCGTTTCATTTGTTGCGGCCGTTGGATGAGACCTGACCAGGTCGAGGAAAAAGCATCCAAATCAGGCCTTCCATCCATGTTCACACAAAATTACCAAAAGGCCCTTATAAACGCCTCCTTGCCCTGAAAACCAGCTCCGAGGCCCTTTGTTAGAGCAACAAATGGACGAAACCCCATGATGGCACGACGCGAAGAAGATGTTCGAGCTACAGTACGCAACACACGCTTAGCTCGTCGCTTCCGAGCAGTCAGTTACGAACTTGCGACCTCTTTACACGCACGAAACCCAACACCGGCATGGGGCGGTGAAGGTGGTCGAGCAATTGTCCGTAATGTACGCTTAGCTCGTCACTTCCGATCTATCAGTTGAGAACTTGCGACCTCTTTAGAATTGGGACACCGTATGCGCGACTCAGCGGCCGCATGCACTCAATAAAACATTTGTTCCACAAGAATCACAATGGGTGGGTACCAGCACTAATCCACTGGATCCCGTCAGAACTTCGCAGTTAAACGTGCTTGGGTGAGAGCAATACAAGGATGGGTGACATCTTGGGAACTTCTGGTGTTGCACCCCTTTTTCGTTTTTTTTTCTTTTTTAACCGCATAGATATTTCTCGCTTCATTTGTTGTGGGCATTGGATGAGACATGACCAAGACGAGAAAAAGGCTTGCAAATCAGGCCTTCCGACCCTGTTCACACAAAATTACCAAAATGGCCTTATAGAAGCCTCCTGGCCCTGAAAACCAGTTCACATGCCCTTGTTTAGAGCAACACACGGACAAAACCCCATGCTGGTACGGGGCGGCGAAGGTGGTCGAGCTACCGTCCTTAACGCAAGCTCAGCTCGTTGCTTTCGAGCTGTCAGTTATGAGCTTGCAACCTCTTTGGAATTGTCGCGCGGTACGCGCAACTACACTCAATAAGACATTTGTCCGCCAAGAATCTAATGGGTGCGATCATACCAGCAATAATGCACCAGATCCCAGCAGAACTCTGCAGTCAAGGGTACTTAAGCGAGAGCAGTACTAGGATGGGTGACCTTCTGGGAAGTCCTCGTGTTGTAGCCCCTTTTCGTTGTTTTTTTCTTTTTTAACAGCATCGCTCTTTCTCGTTTCATTTGATGTGGACGTTGGATTACATCTGGCCAGGACGAGGAAAAAGCATCAAAATCATGCCTTTCGACCACGTTTACTCGAAATCACGAAAATGCCCTTAGAAAAGCCTCATGGCCTAGAAAACCAGTTCAGTGGCCCTTCTTTACAGCAACACACAGACGAAGCCCCAGGCCGGCACGAGCGGTAAAGGTGGCTGAGCTACCATCCATAACGCACGCTTAGTTCGTTGCTTTCGAGCTATAAGTTACGAACTTGCGACCTTTGTAGAACTGGCGCGCTGGAAGCACAACTCAGCGGCCGCATAAACTCAATAAAACATTTGTTATGCAAGAATCCATAATGGGGGCGATCATACCAGCATTAATGCACCGGATCCCATCAAAACTCCGCATTTAAGCATGCCCCTATAAAAGCCTCTTGGCCCTAAAAACACATTCGGAGGCCCTTTTTTGGAGTAACGCATGGATGAAAGCCCACGCTCGTATGAGGCGATGAAGGTGGTCGAGCTACCGTCCGTAACGCACACTTAGCTAGTGGCATTCGAGCTCTCAGTTACGAACATGCGACCACTTTAGAATTGTTGTGTGGCACACGCGACTTAGCGGCCGCCTACACCCAATAAGACATTTGTCCCGCAAGAATCCAATGGGTGCGATCATGCCAGCACTAATGCACTGGATCCCATCAGAACTTCGTAGTTAAGAGTGCTTAGGCGAGAGTGGTACTAGGATGGTTAACCTCCTGGGAAGTCCCCATGTTGGACCCCTTTTTCGTTCTTTTGTTTTTGTTTTAGGAGCACCGAACTTTCTCGCTTCATTTGTTGTGGGCATTGGATGAGACCTAACCAGGACGAGGAAAAAGCATCGAATTCACGCCTTCCACCTGTGTTCACACGAAATTACCAAAATGCCTTTATAAATGCCTCCCGGACCTGAAAACCAGTTTAGATGCCCTTCTTTAGAGCAACACACGGACGAAACCTGATGCTGGCATGGGGCGGTGAACGTTGTCGAGCTACCGTCCATAACGCACGCGTAGCTCGTCGCTTTCGAGCTCTCTATTACGATCTTGCCACCTCTTTAGAATTGCCGCGTTGTACACACGACTTAGCTACCGCGTAGACTTAATAAGACGTTTGTCCCGCAAGAACACAATGGGTCTGATCATGCCAGCACCAATACACCGGATCTCGTCAGAACTCCGCAGTTAAGGGTGCTTAGGCGAGAGTAGTATTGGGATAGGTGATCTCCTGGGAAGTCCTCGTTTTGCACCCCTGTTTCGTTGTTTTTTTCTTTTTTAACAATACCGATATTTCTCGTTTCATTTGTTATGGGCGTTAGATGAGACCTGACCAAGACGAGGAAAAAGCTTGCAAATCAAGCCTTCCGTCCTTGTTCACACAAAATTACCAAAATGCCCCTATGAATGCCTCCGGGCCCTGAAACCCAAGTCAGAGGCCCTTTTTCAAAGCAACACATGGACGAAACCCCATGCTGACACGGGGCGGTAAAGGTGGCTGATGGAGTCCCCACTACTATTGCCAATGAAGAAGGTCCAACCACTCGTTCAAGGTCCAACATACACTCCAAGTTGCAAGCATTGCTTCAAAATGGCTAAGAGATTCAAGATGGTGTCCACGGGCTAACTCCCTCAAAATAGCCCAGTTTTGTCAATCTCATTTCTTAGGCCTAACCATGGCTTAAGTCATGAAATTTTGCGTTTTTGGAATCCTCAAGAAGTCTACAATCAATTCCAAGCATTGGTTTTAAATCATGCACACAAGAGGATGAAGAATCAAGAAGCTTTTCTAAACCGTTCCCACTTGACCCCCATTTTGCACAGTTTTGTATTTGTGTTTTGTTAACCCACTAAAACACATCCTAACCTTGATTTCTTGGTGGGTGGGGGGGATTATACACATCCTAAACTTCCCCCCCCCCCCCCCCGATGTTTAAAATCCAAATCATGACCTTTTCTTCTAAGCCTAAAAATTGCATGAAAACCGGCTGCCTACGGTTCCCTTGAACCCGGTTTACTAGAACCGGTTTATTCCTCTCCAAATGGCCGGCCAGCTCCATTTCCAAGCTGATTGGCACACTATACAATGCTGGTACACACCCCAAGGAACTCTAGAGAAGTGTGGCCAATGAGAAGAGGGCTGCAAACTATGTTGTCTCTTTATTTTCATTGGCTAGCTGTTACTTGCTTCCCATTGGACAGCCGAAAAGTGCTCTTGGAATTTCGGCTGGTGCACATGCTTGCTAGTGATGTTTTCAGCTCAATTAGTCCTTAAACATTGGATTACTTATTGTATAATTGGCTTAGACAAGGTTTGATTTGTAACTAGATGTATTAAGCTTAGTTAAGCATGCTGGTAATTCGTTTAGCTAGTAACCGGTTGTATTACACTAAACTAATACCTTTCCTCCCTAGGAAGGAAAGTGATGCACCTACTTGCTTGATTGCTAGGAAGTTAGCTAGTATGTAAGGCCATTTCGACCATGAAGAAAAAGGGACTTCAGATTTTCAAGCAAAAGAAACCATGAGAGCATTTCAAGCTTTCCCCCTCAAATTCTTACTTGCTTATCTTAGTTTAGGCCAAACTAAGTGGTGTCCAAGTGAGTCTTAATCTTGATTAAGTGGTGTTTCTGTATCTTAATCAAGATTAAGGGCCCTAAACTCAAAGGTTGGTGGTGATTCTGTATCCAATCTAGAGTTTAGTTCTATCATGTTCTAGTTTCAAACGTACGGTTTGCAAGTGAAGTAATTAGCTTTATTAATCAAGTTAATCTCTTTCACTTTGCTTATCATTCATATCCCCTCACTCTCCCACTTCAAACACTTCCATATCAATCCCAATTCACGGCTTATACACCTCCACAAGGGCTAGAAACAAGGCAAACATCAAAGGCACCCAAACTGTGCCTCACTTGCATTTTCTAGTGTCCGAGGGCAGCAAAGTGGCACGGCCACACCGTGCACCTAGGCACGACCGTGCCACCCTTGACCGTGATAAAGACTTGTGGTTTCGCTTCCCCTTGATGTCTGTTTGTTTGGGTAGTGCTTTTCCTCTACACATACATCAGTGGCCGAGCTACCATCTGTAACGCAGGCTTAGCTCGTTGCTTTCGAGCTGTCAATTACGAGCTTGCGACCTCTTTGGAATTTTCGCTCAGTACACGCGACTTAGCGGTCGCGTACACTTAAAAAGACATTTGCCCCTCAAGAATCCAATGGGTGCGATCATACCACTACACCGGATCGAATCAAAACTCCGCAATTAAGTGTGCTTAGGCGAGAGTAGTGCTAGGATGGGTAACCTCTTGGGAAGTCCTCGTGTTGCACCCCTTTTTGTTGTTTTTTGTTTTTTAAGAGCTCCAATATTTCTCGTTTCATTTGTTGTTGGCGTTGGACGACACCTGACCAAGACGAGGAAAAGCATTCAAATCAGGCTTTCCGACCATGTTCACTCGAAATTACCAAAATGCCGTTATAAACGCCTCTTGATCATGAGAACCAGTTCAAGGCCTTTTTTTAGAGCAACACATGGACGAAACCCCATGCTGGCATGGTGTGGTGAAGGTGGTCGAGTGACCATCCGTATTGCACGCTTAGCTCGTCACTGCCGAGCTCTCGGTTACGAACTTGCGACCTCTTTAGAACTGTGGCGATGTACGCGCGACTCATTGGCCGCATACATTCAATAAGACATTCGTTCCGCAAGAATCCAATGGGTACGATCACAGCAGCTATAAGGCAATGTATCCCATCATAACTCCGTAGTTTAGCGTGCTTGTGCGAGAGTAGTAGTAGGATGGGTGACCTCTTAGGAAGCCCTTATGTTGCGTGCTTTTTCGCTTTTTTTTCTTTTTTAACAGCATCGATCTTTCTCGCCTCAGTTGTTGTGGGCGTGGATGAGACCTGACCAAGACGAGGAAAGAGCATCCAAATCAAGCCATCCGGCCATGTTCACACGAAATTGCCAAAATGCCCTTATAAAAGCCTGTAGGCGCTAAAAACACGTTCGGAGGCCCTTTCTAGAGCAACACAAGGACGAAACCCCTTGCTGGGACGGGGCGGTGAAGGTGGTCGAGCTACCGTCCACAACGCACGGTTAGATCGCTTTCGAGCTGTCAATTACGCGCTTGCGACCTATTTAGAATTGTTGCATGGCACACGCGACTCATTGGTCGCGTATAGCCAATAAGACATTTGTCCCGTAAGAATCCAATGGGTGCGATCATGCCAGCACTAATGCACTGGATCCCATCAGAACTTCGCAGTTAAGGGTGCTTAGGTGAGAGTAGTACTAGGATGCTTGACCTCCCGGGAAGTCCCCATGTCGCACCCCTTTTTCGTTGTTTTTTTTATTAGCAGCACCGATCTTTCTCGTTTCATTTGTTGCGGGCGCTGGATAAGACCTAACCAAGACGAGGAAAAAGCATCCAAATCAGGCCTTCCGGCCGTGTTCACACGAA
Source organism: Selenicereus undatus (assembly GCA_017589665.1). Lineage (NCBI taxonomy): Eukaryota > Viridiplantae > Streptophyta > Magnoliopsida > Caryophyllales > Cactaceae > Selenicereus > Selenicereus undatus. Next base: position 53,870,414 of record JACYFF010031954.1, read on the forward strand.
ATTACCAAAATGCCTTTCTAAATGCCTCCCGGACCTGAAACCCAGTTTAGAGGCCCTTCTTTAGAGCAACACACAAACGAAACCCGATGCTGGCATGGGGCGGTGAACGTTGTCGAGCTACCGTCCGTAACGCACGCGTAGCTCGTCGCTTTCGAGCTCTCCATTACGATCTTGCCACCTCTTTAGAATTGCCGCGTTGTACACACGACTTAGCTACCGTGTAGGCTCAATAAGACGTTTGTCCCGCAAGAACACAATGGGTCTGATCATGCCAGCACCAATACACCGGATCTCGTCAGAACTCCGCAGTTAAGGGTGCTTAGGCGAGAGTAGTACTGGGATGGGTGATCTCTTGGGAAGTCCTCGTTTTGCACCCCTTTTTCGTTGTTTTTTTCTTCTTTAACAGCAACGATCTTTTTCGCTTCAGTTGTTGTGGGCGTTGGACGAGACCTGACCAAGACCTGCAAATCAAGCCTTCCGGCCTTGTTCACACAAAATTACCAAAATGCCTCTATGAACACCTCCGGGCCCTGAAAACCAAGTCAGAGGCCCTTTTTTAGAGGAACACACAGACGAAACCCCATGCTAGCACGGGGCGGTGAAGGTGGTCGAGCTACCGTCCATAACGCAAGCTTAGCTCGTTACTTTCGAGCTATCAGTTACGCGCTTGCGACCTCTTTGGAATTGTCGCGTGGTACACGTGACTTAGCGGTCACGTACACTCAATAAGACATTTGTCCCTCAAGAATCCAATGGGTGCGATCATAGCAGCACTAATGCAGTGGATCCCATTAGAATTCCGCAGTTAAGGGTGCTTAGGCGAGAGTAGTATTGGGATGGGTGACCTCCTGGGAAGCCCATGTGTTACACCCTTTTCTTGTTGTTTTTTTCTTTTTTAACAGCTCCGATATTTCTTGTTTCACTTGTTGTGGGCGTTGGATGAGACCTTACCAGGACGAGGGAAAAGCATCCAAATCAGGCCTTCAGGCCATATACACTCAAAATTGCCAATATGCCCTTATAGACGCCTCCTGGCCATTAAAGCCAGTCAAGAGGCCCTTTTTTAGAGCAACACGCGAACGAAACCCCATGTTGGCACGGGGCATTGAAGGTGGTTGAGCTACCATATGTAACATAAACTTAACTCGTCGCTTCGGAGCTGTCAATTATGAACTTCCGATCTCGATCTCTTCAGAACAGACACGCTGTATGCGCGACCTAGCGGCTGCGTACAGTTAATAAAACATTGGTTCTGCAAGAATCCAATGGATGTGATCATACCAGCACCAATGCACCGGATTCTGTTAGAGCTCCACAGGTAAGCGTGCCTGGGCGAGAGTAGTACTAGGATGGGTGACCTCCTGGGAGGTCTGCGTGTTGCACCCTTTTTTTTATTGCTTTTTTCTTTTTTAACAGCACCAATATTTCTCGTTTCATTTGTTGTGACCGATTGATTGGACTTGACTAAGACGAGGAAAAAGCGTCCAAATCAGGTCTTGTGACCAAGTTCCCTCAAAATTACCGATATTCCCTTATAAATGCCTCTTGGCGCTGAAAACCAGTTTAGAGGCCCTTTTTTACAGCAACGCATGGACGAAACCACATACCGGCACGGGCTGGTGAAGGTGATCAAGCCATCGTCCGTAACGTACGCTTAGCTCATCGCTTCCAAGTTGTCAGTTATGAATTTTGGACCTCATTAGAAATGGCGCACTGTATGTGCGACTTAGCAGCCGCATACACCCAATAAAACATTTGTTTTGCAAGAATCTAATCGGTGAAATCATACTAGTACTAATGCACCGGATCCCATCAGAACTCCGTAGTTAGGCATGCTTGGGTGAGAGTAGTACTCCGATGGGTGACCTCCTAGGAAGTCCCCGCGTTGCACCCCATTTTCGTTGTTTTCTTTCTTTTTTGACACCATCGATCTTTCTCATTTCATTTGTTAGGGGCGTTGGATGAGACGTGACCGGGTCGAGGAAAAAGCATCCAAATCAGGCCTTCCGGCCATGCTCACTCAAAATTATGTAAATGCCCCTATGAACGCCTCCTGGCCCTGAAAGCTAGTTCAGAGGCCCTTTTCTCGATCAACACACAGGCGAAACCCCATGCCCGCACGGGCGGTGAAGGTGGTCAAGCTACCGTCCATAACACATGCTTAGCTCGTCGCATTCGACCTCTTAATTACGAACCTGCGACGTCTTTAGAACTGGCGCGTTGTGTGCACGATTGAGCGACACGTAGGCACAATAAAACATTTTTTCCTCAAGAATCCAATGGGTGCGATCATATGAGCACTAATATACCAGATCCCACCAGAACTTCAAAGTTAAGCGTGGTCGGGCAAGAGTAGCACTAGGATGAGTGATCTTCTGGGAAGTCCTCGTGCTGCACCCCTTTTTGTTGCTTTTTTCTTTTTTAATATTTCTTATTTATTTGTTGTGGGCGTTGGATGAGACCTGACCAGGACGAGGGAAAAGCATCTAAATAAGGGTTACCGGCCATGTCCGCTCGAAATTACCAAAATGCCCTTATGAACGCCTCCTGACCTTGAAAACGAGTTCAACGGCCACTGTTTTAGAGCAACACACGGACGAAACCCTTGCTGGCACGGGGCGGTGAAGGTGGTCGAGCAACCGTCTGCAACGCACGCTTAGCTCGTCGCTTTTGAGCGGTTAGTTACGAGGTTGCGACCTCTTTAGAATTGTTGCGTTGTACGCGCGACTTAGAGAACGTGTGCACGTAATAAGACATTTGTCCCGCAAGAATCCAATGGGTGCGATCATACAAACACAAATGCATCGGATCCCATCCGACCTCCGCAGTTAAGCGAGCTTGGGTGAGAGTAGTGCTAGGATATGTGGCCTACTGGGAAGTCTCCGTGTCGCTCCCCTTTTTCGTTGTTTTTTCTTTTTTAACAGCACCGATCTTTCCCGTTTCATTTGTTGCGGCGTTGAATGAGACCTGATCAGGATAAGGAAAAAGCATCCAAATCATGCCTTTCGGCCATGTTCACACGAAATTACCAAAAGGCCCTTATAAACGCGTCATTGCCCTAAAAACTAGTTCAGAGGCTCTTTTTTAACAGCAACACACGGACAAAACCCAATGGTGGCACGGGGCAGTGAAGGTGGCCGAGCTGTCGTCCGTAACGCACATTTAGCTCGTCGCTTTCGAGCTGTCAGTTACGACCTTGCGGCCTCCTTAGAACTAGCGCGTTGTATGCAAGACTCAGCGGCCGAGTATGCTCAACAAAACATTTGTTCCGCAAGAATCCAACGGGTCTGATCATCCCAGCACCAATGCACCAGATCCTATCAGAACTCCGCAGTTAAGCATGCTTGGGCGAGAGCAGTACTAGGATAGGTGGCCTCCTGGGAAGCCCGCGTGTTGCACCCTTTTCTTGTTGTTTTTTTCTTTTTTAACAACTCCGATCTTTCTTGTTTCACTTGTTGTGGGCATTGGATGAGACCTTACCAGGACGAGGGAAAAGCATCCAAATCAGGCCTTCAGGCCATATACACTCGAAATTACCAATATGCCCTTATAGACGCCTTCTGGCCCTTAAAGCCAGTCAAGAGGCCCTTTTTTGGAGCAACACGCGAACGAAACCCCATGTTAGCACTAGGCATTGAAGGTGATCGAGCAACCATACGTAACATACGCTTAACTCGTCGCGTTAGAGCTATAAGTTATGAACTTGCGATCTCTATAGAACTAACACGTTGTATGCGTGACTCAGCGGCCGCGTACAATTAATGAAACATTGGTTTTGCAAGAATCCAATGGATGTGATCATACCAGCACCAATGCACAGGATTCTATCAGAACTCCACAGGAAAGCGTGCCTGGACGAGAGCAGTACTAAGATGGTTGACCTCCTCGGAAGTCCACGTGTTGCACCCTTTTTTGTTGCTTTTTTCTTTTTTAACAGCACTAATCTTTCTCGTTTCATTTGTTGTGACCGATTGATTGGACCTGATTAAGACGAGTAAAAATCATCCAAATTAGGTCTTCCGGCCATGTTCCCTCGAAACTACCAATATTCCCTTACAAATGCCTCCTGGCGCTGAAAATTAGTTTAGAGGCCCTTTTTTACAGCAACGCATGGATGAAACCACATGCCGGCACGAGGCAGTGAAGGTGGTCGAGCCACCGTCCGTAACGCACGCTTAGCTCGTCACTTCCAAGCTGTCAATTACGAATTTGGGACCTCATTAGAAATGGCGCACTGCATGCGCGACTTAGCGGCTACATACACCTAATAAAATATTTGTTCCGCAAGAATCCAATCGGTGAAATCATACCAGTACTAATGCACCAGATCCCATCAGAACTCCGTATTTAGGCATGCTTGGGCGAGAGTAGGATGGGTGACCCCCTGAGAAGTCCCCGTATTGCACCCCATTTTCGTCCTTTTTTTTTCTTTTTTGACAGTACCGATATTTCTCGTTTCATTTGTTGGGGTGTTGGATGAGACCTGACCGGGCCGACGAAAAAGCATCCAAGTCCGGCCTACCGGCCACGTTCACTCAAAATTACCAAAATGCCCTTATGAACGCCTCCTGGTCCTGAAAACCAGCTCGGAGGCCCCCTTTTTAGGGCAACACAGGGTCGAAACCCCATGCTGGTAAAGGTAACGGACCCACTGTCTGTAACACACACTTAGCTCGTCGCTTTTGAGTTGTCAGTTACGAGTTTGCGACCACTTTAGAATTGTCGCACTGTAGGCGCGACCGTGTGCACTTAATAAGACATTTGTCCCACAAGATTCGAATGGGTGCGATCATACCTGTTCTAATGCACCGGATCCCATCAGAACTCTACAATTAAGCGTGCTTGGGCGAGAGTAGTACAAGGATGGGCGACCTCCTACGAAGCCTGCGTATTGCGCCTGTTTTTCGTTGTTTTTCTCTTTTTTAACAGCACTGATCTTTGTCGTTTCAGTTGCTGTGGGCGTTGGATGAGACCTGACCAGGATGTGGAAAAAGCATTCAAATTCGCCCTTCCCATCATTTTCACTAAAAATTACCAAAATGTCCTTATAAACGCCTCTTGGCCCTGAAAACCAGTTCAGATGCCTATTTTTAGAGCAAGACATGGATGGAACCCCACGTTGCTACGGGCCGGTGAAGGTCGCCGAGCTACCGTCCATAACGCATGCTTAGCTCGTGGCTTCCGAGCTGGCAGTTATGAACTTGCGCCCTCTTTAGAACTGGCGCGTTGTATGAGCGACTCAGCGCCCGCATACACTCAACAAAACATTTGTTCCGCAAGAATCCAATGGGTGCGATCATACCAGCACTAATGCAACGGATCCCATTAGACCTCCGCTGTTAAGCGTGCTTGGGCGAGAGTGGTACTAGGATAGGTCACCTTCTGGGAAGTCCCCGTGTTGCACCCCTTTTTCGCTGTTTGTTTCTCTTTTAACAGCCCCGATCTTTCCCGTTTCATTTGTTGTAGGCGTTGGATGAGACCTGACTAAGAGGAGGAAAACACATTCAAATCAAGCCTTCCAACCATGTTCACTGAAAATTAAAAAAATGCCCTATAAATGCCTCCTAGCGCTAAAATTGAGTTCAGACGCCCTTTCTAAGAGCAACACACAGACAAAACCCCAAGCTGTCACGGGAAGGTGAAGGTGGTCAAGCTACCGTCCGTAACGTGCGCTTGGCTCGTCGCTTCCGAGTTTCAATTACGAACTTACGACCACTTTACAACTGGGGCGTTGTATGAGAGACTCAGCGGTCGCATACACTCAATAGAACATTTGTTTCAATAGAATCCAATGTGTGCGATCGTACCAGCACTAATGCACCCAATCCCATCAGACCTCTGCAGTTAAACGCGCTCGGGCGAGAGTAGTCCTAGGATGGGTGACGTCATGGGAAGTCCCTGTGTTGCTCCACCGATGGAGTCCCCCATAGCCAAGATAGGGAAGAGGGTCCTAAGAGTCCTACAAGGTCCAACGCAAGTTCCAAAGTCCAAGCAATGGTCCGAATGTTGGAGGCGAATCAAACAGCAACATCCCGATTACACAACCAGAATGTACCCTGGTTTTGTCCATTTGATTTCTTACACTACGTTGTGGCTTAAGATTGATATTTTTGCATTTTTTTGTTCCTTATGATTTTAAGTTTTAGGTCCAAGCAATTAAAATCAATCATGCTCAGTCGAAGTCAAGAGATCGAGGCCTTTTGTCCAACCTGCCAGTTTGGCTCCAAAACTGTATGGTAAAATGTTTTAGTAGAAATCTTCTACTTAAACAGATTTAACTTTGATTTCCTTGTAGGGGGGTTTGCACACACCATAAGGAGTCCCCCTATGGCCTAAAATCAAAATCATAGTCACTTTTGATAGGTGGAAGCAAGGTCATAAAACCGGGCTAAAAACTACCTTTGACAACTTGGTAGAGTGCTACGTGGTTTTCCCTCTTCAATGCATTTGCTCAGCTTTCTTCTTGCTTGCTTGCTTCAATCACTAGTCAAGCTGCCTGGAAAAATCATGATTTGCTGCAGCAACCACCTTAAAACGTGTGAACAAATGGGAGCAAAAAGGGCAGAACAGTACCTTGCATTCTGATTGGATGGCCGAAAAGTGCTTCACCTTTACGGCTGCTTTTCTCCACATTTTTGCTAGTAATGCCGCTGTATTAGCTTAGTTGATGATGTATTAATTTAATTATATCATTTGTTTTGCTTTTCTTAGTATTCTGGTTGTAATTAGTTTAAGTTAAGCAAGCATGTAATCTAGTTTGGCCTTAAGCGTGTGGAATTAGCTAGTAATCTGACCTCCACCAGCTAGCTTGGTTGGTTAGTTTCTTGTTAGGCTTTGCACTAAAGTATACTCACAGCCATTTTGTAATTCAATACTTGAAATTTGAATGAAAACCAGAATTGATAGCATTTAGCTTTCGTTCCTCAACATACTTCACTTCCTTATCCTTAATTTAGTCGATTAAGGTGGTGATCACGTAAGTCCTAAACCTTGATTAAGTGGTGTTTCTATATCTTAATCATAGTTTAGGGACAATAAGCTTGAGTTTAGTGGTGATTCTGTATCTAAACAAGAGCTTAGATTATCCTTCTTTCATACATTCAGTCACGGATTCACTCTCACTTTAGCTTGAATTCAGCTTGCTTGCATTCTAACTTTGAATTCAAATTTGAGTATTAATGTTTTCCTTCCAAGATACATCAACCCATTATTCGTTGTTTTTTCCTTTTTTAACAGCACCGATCTTTCTCGTTTCATTTGTTGTGGGCGTTGGATGAGACTTGACCAGGACGAGGAAAAAGCATCCAAATCATGCCTTCAAGCCATGCTCACACGAAATTACCAGAAGGCCCTAGAAACGCCTGCTGGATCGGAAAACCAGTTCAGAGGCGCTTTTTTAGAGTAACACACAGACGAAACCCCATGCTGGCACGAGGTGGTGAAGGTGGTCGAGCTACCGTTCGTAACACATGCTTAGCTTGTGGCTTCCAAGTTATCAATTACGAACTTGCGGCCTCCTCAGAACCGACACGCTGTATGAGCGACTCAGCGGCCGCATACAGCCAACAAAACATTTGTTCTGCAAGAAACCAATGGGTACGATGATACCAGCACCAATGCACTGGATCCCATCAGAACTATGCAGTTAAGCGTGCTTGGGCGAGAGTAGTAATAGGATGGGTGACGTACTAGTAAGTCCGCGTGTTGCGCTCTTTTTTTGTTGTTTTTTTCTTTTTTAATGGCTCCGATCATTTTTTTTATTTGTTGTGGGCGTTGGATGGGACATGAGAAAGACGATGAAAAAGCATCCAAATCAGGGCTTCCGTCCATGTTCACACAAAATTACCAAAATGCCCTTATAAACGTATCCGCGCTCTGAAAATCAGGCCCTTTTGTAGAGCAACATGCGGACGAAATCCCATGCTGGCACGGGGCGGTGAAGGTGGTTGAGCTACCATCCGTAACGCACACTTAGGTCGTCGCTTCCGAGGTGTCAATTAAGAACTTGCGGCCTCTTTAGAACTAGCGCGTTGTATGAGCGATTTAGTGGTTGCGTACACTCAATAAAACTTTTGTTCTGCAAGAATGCAATGGGTGCAATCTTACTAACACGAATGCACCAGATCCCATTACACCTCCGCAGTGAGGTGTGCTTCGACGAGACTAGTACTACAATGGGTGACCTCCTAGGAAGTCCCTGTGTTGTACCCCTTTTTTCATTGTTTATTTGTTTTTTAATAGCTCCGATCTTCCTCGTGTCATTCATTGTGGGCGTTGGACGAGACCTGACCTGGACGAGGAAAAAGCATCCAAGTGAGGCCTTCTGGCCTAGTTCACACGAAATTACCAAAAGGCTCGTATAAACGCCTCTTGCCCCTAAAAACCAGTTCATAGGCCCTTTTTTAGAGCAACAGATGGATGAAACCCCATGCTGGCACGAGCGCTGATGGTGGTCAAGCTACAATCTGTAATGCACGCTTAACTTGTCGCTTCCGAGCTGTCAATTACGAACTTGCGACCTCTTTACAACTGCGGCGCTGTATGAGCGACTCAGCGGCCGCGTAAACCCAGTAAGACATTTTTTTCACAAGAATCCAATGGGTGCGGTCATACCAGCACTAATGCACCAGATCAGATAAGACCTCCGCAGTTAAACGTGTTTTGGAGAGAGTAGTGCTAGGATGGGTGACCTCCTTGGAAGTCCCCGTGTTTCACCCCTTTTTCGTTGTTTTTTTCATTTTTAACAGCATCGATCTTTCTCGTTTCATTTGTTGTGGGTGTAGGATTAGACCTGACCAGGACAAGGAAAAAGAATCCAAATCAGGCCTTCCACCCATGTTGACACGAAATTACCAAAACGTCTTAGAAACGCCTTTTGGCCCTAAAAACCAATTCAAAGACCCCTTTTTAAAGCAACACACGGACGAAACCCCTGTGCTGGCACAGAGCGGTCAGGTGGTCGAGCTACCGTCCGTAACGCACGCTTTGCTTATCACTTCGGAGTTGGCAGTGATGAACTTTTGACCTCTTTAGAACTGGCGCGTTGCACGCACGGTTTAGCGGCCACGTAGACACAGTAAAACATTTGTCCCACAAGAATCCAATCGGTGCGATCACACCAGCACTAATGCACTGAATCCCATTAGAACTTCACAGTTAACCGTGCTCGGGCGGTAGTAGTACAACGATGGGCGATCTCTTGGGAAGTCCTCGTGTTGGACCTCTTCTTTGTTACTTTTTTCTTTTTTAATTGCACCGATATTTCTCGTTTTATTTGTTGTGGGCGTTGGATAAGACCTGACTAGGACAAGGAAAAAGCATCCAAATAAGGCTTACCAGCCATGTTCACCCCAAAATTACCAAAATTCCCTTATGCACTCCTCTTGGCCTTGAAAACCAGTTCAATGGCCCCCTTTTTAGAGCAACACACGGACGAAACCCCATGGTGGCACGGGGCGGTGAAGGTGATCGAGCTACCGTCCGTAACGCACGCTTAGCTCCTCGCTTCATCGCTGCCAGTTACGAACTTGCGACCTCCATAGAACTGCCGCACTGTATGAGCAACTCAGCGGCCGCGTACACTTCACTCAGCACGAATGCACCAGATCCCATTACACCTCTGCAATAAAGTGTGGTTAGGCGAGAGTTGTACTAGAATGGGTGACCTCCTGGGAAGTCCCCGTGTTGCACCCGTTTTCTGTGTTTTTTTCTTTTTTAACGGCTTTAATCTTTCTCGCTTCATTTGATGGGGGCGTTGGACGAGACTCGACCAGGACGAGGAAAAACCATTTAAATCAGGCGTTCCGGCCATGCTCACACCAACTTACCAAAATGCCATTATGAACGCCCCCTAGCCCTAAAAACCAGTTCAGATGCCTTTTTTTGGAGCAACGCCCGGAAGAAACCGCATGCCGATGTGGGGCGGTGTAGGTGATCGCAACACCATTCGTAAAGCATGCTCAGTTCGTTTGCTTTCAAATTGTCAGTTGCGAACTTGTGACCTCTTTAGAGCTGGGGCACTGTATGAGCTACTCAATGGTCGCGTACACTAAACAAAATATTTCTTCCGCAAGAATCCATTAGGTGTAATCGTACCAGCACTAATGCATCGATCCCATTAGACCTCCGTAGTTAAGCGTGCTTGGGTAAGAGTAGTACTAGAATGGGTGACCTCCTGGGAAAGTCCCCGTCTTCCACCCCTTTTTCGATGTTTTTTTCTTTTTTAAAAGCTCCGATCTTTCTCGTTTCATTTACTGTGGGCGTTAGATGAGACCTGACCAAGACGAGGAAAAAGCTTCCAAATTAGGCCTTCCGGCCATGCTCACACGAAATTACCAAAAGGCCGTTATAAATGCCTCCTGGCCCTGAAAACCAGTTCAGAGGCCCTTTTTTATAGCAACGCACGGTCAAAACCCCACGCTAGCGCAGGGCGATGAAGGTGGCCGACCTACCGTCCGTAACGCACGCTTAGCTCGTCGCTTCCGAGCTGTCAGTTACAAACTTACGACCTCTTTACCACTTGGGTGTTGTGTGAGCGGCTCAACGGCCGTGCACACCAATTAAAACATTTCTTCTGCAAAAATCCTAAGGGTGCGATCATACCAGCTGCACCTTATCCCATCAAACCTCTGCAGTTAAACATGCTTGGGTGAGAGTAGTCCTAAGATGGGTGACCACCTTAGAAGTCAACGTGTTGCCCCCCTTTGTCGTTGTTTTTTTCTTTTTTAATAGCACCGACCTTTGTCGTTTCATTTGTTGTGGGCATTGGATGAGACCTAACCAGGACGAGGAAAAGGCATCCAAATCAAGCCTTTCGGCCTTGTTCACACGAAATTACCAAAATGCCTTAGAAATGCCTCTTGGCCCTGAAAACCAGTTCAGAGGCCCTTTTTTAGAGCAACACACGGACGAAACCCCATGCTGGCATGGGGCAATAAAGATGGCTGAGCTACCGTCCGTAGCATCCGCTTAGCTCGTCGCTTCCAAGCTGTCAGTTATGAACTTGCAGCCTCTTTAGAACTAGCGAGCTCTGCGAGCGACTCAGCGGCCGCGTACACTCAGTAAAACTTTTGTTCCGCAAGAATCCAATGGGTGCAATCATACCAGCACGAATGCACCAGATCCCATTACACCTCCGCAGTGAGGTGTGCTTCGGCAAGAGTAGTACTAGAATGGGTGACCTCCTGGGAAGCTCCCGTTTTAAACCCCTTTTTTGTTGTTTTTTTCTTTTTTAACAACTCTGATCTTTCTCGTTTCATTTGTTGTGGGCGTTGGATGAGACCTGACCTGGACGAGGAAAAAGCATCCAAATCAGGCCTTCCGAAAATGTTCACACGAAATTACCAAAATGCCCTTATAAACATGTCCTAGCCCTAAAAAGCAGTTCAGAGGCCCCTTTTTAGCGCAACACAAGGACGAAACCCATGCCGGCACGGGGCAGGGAAGGTGGTCGAGCAACTGTCCATAACGCATGCATAGCTCGTCACTTCCACGCTGTCAGTTACGAACTTGCGACCTTTTTAGAACAGATGTGTTGCATGAGCTACTCAGCGGTCTCGTACACTCAATAAAGAAATTGTTCCGCAAGAATCCAATAGGTGAGATCATAGCAACACCAACGCATCGGATCCAGTTAGACCTCCGCAGTTAAGCGTGCTTAGGCAAGAGTAGTACCAGGATGGGTGACATCCTGGGAAGCCCCCATGTTGCACCCCTTTTTTGCTGTTTTTTTCTTTTTTAACAGCTCTGATCTTTCTTGTTCCATTTGTTGTGGGCGTTGGATGAGAACTCACCAGGTCGAGGAAAAAACATCCAAATCAGGCCTTCCGGCCAATTTCACACGAAATTACCAAAATGCCCTTATAAACGCTTCCTCACCATCAAAACCAATTCAGAGGACCTTTTTTAGAGCAAGACACGGAGAAACCCCATGCTGGCACGGGGCGGTGAAGGTGGTCGAGCTACCGTCTGTAACACAAGCTTAGCTTGTCGCTTCCGAGCCGTCAGTTACAAACTTGCGACCACTTTACCACAGGGGTGCTATATGCGCAACTCAGAAGCCGCGTACACCCAATAAAACATTTGTTCCACAAGAATCCAATGGGTGCGGTCGTAGCAGCACTAATGCGTTAGATCCCATGAGACCTTCGCAGTGAAACGTGTTCGGGCGAGAGTAGTGCTATGATGGGTGACCTCCTTGGAAGTCCCCGTGTTTCGCCCATTTTTTGTTCCTTTTTTTTCTTTTTTAATAGCACTGATCTTTCTTGTTTTATTTCTTGTAGGCATTGGATGAGACCTGACCAGGACGAGGAAAAACCATCTAAATAAGGCTTACCCGCCATGTTCACTCGAAATTACCAAAATGCCCTTATGAACACCTCTTGGCCCCGAAAACCAGTTCAACGGCCCCTTTTTTAGAGCAACACATGGGCGAAAGCCCTTGCTGGCACGGGCTGGTAAAGGTGGTCGAGTTACCGTCTGTAATGCACGCTTAGCTCGTCACGTTCGAGCTGTCAGTTACAAGCTTGCGACATCTTTAGAATTGTCGCGTTATACGCTTGACTTAGCGACCGCGTACACTCAATAAGACATTTGTCCCTCAAGAATCGAATCCGTGCTATCATACTAGCACAACTGCCCCGAATCCCGTCAATCCTTCATTGTTATGCGAGCTCGGGCGAGAGTAGTGCAAGGATCGGTGACCTTCTGAGAATTCCCTGTGTTGCACCCCTTTTTCGTTGTTTTTTTTTCTTTTTTAACAGCACTGATCTTCCTCATTTCATTTGTTATGGGCGCTGGATGAGACCTGACCAAGGACGAGGACAAGGCTTCAAAATCAGGCCTTGCGGCCATGTTCACACGAAATTATCAAAAGGCCCTTATAAATGCCTCCTTGCCCTAAAAACCCGTTTAGAGGCCCGTTTTTACAACAACACACAGTCCAAACCCCATGCTAGCGTGGGGAGGTGAAGGTTGCTGAGCTACCATCCGTAACGCACATTTAAATCGTCGCTTTCAAGCTGTCAGTTATGAACTTACGATCTCCTTAGAACTGGCACGCTGTATGGGCGACTTAGCGGCCGCGTACGCTCAATAAAACATTTGTTCCGCAGGAATCCAATGGGCGCGATCATACCAGCACCAATACACCGAATACCATCAGAACTCCGTAATTAAGCGTAGTTGGGAGAGAGTAGAACAAGGATGGGTGACCTCCTGTGAAGTCCTCGTGTTGCACCCCTTTTTCATTGTTTTTTTCTTTTTTAACAGCGCCGATCTTTCTCGTTTCATTTGTTGTGGACGTTGGATGAGACCTATCTAGGACGAGGAAAAAGCATCCAATTCAGGCTCTTCGGCCATGCTCACTTGAAATTACCAAAATGCCCTTATGAACGCCTCCTGGCCCAGAAAACCAGTTCAGAGGCCCCCTTTTTAGAGCAACACAGGGACGAAACCCAATGCTTTCATGGAGCGGTAAAGGCGGTCGAGCTACAGTGCGTAACACACGCTTAGCTCATCGCTTTCGAGCTGTCAATTACGAGCTTGGGACCTCTTTACAATTGTCGTGTTGTACACGCGACTTAGCTGTTGCGTTCACTTAATAAGGCATTTGTACCGCAAGAATCAAATGGGTGTGATCATACCAGCACTAATGGGTCGGATCCTGTCAGAACTCCATAGTTAAGCAAGCTTGGGCGAGAGTAGTACTAGGATGGGTGACATTTTGTGAAGTCCCTGTGTTGCACCCCTTTTTCGTTAATTTTTTTCTTTTTTAACAGCACTGATCTTTCCCGTTTCATTTGTTGTGGGCGTTGGATGAGACCTTACCAGGACGAGGAAAAAACCTCCAAATCAGGCCTTCCCGCCATGTTTACACGAAATTACCAAAAGGCCCTTATAAACGCCTCTTTGCCCTAAAAGCCATTTTAGAGGAACACACGGACCAAACCCCTTGCTGGCACGGGGCAGTGATGGTGGCCGAGCTACCGTTTGTAACGCACATTTAGCTCGCCGCTTCCGGGCTATCAGTTACGAACTTGCGGTGTCCTTGGAACCGTCGCGCTGTATACGCGATTCAGCGGCCCCATACGCTCAATAAAACATTTGTTCCGAAAGAATGCAATGGGTGCAATCATACCAGTAACAATGCACCGGATACCATCGGAACTCTATAGTGAAGCATGCTTGGGAGAGAGTAGTACAAGGATTGGTGACCTCCTGTGAAGTCCTCATGTTGCGCACCTTTTTCGTTGTTTTTTCTTTTTTAACAACACCAATATTTCTCGTTTCATTTGTTGTGGGCGTTGGATGGGACTTGACCAGGACTAGGAAAAAGCATCCAAGTCCGACCTACCGGCCACGTTCACTTGAAATTACCAATATGCCTTCATGAATGCCTCCTCGCTCGGAAAACCAGTTCAAAGGCCCCTTTTTTAAAGGAACACACGGACGAAACCCCATGCTGGCACGGGGCGGTAAAGGCGGTCGAGCTACTGTCCGTAACACACGCTTAGCTCGTCGCTTTCGAGCTCTCAGTTACAACCTCGCGACCTCTTTGGAATTGTCATAGTGTACACGCAACTTAGCGGCCTAGTACACTTAATAAGACATTTGTCTCGAAAGAATCCAATGGATGCGATCATACCAGCACTAATGCATCGGATCCCATTAGAACCCCACAGTTAAGCGTGCTTGGGCAAGAGTAGTTGTGGGCGTTGGATGAAACCTGACCAGGATGTCGAAAAACATTCAAATCAGTTCTCCCCGTCATGTTCACTTGAAATTACCAAAATGCCCTTATAAACGCCTCCTGGCCCTGAAAACCAGTTCAGAAGGCCTTTTTCAGAGCAACACACGGACGAAACCCCTAGATGGGATGAGGCAGAAAAGGTGGACGACCTACCATCCGTAATGCAAGCTTAGCTCGTTGCTTCTGAGTTAGCAGTTACGAACTTGCGACCTCTTAAGAATTGGCATGCTGTATGAGCGACTCAGCGGCCACGTACACTCAATAAAACGTTTATTCCGCAAGAATCCAATGGGTGCGACCATACCAGCACTAACACACTGGATCCCGTTAGACCTCTGCAGTTAAGCGTGCTTGGGCGAGAGTAGTACTAGGGTGGGTGATCTCCTGGGAAGTCCCTGTGTTGCACCCCTTTTTCGCTGTTTTTTTTTTAACAACTCCGATCTTTTTCGTTTCATTTGTTGTGGGCGTTGGATGAGACCCAACCAAGACGAGGAAAAAGCATCCAAATAAGGCCTTCCGGCCATGTACTCACGAAATTACCAAAAGGCCCTAATAAACGCCTCCTGGCCCCGAAAACCAGTTCAGATGCCCTTTTTTAGTGCAACACATGGACGAAACCCACACTGGCACAGGGCGGTGAAGGTGGTCGAGCTACCGTCCGTAACGCACGCTTAGCTCGTCGCTTCCAGGGCATCAGTTACGAACTTGCGACCTCTTTAGAATTGACAAGCTGTATGCGCGACTTAGCGGCCACGTACACTCAATAAAACATTTATTCCACAACAATGGGTGTGATCGTACCAGCACCAATACATCGGATCCCATCAAAACTACACAGTTAAGCGTGCTTGGGTGAAAGTAGTAGTAGAAGGGGTGACCTCCTGGGAAGGCTGAGTGTTGTGCTCTTTTTTTGTTGTTTTTTCCTTTTTTAACAGCTCCGATCTTTTTTGTTTAATTTGTTATGGGCATTGGATGAGACCTGACTAAGACAAGGGAAAAGCCTCCAAATCAGGCCTTCCATCCATGTTCACACGAAATTACCAATATGCCCTTATAAATGCCTCCTCACCCTGAAAACCAGTTAAGAGGCCCTTTTTAAAGCAACACATGGACAAAACCCCATGTCGGCACGGGCGGATGAAGGCAGTCCAGCTACCATCCGTAATGCAAACTTAGCTCATCGCTTCGGAGCTGTTAGTTACGAACTTGTGACCCCTTTAGGACTGGCACGTTGTATGCGCTACTTAGTGACCGCATATAGTCGATAAAACATGTGTTCTGCAAGAATCCAATGGGTACGATTATACCAGCACAAAAGCACCGAATGCTATCAGAACTAAACAGTTAAGCATGCTTGGACGAGAGCAGTAGTAGGAGGGGTGACGTCCTGGGAAGTCCGCGTGTTGCACCCTTTTTTGGTTTTTTTTTTGTTTTTTAACAACTCCGATCTTTCTCGTTTCATTTGCTGCAAACGTTGGATGAGAGCTTACCAGGACGAGGAAAAAGCATCCAAATCGGGCCTTCCAGAAATGTTCACATGAAATTACCAAAATGCCCTTATAAATGCATCCTAGCCCTGAAAACTAGTTTAGAGGCCCTTTTTACTGCAACACAAGGATGAAACCCATACTGGCACACAACGGTGAAGGTGGTCGAGCAACCCTCCATAACGCATGCTTAGGGAGTCGCTTCCATGCTATCAGTTGCGAACTTGAGGCCTCTCTAGAACTGGCGCGTTGTATGAGCTACTCAGCAGCATCGTACACTCAATAAACCATTTGTTCTGCAAGAATCCAATAGGGGCGATCATACCAGCACTAATGTACCGGATCCCATTAGACCTTCGCAGTTAAGCGTGCTTGGGCTTGAGTAGTGGTAGGATGGGTAACCTCCTGTGAAGTCCCCATGTTGCACCCCTTTTTTAACAGCATCGATCTTTCTTGTTTCATTTGTTGTGGGCGTTGTATGAGACTTGACAAGGACGAGGAAAAAGTATCCAATTTAGGCCTTTCGGCCATGTTCACATGAAATTTCCAAAAGCCAATTCAGAGGCCCTTTTTTATGGCAACACACGGACAAAACCCCATGCTGGCACGTGGCAGTGAAGGTGGCTGAGCTACAGTCCGTAACGCACATTTAGCTCGTTGATTTCGAGCTGTCAGTTACGAGCTTGCGACCACCTTAGAATAGTCGCGTTGTATGCGCGAGTTAGAGGCCGCATATGCTTAATAAAGCATTTGTTCCTCAAGAATCCAATGGGTGCGATCATACCAACACCAATGCACCGGATCCCATCAGAACTCTGCAGTTAAGCGTGCTTGCGCGAGAGTAGTACTAGGACGGGTGGCCTCCTAGGAAGTGCTCGTGTTGTGCCTCTTTTTCATTGTGTTTTTCTTTTTTAATAGCACCGATCCTTGTTGTTTCATTTGTTGTGGGCGTTCGATGAGACCTGACCAGGATGTGAAAAAAGCATTCAAATCAAACCTTCCTATCATGTTCACTAGAAATTACCAAAATGCCCTTATAAACGACACCTGGCCCTGAAAACCAGTGCAGAGGACCTTTTTTAGAGCAAGACACGGATGAAACCCTATGCTAGTGTGGAGCGGTGAAGGTGGTCGAGCTACCGTTCGTAACGCATGCTTAGCTCGTCGCTTCCGAGCTGGGAGTTACGAAATTGCGGCCTCTTTAGAATTGGCACGTTCTATGAGCTACTCATAGGCCGCGTACACTCAATAAAACATTTGCTCCGCAAGAATCCAATAGGTGCGATCATACCAGCACTAATGTACCAGATCCTATTAGACCTCCGCAGCTACGCTTGCTTGGGCGATAGTAGTGCTAGGATAGGTGACGTCCTTGGAAGTCCCTGTGTTGCACAACTTTTTCGTTGTTTTTTTCTTTTTTAACAGCTCCAATCTTTCTCGTTTCATTGTTGTGGGCGTTGGATAAGACCTGGTAATGTATATATGGTGATGGGGGCCATCTTCATAACCCTTCCAACCTTTTCCCCTCCATCGCCTTAATTTAAAATAAAGCAAATCAACCAAGGTAATCATATTTTGAAGGTTGAAGGATGAATAAATCATCCCCATTTTGTCTAAGAAGCAAAACCGCTGGGCAAGGGTTCATTCCAGCAGCTAACCTACTTTTGTGTGCTTAATTCATCAAGCATATTCATGGTTTAAGTGTGATATTTTTACATGGATTTGAAGCTCAAGATGTTATATTTCCAAAAATACAAGTTTCATCCAATTTGGAATTCATTTGGTCGTTCAAATCAGCCTTTAATCTCAAGGTGTCAAAACTGCCCACATGGTCAGAATGTACTCGGTTTTGCAAGCTTAATTACCCAACCTTAAAGATGGGTTAATGGGCTGAAAACCCACTTTTTGGAACCCTTAATATGTCATATTCAAAGGCATATAAAGAGTTCTAGGGTAGGTAATTGATAAATAAGTCAATGGGGGACTTTTTCTAGAAGCAGCAGAATCTGCCACAGATTGGACATGCTGCACATTTTGCCTCATATCTCCCAAACGGCTGCTCCAATTGACCTTCACGAGGATACCCTAGAAAGCTGACGTATTGAGATTTCCAACAAGCCCTAATTCACCTAATTTGGCTAACAAACCTAGGAGATATAGGTGTTTAAATTTTCTGCTTGTGCACTGAAAAGTTGCTAACACATTGTAAAAGTACTTTTCAGCTTTTATCTTTTGCTTTTTGGTTCCCCATGCCTATTGAACGTGTAAGGGCTGATTGGTACCTTCCTTGGCTGCTTGTTAAGGTCTCCACACTATAAAAGGGAGCCTTGGGCTGTCCAAGAAGGGGGGTTGAATGTGTATTCAGATTTGAGTTGTGAAAACTCTCTCAAACTCTCTCTAAAATTCCTAGTGGTGCACCTTGGGTGTTGGCAAATCCAAGTGGGTCTCTAGGTCTTCTTAATTCAACTAAGAAGGTGATTTTAGTTGAAGGAAGAAGATTTCCCAAGTGTGCAAACCAAGGTGGATTGTACATCACCCTTGCTAGTCCACTTGTTCTATCTTAGTTCTTGTTTTCCTCTTCATCTTTTCTACCCAATTGCATTCTTGATTCACTTTTGCAAATCTTTGCCTTAGTGAAGCTTGAATACATCACCAAGTGTACAAACCAAGGTGGGTTTACATCACCCTTGCTAGTCCATTTGATTTATCTTAGTTCTTGATTGCATTTTCATCTTTCTTCCCATTGTATATGTTTTTGTGAGTTTGACCTCCCAAAAAAATATACATCACCTGGCCAGGATGAGGAAAAAGCATCCTGTAAGACCCTCCTTCGTTATTTCTTTTTATGTTAAGTTGCTTGTCTTGCTTTTTACGTTATAAAATCGTATTTTTAGTAACTATGTGAGTTAAATGATTATCGATGTGTTTTTGGGAGCTGTAATTTTATTAAAAAAAAAAAAGATTATTATTGCTATTATTGATTTTAAAGTTAATTCGTGCTATTTATGCCTTGAAATTATATCGATAGTTTAATTTAGTCGTTTTTCGATTTATTTAGTTGTTTCCCGAATACAATTAGGTTGTTGACCTTCGATGTTTATGAAATCGAACTTTTATATAGTTGGGAATACATAGATGTTAGAAGGTCGTTTTAATGATTTGGGTTTAGAATTCGAATACGAAATAGACTGGCGGTATTAAGCATCGAACAGTTTGGGATGGAAATAGATGAGGGAGGGGCATTTTTTTAATTTTGCGAACCCCTTTTCTTTGGTTTCTCCTCCTTCTTGGTCATAAGAGCCCCGAGCTCCCTCTCTCTCCTCTGCATCTCCACTTCTCCTCCTCCCTCACAGACACCAGGCGAACCGAGCCTGTCGTCGTCCTCCCCCACCACGACCGTCGCCACCAGCGAGCAACCACGGCAATCCCCTACGCCACCCAACGCCACGCCGACCACCACCAGCCCATTTTCACCACTCACCGCAAAGCAAAGCTGGGTTGCCGCGTTTCGGGTCCTCGAGATGCCACCCACGTGCCGGAAACCGGCGACCCACCTCCATCCTAGCCTCCTCTATAAGTTGGAGCCAAAAATCGAGCCTCAAACTGCCACAATT
Source organism: Selenicereus undatus (assembly GCA_017589665.1). Classification (NCBI taxonomy): domain Eukaryota; kingdom Viridiplantae; phylum Streptophyta; class Magnoliopsida; order Caryophyllales; family Cactaceae; genus Selenicereus; species Selenicereus undatus. The sequence continues at coordinate 53,890,264 of JACYFF010031954.1, forward strand.
GCCACCCAGTCGAAGTTAGGGTTTCGGGTTTTGGGAGTACCGAGTTGGGTTCGAGTTTAGAGGGATATGGGGTCGAATTGAGTCCGTTTATGCAAGGGTTAAGCATGGATTGGGTTGGTTCGTGCTTCAGTAAGCCAAGGCCAGGGAAATCGAGTTTTCTAGCACTGCCCAGCAGCCTCCGAACGAATCCTTAGCTTGGAATCGAGGTGGGTGTTCCTTGCCTCCTAAATTAATATTAAATTCGAAAATGTTTTCAGCAGATTGATGTTGCATGTCAAGTTAGGGTTTATTAGATTCGTTAGAAATGTCAAGAAATGGGCTGTGCATGATTAGATTCGAACTATTCGGTTAATTTATGCCTGAGATTGTAAATCGATGCAAGTTATGTGCGTATAAAGGGAACCATGCATGAATTGGACTTGAATGAAAACCATGCATGAAAAGAGATTAATTTGAAGTTATAAAGACGTAGTTAGCTTGAATTTGATTAGAATAAGTTAAGGTATAAAAAGAATTAAAAACGAAGTTGGTTCAATATGTTTAGCTTCGATTCAAGTGTTTAGCGATTCATGAAAAAGGATTAATTTGGAGGTTATAAAGGCGTAGTTAGCTTGGATACGACTAAAGTAAGTTAAGGTTTAAAAAGAATTAAAAACGAAGTTGTTTTGATATGTTTAGCCTTGATTCGAGTAATTAGCGATTCATAAAAAAGGATTCATTTTGAAGTTATAAGAACATGGTTAGCTTGAATGTGACTAAAGTTAACTAATGTATAAAAAGGGTTAAAAACGAAGTTGGTTTAGTATGCTTAGCTTCGATTCGAGTTAAGCTAACTAATGCCTGTAATTGAATGAAACTTGAAGTTATTGAGATGTGCTTAGCTTTATTCAAAGTACATTCATGCCTAGGAAAGCTTCCTTTAAAATGCATCGTGCATGTTAGATTTGAATCATGTTTGGTTTACTTAGTAAAGTGTTGTCAAGTGATGACTGAATATGGTTATATGTGGCTGAAAGGTGCTGTTTGCACAGGTAAGAGCCTAAACCTCACCCTCTTTAATAAATCTTTATGATAGCATATTATGATAAATAAATTGATGAAACAAGCTAGTAGTTGGATGGTTTGAGGATAACATCAAGAGCGTTTGAGGTCTTGTGTGTACGGTGAAAGTGAGGAGGGAGACTGGGTTGTGAATTAACCGCAATCGTGTGGATTGCGAGGTCATGTGTGGCTTATTGTGTTGAATTGATGTGACTAATATGAAGTGCTTAAATGTGATATATGTGGTATATGTGTTTAAATGCTTAGATTGCATTATGTACATAAGAGTGGGTTTTTAAAGGAAGGTTTCATGTTTTGATACGAGAGTAACCATATCTATTAATGCATAATGGCATGTTTTAATTAAATGAAAATAGTTTTGGGAGTGAACTCGCTTGAACGGGGGAATCCCTAAAGGATTTTATAAAGGCGTGATTTACACGTTGAATGATTTTACGATTTGAAACGCAAAGTTATAGCCATTATGGCCGATACGCTTTCAAGTGGCTAAGATAATGTGCTTCGGACCATATGAAAGGAATGATGTTATATGAAAGGAAAGAAAGAATGATGTTACCCTAGGGGATAAGTCCGGATAAACCCTAGAGGCCCTGACGAGGGCTAATGTAATGGTCCGATATGTTGTATGTTGCCATCCCGGGAGTAAGAGCTTAGGGGATTGAGTATAGATCTCTCCCAATCAGCACCCTGTAATGATCTTATGCCAGAAGTATTTTCCTACTAAGATAAGTAAAGCATTTGGCTTTTGCCATTCTATATGTTCTAAGGTTTTAAGGAAAAGAATGCTTTATGGGCCCGAAGAGGCCAGTTGAATGAAATGAGAAAAGTTATAAGGGTCGGTTCGCGACCGATATGAAAGAATATGAGCCTCAAGAGGCTAAAAGAAGAGCTTTTATGAGCCTTAAGAGGCTAAATGAAACGTTTTCAAAGAAAGGAAAGAAAGTTTTCTTAGCATGCTCTATACTTGAATGATATGTGAATGAAATGCTTACAAGGGTCGTTTTACGATGAATACGAAATGTGAACCTTTTCAAAGGATTGAGAACCTCAAGGTTTCGAAACGCTTTCAAATGTTCAAAGAAAGTTTCTTATGTGTGACATATGCATGCTCTATATGAATGAGTTATGTTTGCAAAGAAAGAAATGAACACCTGGAACTTCAAAGCATGTAAATGTAAAGAATATACGATTCCAAAGTGTACAAGCCTTGTAGATTAGAAGTATGTGTTCTCAAGTAAGCATGTGGCCATGTTTGTTTTCATGATGATCATGTGGTGACTCCCTAAAGTACATATTCAACACATAGGTGATAGTCCATCCCATGTTATGTTTAGAGTCACATGACATGTAAGTAAGTCTCTAGCATGCCACATTCATTGAAAATAAGAGCCTGTCATGAATCTAAGAACCTATCATGTTTAAGTGTTTACAATCTGTGACATGTAGCTTATAATTATAGCCATAGTGTGACCTAAATGTTCATTAAGTGAATATATGAGTTATGTTTATGAGAAAGAACGTTACGTGCTTAGCTTCATTGCTTGTCTAAGTGTTTAACTACCTGTAGTCAAGAAGTTTGGTCATTTAAGGACCTAGAAAATGCGTTAAGTGGTTAAAGTGAAGCTTATGGCTAGTGATAGTTCTATAAGAACTTCGTGAATGCCTATTATAATATTAAAGTATGAATACGTTATATGTGACTAGTAAAGATATTATTTGCCTGCAACGGTTTTAGTTTTAAGGGGGTTGGGGGACACTCACTGAGCGTGTGGTTGCTCATCCCACTACTCTTTCCCCTTTTCCCCTAGGTTTTCTTTATGACAGGAAGAAGTTGAATCAGCTGGAATCGATTATTGCTTGCAAGGTGTCATTAGTCCCTATTTATGTCTTTGAGGAGTTATGTAAAGCCCTTTTTAGTTTATAAACGTTTGTAAACAGTGTTCTAAGTTCATGTAATGCATATTGGTTATGAGTCGCTCTGTATGGCCATATGAGCCAACCATCCGGTCAGTTAAATGTCTTTTGGTTGAAATTGGTTATGTTTTGGGATGTAAACCCCATACTCCGGTTGTGTGAACCGTTGAGTTGTATCTTTTACTGTTTCTGTATTAATGATCTATTATGTTTGGTGTGCTCCGAGCGGGTGGCTCGTCGAGTTATGAACTCCGGCGTGTGGCCGTTGAGTTATGTTTTAAATGTTTACGCTTCCGTTGACTTACAGGGACTTTTGTAAGGCGTTTAGCCTGGGAACGTTCAGTTTTCAGGGGAAATTCTGTCCGTTCGTCCCAAAATTTAAGTAAGAAGTTAGGAAAATGTAACGCTTTCGGCCCTAGGGGCTGGGGGTGTTACACATCCAAATCAGGCCGTCCGCCCATGTTCACACGAAATTGCCAAAAAGCCTTAGAAACGCCTCATGGCCATGAAACCTAGTTCAAAGACCCTTTTCTGAAGCAACATACGAACGAAACGCCATGCTGGCACGGAGCGATGAGGTGGTCGAGCTACCGTCCGTAAGGCACGCCTTGCTCATCGCTTCCGAGCTGGCACTTACGAAATTGCGAGCTCCTTAGAAGTGGTGTGCAATATGCGCAACTTAGCGGCCGCGCAGACACAATAAAAAATTTGCTCCGCAAGAATCCAATGGGTGCGATCACACAAGCTCTAATGCACCAGATCACATCAGAACTTCGCAGTTGAGTGTGCTCGAGCGAGAGTAGTACAAGGATGGGTGATCTCCTGGGAAGTCCTCGTGTTGCACCCCTTTTTCGTTGCTTTATTCTTTAAGAGCACCGGTATTTCCCGTTTTATTTGTTGTGGGTGTTGGATGAGACCTGACCAGGACGAGTGAAAAGCATCCAAATAAGGCTTATCGGCCATGTTCAGTTGAAATTACCAAAATGCCTTTATGAACGTCTCCTGGCCCTGAAAACCAGTTTAACAACCCCTTTTTTTAGAGCAAAACACTAACGAAACCCCACGCTGGCACGGGGTGGTGAAGGTGGTCGAGCTATCGTCTGTAACGCATGCTTAGCTCATGCTTCCGACCTGGCAGTTTCGAACTTGCGACCTCTTTAGAACTGGCGCACTGTATGAGCGATTCAGCGGCCGCGTACACTCAATAAAACATTTGTTCCGCAAGAATCCAATGGGTGCAATCATACTAGCACGAAATTACTAGAATGGGTGACCACCTAAGAAGTCCCCGTGTTGCACCCGTTTTTTCTTGTTTTTTTCTTTTTTAACAACTCCGATCTATCCCGTTTCATTTGTTGTGGGCGTTGGACGAGACCTGACCAGAACAAGGAAAAAGCATCCAAATCAGGGCTTCCGGGCATGTTCACACGAAATTACTAAAATGCCCTTCCAAACACCTCCTTACGCTGAAAACTAGTTCAAAGGCCCTTTTTTAGGGCAACAAACGGACGAAACCCCATGCTGGCACGAGGCAGTGAAGGTGGTTGAGCTACCATCCGTAAGGCACACTTAGCTTGTCGCTTTCGAGCTGTCACTTACGAACTTGCGACCTCTTTACAACTGGGGTAATGTATGAACGACTCGACGGCCGCGTACACCATACGAAACATTTGTTCCGCAAGAATCCAACGGGTGTGATCATACCAGCACTAATGCACTAGGTCCCATCATACCTCTGCAGTTAAACGTGCTTGGGCGAGAGTACTACAAGGATGGGTGACCTCCTCGGAAGTCCCTGTGTTGCACCCCTTTTTCGTTGTTTTTTTCTTTTTTACAGCACCAATCTTTCTCGTTTCATTTGTTGTGGGCGTTGGATGAGACATGACCCAGACGAGCAAAAAGTTTCCAAATGAGGCCTTCCGGCCATGTTCACACAAAATTACCAAAATGCCCTTACAAACGCCTCCCGGCCCTGAAAACCTGTTAAGAGGCCCTGTTTTAGAGCAAGACACGGACGAAACCCCGTGCTAGCACGGGGCGGTGAAGGATGTCTAGCTACCATCCGTAATGCTCGCTTAGCTCGTCGCTTCTGAGCTGTCAGTTACGAACTTGCGACCTCTTTGGAACTAGCGCATTCTATTCGCGACTTAGCGATGGCGTACACCCAGTAAAAGATTTATTCCGCAAGAATCCAATGGGTGCGATCATACCAGCACTAATGCACCGGATCCCATCAGAGCTCCGCAGTTTAGCGTGCTTGGGCAAGAGTAGTAGTAGGGTGGGTCACCTCCTGCAAAGTCCTCATGTTGCACCCCTTTCTCATTGTTTTTTTCTTTTTTAACAACACCGATCTTTCTCGTTTCATATCTGTTGGGTGCTGGACGAGACCTGACCACGACGAGCAAAAAGCATCCAAATCAGGCCTTCTGGCCATGTTCATAAGAAATTAGCAAAATGCCCCTATAAACGCCTCCTGGCCCTAAAAACCAGTTAAGAGACCCTTTTTTAGAGCAATACACGGACGAACACCCATGCTGGCCCGAGGCAATGAAGGTGGTCGAGCTACCATCTGTAATGCATGCCTAGCTCGCTGGTTCAGAGCTGTTAGTTACGAACTTGCGGCCTCCTTAGAACTAACACTCTGTATGAGCGACTCAGCTTTCGCGTACACTCAATAAAACTTTTGTCCCGCAAGAATCCAATGGGTGAGATCATACCAGCACTAATGCACTGAATCCCATTACACCTGCGCAGTAAAGTGTGCTTAGGCGAGAGTAGTACTAGAGTGGGTGACCTCCTGGGAAGTCCCCGTGTCGCACGCCTTTTTCGTTGTTTTTTTCTTTTTTTAAAAGCTCCGATCTGTCTCGTTTCATTTGTAATGGGCGTTGGATGAGACTTAACCAGGGCGAGGAAAAAGCATCCAAATCAACCCTTCCGGCCATGTGCACACGAAATTACCCAAATGCCCTTATAAACGCCTCCTCGCACAGAGAACTAGTTTAGTGGCCTTTTTTTAGAGCAACACAAGGACGAAGCCCATGTTGGCAGGGGGCAGTGAAGGTGGTTGAGCAGCCTTCCATAACCCACACTTAGCTCATCGCTTCCAAGCTATTAGTTACGAACTTGCGATCTCTTTAAAACGGGCGCATTATATGAGCTACTCAGCGGTCGCGTACACGACATAAAAAATTTATTCCGCAAGAATCAAGTAGGTGCAATCATGCCAACACTAATGGACCGGGTTCCATTAGACCCCCACAGTTAAGCGTGCTTGGGCGAGAGTAGCGCTAGGATGGGTGACCTGATGGGAAGTCCCCGTGTTACACCCCTTTTTTGTTGTTTTTTTCCTTTTTAACAGCTCTGATATTTCTCGTTTCATTTGTTGCGGGTGTTGGATGAGACCTGACCAGGACGAGGAAAAAGCATCCAAATCAGGCTTTCGAGCTATCAGTTATGAACTTGCAGCCTCCTTAGAATTGGCTAGGGGCAATGAAGGTGGCTCATACACTCAATAAAACATTTATTCCACAAGAATCCAATGGGTGCGATCATACAAGCACCAATGCACCGGATACCATCAGAACTCCGCAGTTAAGCGTGCTTGGGAGAGAGTAGTACAAGGATGGGTGACATCTTGTGAAGTCCTCATGTTGCGCCCCTTTTTCATTGCTTTTTCTTTTTTAACAGCACTGATCTTTCTTATTTCATTTGTTGTGGGCGTTGGATGAGACCTGACCACGACTAGGAAAAAGCATCTAAGTCCGATTTACCAGCCATGTTCACTCGAAATTACGAAAATGCCCTTATGAACGCCTCCTGGCCCTGAAAACTTGTTCAGTGGCCCCCTTTTTATAGCAACACATGGACAAAACCCCATGCTGGCGTGGGCCAGTAACGGCGATCAAGTTACTATCCATAACACATGTTTAGGTCATCGCTTTTGAGATGCCAGTCACGACCTGGCGACCTCTTTAGAATTGTCATGTTGTATGCGCGACTTAGCGGCCACGTACACTTAATAAGACATTTATCCCGAAAGAATCCAATGGGTACGATCATATCAGCACTAATGCACCGGATCCCATCAGAACTCCACAGTTAAGTGTGCCTGGGCGAGAGTAGTACTAGTATGGGTGACCTCCTGGGAAGCCCTCGTGTTGTGCCTATTTTTCGTTGTTTTTTCCTTTTTAACAGCACCGCTCTTTCTTGTTTCATTTGTTGTGGGCGTTGGATGAGGCCTTACCAGGATGTGGAAAAAGCATCCAAGTCCGACCTACTGGCCATGGTCACTCGAAATTACTAAAATGCCCCTATGAACGCCTCCTGTCCCGGAAAACTAGTTCAGAGGGCTCTATTTTGGAGCAACACACGGACAAAACCCCATGCTGGCATAGGGCGGTAAAGGCGGTCGAGCTACTGTCCGTAACACAAACTTAGGTCGTCGCTTCCGAGCTGTCAGTTACGAACTTGCGACCTCTTCAGAACTGGCACGCTTTATGCACGACTTAGCGGCCGCGTACACTCAATAAAACATTTGTTCCACAACAATGGTTGTGATTATACCAGCACCAATACACCGGATCCTATCAGAACTCCACGTTTAAGCGTGCCTGGGCGAGAGCAGTACTAGGATGGGTGACCTCCCGGAAAGCAGCGTGTGGAACCCTTTTGTACTTGCTTGTTTCGTTTTTAACGACTCAGATCTTTCTCAATTCATTTGTTGTGGGCGTTTGATGGGACCTGAGCAGGACGAGGAAAAAGTGTGTAAATTAGGCCTTCCGGCCATGTTCACTCGAAATTACTGATATTCCCTTATAAACGCCTCCTAGCGCTGAAAACCAGTTCAGAGGCCCCTTTTTTAGAGCAACACACGGGTGAAACCCCATGCTGGCACGGGGCAGTGAAGGTCAAGGTGAAGGTGAAGGTGAAGGTGGTCGAGCCACCGTCCGTAACTAGGGTGTTGTGATTTCCCGTAAGTGTACGGTTATCGTTGTAGGAATTACGGATGTCGTCCTTAGGGATGATTGTGAAATTAGAATACTAAAAATTCTAAACTAAATTAAAACTAAATGCGAATTACCCAACTCCAAAGTCTAGTTATGACATAAGTTAAGGGACTAAATGAATGTGATTGATTCACAAAATTAAGAACAATACTCTAATTTGCAAGGTGCGTAGCCAAAACAAGAAAAACCAAACTGCAAATAACTTCAACCACTAATGCTTTGTCATAGTTCTTTGTTTAGCCATGATTCATGGCTGAGCTGCACTATCACTGAAGCAGAGCAAACAACACCAGGAGCAAAACTAGATAGAGTCGAGAATCCACAACCAAGCTTCAAAGAATCTTTACTAGAAATTCAAAGTTTGTAAATCTAACTCCAAAGCTGAATTTTTCATTCGAATTAAATTAAACCAAGAATCAAGATTTACACAAGCATGTGAATTGTAACTAGATCTGAGAACGAAAATCAACAACAATTGAAACTAGAAAACTCTACACTACTCTACCCCTCTACTCTCCTTCTACTGCTCTGTTTCTTTCGCCCATAAAACGTAGCCTTGAGCCCCTTCAGCGCCCTCTCTCTTTGTCTGGTGACCGTTACATTTAAGATGATGATGATTATCGATAATGATGGAGGAGAGACAAGAAGTAACGGATAAGGAGAAGGAGGTGAGGAGGCCAGTTCGTAGCCCTGTTCTTGTGGCCCTATTTTTGGGTTCTCTGAACTTGAACCGTCGAGGAAGAAGAGGGGAAAGGGATGGGGGGCTGAGTGTGACATTAACGAAGCAATAAATGTTGATGAAAGAGGAGAGAAGAAATCTGGGCCACTACGCCGAGAGAGAGAATGGAAGAAGGAAGAGGAAAAATAGGGTTGGGCTGTTGTATTGATACTGTTGGGCTCGACTCTCCTTCTCTTCTATTTTTCCTTGCTTAATCCAATCCTTGAGCTAGTAATTTATTTTTCCAATTTTATTTTCAATTCCGTCAAAAAGAACAAAAAATTTATTAAAATTCTAATTAGCTAATTTATTTCGAGCAATTATTAGATAATTTAAGGGTATAAAATATCATAATTTCAAGCTAAACAAATACCCAACACCTAAGTTTTGCTCGTCCTCGAGTAAAACAAAATGAAAAAGCCTAGAAAAAGAAAAATTAAATCCTAACTCACTTTCGTAGGAATCACAATTGCACTTAGCACGTGCAACGAGCCCTTTAAACCCCTAGGTTATCCCTAGTGGACGAGGAAGGTCTTGTGAGGGTTTACAGAAGATATAACCACAAAATCTATAAAAGAAAACATAAATAGAAACTTGAAAATCTTTTTTTTGGGTTTTGTTTTTTTTTCAAAAATTAATATGTACGAAACTGGGGAAAGATATATACACATTCTAATCAACTAAATCACCCATGTAGCAATGATATTGGCCCACATATAACAAAATGTACTCACCAAGGCTCTCTACCCCATGAATGACATCAAAGCACTAACTTTTCACCCCACTGGACATAAAGACTTGGAATCTATCCCAGTGTTCATGTGTAAGTGCATCATCATCCGAGGGATTAGGTTTACCATAATCAAGCACAATCCCACTTGACTGACACAAACTACGTTATTGATTTATTAACATAGGAAGCAAGCTTTCCCAGTAGCAGTATTGCCTCAAAGGGTAACACCCAGTCGCACGTGCCTCAAAGGGTAACGCCCAGTAGCGCATACCTCAAAGGGATACTTGTCATTCCAATTTTATTTCATTTCTCTTTCTTTCTTTTTTTTCCAGATCCTTGTTTTTTCCATTTTTTTCTTTTTTTTAAAACAAAAAACAAAGTAATTGTGTCAAAAACAAGTAGGAGAGCCGATCATGAAAAAATAAGACCTGATGATATAAATAGGAATTGAATTACACAACGATAATGAACAAATGGGGTTAGAATTAGGGTTAAGAATGACACACCGAGGATGGAGACCTAACATGCACAACATGCTTCCATACAAGCAAATAGTCAAAGCACAGGGGATTTAAGTTGATCAGAATAGTACGAAACTTCCCCAGAAACAAAAGAAAATCTTTTTGGATTTTCAAAATTTTTCAAATTTTTTTTAAGGATTTTCAATTGTTTTAAAATTTTCTTTTCAAAGTTTCCCCACCGCCACACCTAAATCTCACAATGTCCTCATTGGGAGTGAAAAGAAACAGACAAAACAAAAAAAAACTAAAAAGAAAATCGAATATACAAAAAAGAAGACTAAGACTCAAAAAGAAAGAAAAAATGACATGATTCTAAAACTGAAAAAGAAAACAATAAAAATAAAACAAAGCAACAAATATATACAAATGAAAACAAAATAAAAAAGGAGAGATAAGGAGGAATGTTTATACCAGGTTAGGTGCAGGAGTACACCTAAGCTATAGCCTTGTGAAATGTGCTTAGATAGAGGCTCATGAAGCATCAGCCACTCCATATCAAATGGAACATCGCTACTTAAATCAAAACTCGTTAAAGTACGAAGTAGCTTGTCAAATACAGAAGACCAACTCTCAATAAGATCAATGTAGAAGAAATAAGAAAGTTGGTGCTAAGTAAAGTACATCCACCTTATTAATGCAGCACAAGTAAGGGCCCATTTCAATTTGTCAAATAGTTGGGCCCAATTAGCAAATAGATGGACATACTTAAAATCAACCAGTAGGTGGGTCATCGGCCTAAAAACTGGGTTATCATAAAGGATCAATCTAGGCAAAATGGTGGGGGCAAAGTACACAAGTTTGTTAGTAGGACATCCTCAGTGACGTCCGTAGGTGAGCGAGTGTGAGGTGCAAGGTCTTATGATAGAGATATAAGGAAGTCCCCCTCTTGCTCTACACTAGGCAAAGGCATGTCATTATGCAAATCGGGTTGAGCGAGATAAGAGGGCTCAAAATCATCATAGAGACTAACTTCAGGTTTGGGAGATCCTAAACTAGAGTTAGGCTCATTACAATTCTCCCTACTTTGATGAAAACATTCAGAATATTTAGCAATTCTCACTTTCATGTTCTCTATTATTTTATCAGTCAATTCGTTTATCTTCTTTTTCACACTTGCACAGGTAGCATCAACATAAGCACGGTATGGACAATTACAAGTATCATGATCATAAGAGTCACAATATTCACACAAAACAGGGGACACAAGAATAACAGGGGTCATGTGAATCTATAAAATGATCCTGAGGGTAAGGGCTAACAGGAATAACATAATCGCTATGAAGTGGGTAACCAAAATTCTTCTCAGTATGTTTAAGCTTGTAAGTATCCCAAGCTAATTTTTCAAAGAAATCCCAAACTTCATCTTGAGTTTTAGATAACAATCCTAATACACCTCCAGGATAAATGGACTCAATATGACCCCAAGATTCAGAATTCAGATCCACAACAATGACCTCACAAATTTTCCTTTTTTGAAAATTTTGATTCAATTGAGCAGGATAATCATTAAGTCGCAATAAATAGCTCCAGAAAGGTTCATGCTCAAATTGTGGGAAATTAAAAACTGACATTCTTAAATCTAGTGTTTTTTTTTTCAATTTTTTTAGATTTTCAAGTTTTAAATTTTTTTTTCTTTTTTTTAGGAAAGAAGATGCATCTAGGACACTATTTACAAACCAATGACTAAAACAAAAAGAAGAGACTCAAATAATTAAGTGAACAAAACAAAATAAACTAACAAAAATAAAACTATGCTACCGAAATAAACGAAAGACTAAAATGACTCAAACATCACACAAAATATTAATTGAACACAAACACAAAAGAAGAGCATTTTTTTAATATTTTTGTCTTGTTGACACACAAAAACGAAAATAGAAATAAACTCAATCTAAAACAAAAACAAACACAGAAACACAACTGAAACTAAACCTAAACAAGCTAAATCTAAAGAATAAAACTAAAATAGAAAATAAAACTCCCAAAATCAGAACTAAATAGACAGGAAACTCCACACTATCACAAGGGACATAAATATATTTTTTCTCAAATTTTTTTTCTGTCCCCGAACAACGCAGAAAAATGCAAACATATTGTTAAGTCAAAAATTCACAGAAAAATCATGACAATTCCAAAAATTCCACAAACATTCACACAAACTCTAAACATTATGTTGAATCTAGAAAAAATATCAAAATAGCAAAAATCACACCCGAATTTGCCCAGAAAATTCGAACAGAATGCTGAAATTAGTGAAAAATCTGCACTGAGCTTTAATTTCTGGATCTGTTCAGCCTTGGATCTTTGTGCTACGCATAAACCAAATTCGTTAATACTGTTTTTTTTAGCAACCAATAAACTAGAAAAATAAAACTAATCTCGGGAAAATCAAAAATCAAAATACTAACTAAATTCAAAATTAAAACTAAACTAAATTTCTAAAACGAAATAACGACTCAACTAGAACTAAAAATCACAACTCTAAAATTAAAACGCAAACGACTCGAACGACTCGAATACTAAACTACAACTCGAGGGAACCAAATTTCACAACGCCATCCCCGGCAACGATGCCAAAAACTTGTTGTGATTTCCCGCAAGTATACGGTTGTCGTTGTAAGAATTACGGATGTCATCCTAAGGGATTATTGTGAAATTAGAATACTAAAAATTCTAAACTAAATTAAAACTAAATGCCAATTACCCTACTCCAAAGTCTAGTTATGACACAAGGGACTAAATGAATGCGATTGATTAACAAAATTAAGAACAATACTCTAATTTGCAGTAGCTCAAACAAGGAAAACCAAACTGGAAATAACTTCAACCACTAATACTTTGCCGTAGTTCTTTGTTTAGCCATGATTCGTGGCCGAGCTATACTATCACTGAAGCAGAGCAAACAACACCAGGAGCAAAAATAGACAGAGCTGAGAATCCACAACCAAGTTTCAAAGAATCTTTACTAGAAATTCGAAGTTTGTAAATCTGACTCCAAAGCTGAATTTTCCATTCGAATTAAATTAAAGCAAGAATCAAGAATTACACAAGCATGTGAATTGTAACTAGATCTGAGAACGAAAATCAACAACAATTGAAACTAGAAAACTCTAATCTACGCTACCCCTCTACTCTCCTTCTACTGCTCTGTTTCTTTCGCCCATAAAACGTAGTCTTGAGCCCCTTCAGCCCCCTCTCTCTTTCTCTGGAAACCGTTACATTTAAGATGATGATGATTATGGATAATGATGGAGGAGAGAGAAGAAGTAACAGATAAGGAGAAGGAGGTGAGGAGGCCAATTCGTATCCCTGTTTTCGTGGCCCTGTTTTCGGGATCTCTGAACCTGAACCGTCGACGAAGAAGAGGGGAAGGGGATGAGGGGCTGAGTGGGACACGATCGAAGCAATAAATGTTGATGAAAGAGGAGAGAAGAAATCTAGGCCACTGGGCCGAGAGAGAGAAGAGGGAGGACAGAGAATGGAAGAAGGAAGGGGAAAAATAGGGTTGGGCTACTGTATTGATACTGTTGGGCTTGGCTCTCCTTCTCTTCCATTTTTCCTTGCTTGATCCAATCCTCGAGCTAGTAATTTATTTTTCTAATTTTATTTTCAATTCTTGCAAAATGAACAAAAACATTATTAAAATTCTAATTAACTCATTCATTTCGCGCTATTATTAGATAATTTAAGGGCATAAAATATCATAATTTGAGGTTGAACATAGGGGGCTCGAAACTTATCTGTTTACAACTAGGGGGCTCTATGAGCGACTCAACGGCCGCGTACACCCAATGAATCATTTGTTCCGTAAGAATCCCATCAGAGCTCCACAGTTAAGTGTGCTTGGGCGAGAGTAGTACTAGGATGGGTGACCTCCCGAGAAGTCCTTGTGTTATAGCCCTATCTTGTTGTTTTTTTTCTTTTTTTAACAGCACCGATCCTTCTCGTTTCATTTCCTATGGCGTTGGATGGCACCTGACCACGACAAGCAAAAAGCATCCAAATTAGGTCTTCCGGCTATGTTCACACAAAATTACCAAAATGCCCTTATAAACGCCTCTTGGCCCTGAAAACTAGTTCAGAGGCCCTTTTTTAGAGCAACACACTGACAAATACCCCTGCTGGCCCGAGGCGGTGAAGGTCATCGAGCTACCATCCGTAACGCACGCTTAGCTCATCGCTTCCGAACTGTCAATTACAAACTTGCGACCTTTTTAGAACTGGCACTCCGTATGAGTGACTCAGCAGTCGCGTACACGCAACATAACTTTTGTTCCACAAGAATCCAATGGGTGTGATCATACCAGCACTAATGCACTGGATCCTATTACACCTCCGCAGTAGAGTGTGCTTGGGCGAAAGCAGTACTAGAATGGGTGACCTCCTCGGAAGTCCTCGTATTGCACCCTTTTTCGTTGTTTTTTTCTTTTTTTAACAGCTCCGATCTATCTCGTTTCATTTGTATTGGGCGTTGGATGAGACCTGACCAGGACAAGGAAAAAGCAGCCAAATCAGGCCTTCGGGCAACGTTCACACGAAATTACCAGAATTCCCTTATAAACGCCTCCTCGCACTGAAAACTAGTCCAGAGGCCCTTTTTTGGAGCAACATAGGGACGAAACCTGTGCTGGCACAGGGCGGTGAAGGTGGTCGAGCAACCTTCCGTAACTCATGCTTAGCTCGTTGCTACCAAGCTATCAGTTACGAACTTGCGATCTCTTTAGAACTGGCGCACTGTATGAGCGACTCAACGGCCACGTACACCCAACGAACCATTTGTTCCCGCAAGAATCCAGTAGGTGCTATCATAGCAGCAATAATGGACCGGATCCCACCAGACCCCTGCAGTTAAACGTGCTTGGGATTGGGTAGTGCTAGGATGGGTGACCTCTTGGGAACTCCCCGTGTTGCACCCCTTTTTCGTTGTTTTTTTCTTTTTCTATAGCTCTGATCTTTTTCATGTCATTCGTTGCGGGCGTTGGAAGAGACCTGACCAAGACGAGGAAAAAGCGTCCAAATTAGGCCTTCTCGTCTTGTTCACAAGAAATTACCAAAAGGCCCTTATAAACGCCTCCTGGCCCTGAAAACCAGTTTGGAGGGCCTTTTTTAGAGCAACACACGGACGAAACCCCTTGCTGGCATGAGGCGACAAAGGTGGTCGACCTACGGTCCGTAATGCAAGCTTAGCTCGTCGCTTCCGAGTTATCAGTTACGAACTTGCGACCTCTTTACAATTGAGGCATTGTGTGAGCGACTTAGCGACCCCGTACACCCAATAAAACATTTGTTCTGCAAGAATCCAATGGGTGCGTTCATACCAACACCAATGAACCTGATCCCATTAGACCTCCGCAGTTAAACGTTCTTTGGTGAGAGTAGTGCTAAGATGGGTGACCTCTTGGGAAGTCCCCGTTTTGCACCCCCCTTTCGTTGTTTTTTCTTTTTTAACAGCACTGATATTTCTCATTTCATTTGTTGTAGAGGTTAGATGAGACTGGACCAAGACGAGGAAAAAGTATCCAAATCAGGCCTTCCGGCCATGTTTACACGAAATTACCAAAGGCCCTTATAAAAGCCTCTTTTCCTTGAAAACCAATTTAGGGGCCTTTTTTACAGCAACACACAGACCAAACCCCCTGCTGGCACGGGGCAGTGCAGGTGGTCGAGCTATCGTCCGTAATGCACATTTAGCTCGTCATTTTCGAGCTGTCATTTACGAACTTGAGGCCTCCTTAGAACTGGCGCACTGTGTATGCAACTCAGCGGTCCCATACGCTCAATAAAACATTTGTTCCTCAAGTATCCAATTGTTGCGATCATACCAGCACCAATGCACCGGATCCAATCAGAACTCCGCAATTAAGTGTGCTTGGGAGAGACTGGTACTAGGATGGCTGACCTCCTGGGAAGTCCCCGTGTTGCTCCCCTTTTTCGTTGTTTTTTCTTTTTTAGTAGCACCGATCTTTATTATTTCTTTTGTTGCGAGCGTTGAATGGGACCCTGACCAGGATGAGGAAAAAGCATCCAAATCAGGCCTTCCGACCATGTTCACACGAAATTACCAAAAGGCCTTAGAAACGCCCCCAGCCCTTCAAAACCAATTCAGAGGCCCTTTTTTAGAGCAACACACGGACGAAACCCCATGCTGGTACGGGACGGTGTAGGTGCTTGAGCTACCGTCCGTAACACACGCTTAGCTCTTCGTTTCCAAGCTGGCGGTTACGAACTTACGGCCTCTTTACAACTGGCATGCTGCATGCGCGACTCAGCGGCCACAGACAATCAATAAAACATTTGTTTCCCGATAATCCAATCGGTGTGAACATACCAGCAGCAATGCACCGAATCCTATCAGAACTGCGCAGTTAAGTGTGCCTGGGTGAGAGTAGTAACAAGATGGGTGACCTCCTGGGAAGTCCGCGTGTTGCGCACTTTCTTTGTTGTTTTTTTCTGTTTTAACAGCTCCAATCTTTTTCATTTCATTTGTTATGGGCGTTGGATGAGACCTGACCAGGACAAGGAAAAGGCATACAAATCAGGCCTTCTGCTCATATTCACACGAAATTACCAAAAGGCCTTAGAAGCGCCTCCTGGCCCTGAAAACTAGTTTAGAGGCCCTTTTTTAGAGCAACACATGGACGAAACCCATGCTGGCACGGGACAGTGAAGGTGGTCGAGCTATCGTCCATAACGCACGCTTAGCTCGTCGCTTCCATGTCGTCAGCGGTGAACTTTCGACCTGTTTAGAGCTAGCGTGCTGTATGAGCTACTCAGCGGCCATGTACACTCAGTAAAACATTTGTTCCACAAGAATCCAATTAGTGAGTTCATACCAGAACTAATACACTGGATCCTGTTAGACCTTCGCAGTTAAGCGTGCTTGGGCGAGTGTAGTGCTAGGATGGCTGACGTCCTATTAAGTCCCCAGGTTGCACCCCATTTGCGTTGTTTTTTTCTTTTTTAACATCCCCCACCTTTCTCATTTCATTTGCTGTAGGCATTAGAAGAGACTTAACTAGGACGAGGAAATAGCATCCAAATCAGGCCTTCCGACCATGGTAACACAAAGTTACCAAAAAGCCCTTATAAATGCCTCCTGGCCCTGAAAACTAGTTCAGATACCCTTTTTTAGAGAAACACGTGGACGAAACCCCATGCTGGCATGGGGCAGTGAAGGTGGTCGTGCTACCATCCGTATCGCACGCTTAGTTCATCGCTCCTAAGCTGTTAGTTACGAACTTGCGGCCTCTTTACAACTAGGGGCCTGTACGAGCGACTCAACGACCGCGTTCACCCATCGAAACATTTGTTCCGCAAGAATCCAGTGGGTGCGATCATACCAGCACTAATGCATGGGATCCCATCAGACCTCCGCAGTTAAATGTGCTTGGGCGAGAGTAGTACTAGGATGGGTGACCTCCTTGGAACTCCCCGTGTTGCACCCCTTTTTTGTTGCCTTTTCTTTTTTAACAGCTCCGATCTTTCTCATTTCATTTGTTGTGACCGTTGGATGAGACCTGACCAGGACGCGAAAAAAGCATCCAAATCAGGCCTTCTATCCATGTTCACACAAAATTACCAAAAGGCCCTTATAAACGCCTCCTTTCCCTGAAAACCAGTTCAGAGGCCCTTTTTTAGACCAACACACGGACGAAACCCCATGATGGCACGACGCGGAGAAGATGTTCAAGCTACAGTCCGCAACACACGGTTAGCTCATCGCTTCCGAGCAGTCAGTTACTAACTTGTGACCTCTTTACAACTGGGGCGTTCTACGAGCGACTCAGCAGCCGCGTACACCCAATAAAACATTTGTTTCGAAAGAATCCAATGGTTGCGTTCATACCAGCACTAATGCATCGGATCCCATAAGACCTTCATAGTTAAAGTTGCTTTAGCGAGAGTAGTGCCAAGATGGGGGACCTATTGGGAAGTCCGCGTGTTGCACCCCCTTTTCCTGGTTTTTTTATTTTTTAACAATACTGATCTTTCTCATTTCATTTGTTGTGGCCGTTGGATGAGTTATGATAAGGAAGAGGAAAAAGCATACAAATCAGGCATTCCGGTTTTTTCCATGAAATTACCAAAAGGCCCTTATAAACACCTCCTGGCCCTCAAAACCAGTTAAGAGGCCCTTTTTTAAAGCAACACACAGACGAAACCCCACGCTAGCATAGGGCAGGGAAGGTGGTCGAGCTGCTGTCCATAACGCATGCTTAGCTCGTTGCTTTCGAGGTGTCAGCTAGGAGCTTGCAACCTCTTTAGAATTGCTGTGTTGTACATGCAACTAGCGGCTGCGTACACTCAATAAGACATTTGTCCCCTCAAGAATCCAATTGGTGCGATCATACTAGCACCAAAGCACCGGATCCCGTTAGAACCCCGCAGTCAAGGGTCATTATAAGAGACTAGTACTAGGATGGCTAACCAGTTGGGAAGTCCTCTTGTTGCACCTTTTTTTCGGTATTTTTTTCTTTTTTAACGGCACCGATCTTTCTCGTTTCATTTGTTGTGGGCATTGGATGACTCCTGACCAGGACGAGGAAAAAGCATCCAAATAAGGCCTTCCAGCCATGTTGACTCAAAATTACCAAAATGCCTTTATAAAATCCTCATGGCCCTGAAAACCAATTCAGAGGCCCTTTTTTAGAGCAACACACAAACAAAACCCAACGCTTGGACGGGGCGGTAAAGGTGGTCGTGCTACCATCATAATGCACGCTTAGCTCGTCGCGTTCGAGCTATCAGTTACGAGCTTACAACCACTTTAGAATTGTTGCGTTGTACATGCGACTTAGCAGCTGTGTACACTCAATAAGACATTTGTCCCGCAAGAATCCAATTGGTGTGATCATACCAGCACTAACACATCGGATCCCATCAGAACCCCACATTCAAGGGTCATTAGGTGAGAGTAGTACTAGGATGGGTGACCACCTTGGAAGTCCTCGTGTTGCACCTTTTTTTCATTGTTTTTTTTTTCTTTTTTAACGACATCAATTTTTCTAGTTTCATTTGTTGTGGGCGTTGCATGGCACATGACCAGGACGAGGAAAAAGCATCCAAATGAGGACTTCCGGCCATGTTGACTCGAAATTACAAAAATGCTTTTATAAAAACCTCCTGGCCTTGAAAACCAATTTAAAGGCCCTTTTTTAGAGCAACACACCAGCGGAACCCAATGTTGGCTAGGGGCGGTGAAGGTGGTTGAGCTACCGTTTGTAGCGCACGCTTAGCTCGTCGCCTCCGGGCTGTCAGTTATGACCTCGTGACCTATTTAGAACTGGCACGCTATACGCATGACTCAGCAGCCGCATACACTCAATAAAATATTTGTTCTGAAAGAGTCCAATGGGTGCGCTCATACCTGCACCAATGCACCAGATCGCATAAGAACTCCGGACTTATGCGTGCTTGGACGCGAGTAGTACTAGGATAGGTGACCTCTTGAGAGGTCATCATGTTGCACCACTTTTTCGTTGTTTTTTTCTTTTTTAACAGCACCGATCTTTCTTGTTTCATTTGTGGTGGCCCTTGGATGAGACCTGACCAGGACGAGGAAAAAGCTTCCAAATCAGGCCTTCCGGCCATGTTCGCACGGAATTACCAAAAGGCCCTTATAAACGCCTCCTAGACCTGAAAACCGGTTCAGAGACCCTTTTTTTGAGCAACACATGGACGAAACGCTATGCTGGCATAGGGTGGTGAAGGTGTTCAAGCTACTGTTCGTAACGAACACTTAGCTCGTCACTTTCAAGCTCTCAGTTACTAACTTACGACCTCTTTAGAACCGTCGCGTTGTATGTGCGACATAGCGGCCGAATACGCTCAATAAGACTTTTGTCCCCTAAGAATCGAATGGGTGCACTCATACCAGCACTAATGCACCGAATCCTGTTAGAACTCCGGAGTTAAGTGTTTTTAGGGGAGAATGGTACCAGGATGGGTGAGCTCCTGGGAAGTACTCGTGTTACACCCCAATTTCGTTGTTTTTTTTTTCTGTTTGAACAACACCGATACTTCTCGTTTCGTTTGTTGTCAACGTTGGATGAGACCTGACAAGGACGAGGAAAAGGCATCGAAATCAGGCCTTCCGGCCATGTTTACTCGAAATTACCAAAATGCCCTTATAAAAACCTCCTGGCCCTTAAAAACATTTCATAGGCCCTTTTTTAGAGCATCACATGGACAAAGCCCCATGCTGGCAGGGGGTGGTGATGGGGGTTGAGCTACCGTCTGTGACGCACGCTTAGCTCGTCGCGCTAGAGGTGTCAGTTACGACATGTGACTTTGCGGCCATGTACACTTAGTGAGACATTTGTCCCGCAAGAATCCAACAAATGCGATCATACCAGCACTAATGCACTGGATCTCATCAGAACACCGTAGTTAATCGTGCTTGGGCGAGAGGAGTAGTAGGACCGGTGACCTCCTGGAAAGTCCTACTGTTGCACCCCTTTTTCGTTGTTTTCTTCTTTTTTAACGGCACTGATCTTTCTCGTTTCATTTGTTGCGGGTGTGGGATGAGACTTGACCACAATGAGGAAAAAGGATTCAACTCCGGCCTTCCGACCATGTTCACTCAAAATTACCAAAATGCCCTTATAAACACCTCCTGGCCCTGAAAGGCAGTTCAAATGCCCTTTTTTAGAGCAACACACAGACGAAATCCCATGCTAGCACGGGGCAGTGAAGATGGTCTAGCATCCATCCCTAACGCACGCTTAGCTCGTTGCTTTCGAGCAATCAGTTGTGAACTTGCGACCTCTTTAGAACTGGCGCACTGTATACGCGAGTTAGTGGCTGCGTACACTCAATAAAATATTTGTTCCACATGAATCTAGTGGGTACGATAATACCAGCATGAATGCACCGGATCCCATCAAAACTCCGCATTTAAGCGTGCTTAGGTGGGAGAAGTCCTAGGGCGGGTGACCACCTAAGAAGTCATCACGTTGCACCCCTTTTTCGTTGTTTTTTCTTTTTTGACAGCACTGATCTTTCTTGTTTCATTGTGGGAGTTGGATGAGACCGGACTAGGACAAGAAAAAGCACCCAAATCAGGCCTTCCGCCTATGTTCACTCGAAATTATCAAAAAGCCCCAATGAACGCCCCTTGCCCCTGAAAACCAGATCAAAGGTCCTATTTTAGAGCAACACACAAACGAATCCCGACGCTGGCACGGGGCGGTGAAGGTGGTCGAGCTACAGTCGGTTAAGCTTGTTGCTTTTGAGCTCTAAGTTGCGAACTTGCGACCTCTTCAGAACTGTTGTGGTGTGCGGGCGACTTAGCGGCCGCATACACTCAATAAGACATTTGCCCTGCATGAATCAATGTGTGCCATTGTTCGAGTATTAATGCGTCGGATCCCATTAGAACTTCACAGTTAAGCGTGCTTCGGTGAGAGTAGTGCCCGGATGGGTATCTCTTAGGTCGTCCTCGTGTTGCTTCTCTTTTTCGTTGCATTTTTCTTTCTTAACAGCGCCGATCTTTCTCGTTTCATTCGTTGTGGGCGTTGGATGAGACCACACCAGGATGCGGAAAAAGCATCCAAGTCAGCCCTTCCGGCCATGTTCACTCGAAATTACCAAAATACCCTTAAATAAAGTCTCCTGCCCTGAAAACCAGTTCAGAGGTCCTTTTTTAGAGCAGCACACGGACGGAACCCCATGTTGGCATGGGAGGGTGAAGGTGGTCGTGCTACCGTCCGTAACTCACGCTTAGCTTGTTGCTTTCAAGCTTTCTGTTATGAGCTTGCCACCTCTTTGGAATTGTCGCACTGTACACGCGACATAGCGGCCGCATACACTAAATGAGACATTTTTCCCACAGGAATTCAATAGGTGCGATCATACCAGCGCCAATACACCAAAACCTATCAGAACTTCGCAGTTAAGTGTGCTTGGGGAGAGTAGTACTAGTATGGGTGACCTCCTGGCAAGTCCTCCTGTTGCTTCACTTTTTCGTTCTTTTTTTCTTTTTTAACAACACTGATGTTTCTGGTTTCATTTGTTGTGGGCATTGAATGACAGCTAACCAGGACGAGGAAAAAGCATGCAAATTAGGCATTCCGGCCATGTTCACTCAAAATTACAAAAATGCCGTTATAAAAGCTTCATGGCGCTGAAAACCCGCTCAGAGGCCCTTTTTTAAAGCAACACATAGACGAAACCCCTTGCTGGCATGGGGCAGTGAAGGTCGTTGAGCTACCGCCCATAACACACGCTTAGCTCGTCGCTTCTGAGCTGTCAGTTACGAACTTGTGCTGCCTTTAGAACTGGAGCGCTGTATGCGCGACTCAGCACCGCGCAAACTCAATAAAATATTTGTTATGCAAGAATCCAGCGGGTGCGATCATACCACCGCTAATGCACCGGATCACATTAGAACTTTGCAGTTAAGCGCGCTTGGTCGAGAGCAGTACTAGGATGGGTGTTCTACAGAGAGGTCCTCGTGTTGCACCCCTTTTTTGTTGTTTTATTCTTTTTTAATAGCTCCTATCTTTAGCGTTTCATTTGTTGTGGGCGTTGGATGACACCTAACCAAGGTGAGGAAAAAGCATTCAAATCAGGCCTTCCGTCCAAGTTCACTTGAAATTACTAAAATGCCCTTTTAGGCGCCTCCTGGTCCTGAAAACAAGCTCGGTGGCCCTTTTTTAGAGCAACACACGGACGGAGCCCCATGCTGGCATGGAGCGGTGAAGGTGGTCGAGCTACCGTCCATAATGCATGCTTAGCTCGTGGCTTTCGTGCTTTTAGTTACGAGCTTGCGAACTCTTTGGAATTGTCGTGCTGTACACGCGACTTAGCGGCCACGTACACTCATTGAGACATTTTTCCCACAAGAATCCAATGGGTGCGATCATACCAGCACTAATGCACCGAATCCTATCAGAACTCCGCAGTTATGCGCACCTGGGCAAGAGTAGTACTGGAATGGGTGGCCTCCTGGGATGTCCTCGCGTTGCACCCCCTTTTCGTCATTTTTTTTCTTTTTTAACGCCCCCATCTTTCTCGTTTCATTTGTTGTGGGCGTTGGACGAGACCTAGCCAGGAGGAGGAAAAAGCATCCAAATCAGCCCTTCTGGCCATGTTCACACGAAATTACCAAAAGGCCCTTATAAATGCCTCCTGGACCTGAAAACCAGTTCAGAGGCCCTTTTTTAAAGCAACACACGGACAAAACCACTTGGTGGCACGGGGCAGTGAAGGAGGTCGAGCTACCGCCTGCAACGCACGACTAGCTCGTCGCTTCCGAGCTGTCGGTTATTAACTTGGGACCTCTTTTGAACAGGGCCGCTGTATGCGTGACTCAGCGGCCGCGTACACTCAATAAAATATTTATTATGCAAGAATCTAGCGGGTACGATCATACTGGCACCAATGCACTGGATCCCATCATATCTCCTTAGGTAGGCGTCCCCTTTTTGGTTGTTTTATTCTTTCTTAATAGCTCCGATCGTTCACGTTTCATTTGTTGTGGGCATTGGATGAGACCTGACCAAGACGAGGAAAAAGCATTCAAATCAGGCCTTCTGGCCAAGTTCACTCGAAATTACCAAAATGCCCTTGTAGACGCCTCATGGTCTTGACAACCAGTTCAAGGGCCCTTTTTTAGAGCAACATACGGACGAGGCCCCAAGCTAGCGCGGGGCGATGAAGGTGGTCGAGCTACCGTCCGTAACGCACGCTCAGCTCGTCGCTTTGGAGCTCTCAGTTACGAACTTGTGACCTCTTTAGAATTGTCGCGCAGTATGCGCCACTTAGCGGTCGCATACACTCAATAAGACATTTGTCCCAAAAGAATCCAATGGGTGCGATCATACCAGCATTAATGCACCGGATCCCATCTGAACTCTGCAATTAAGTGTGCTTGGGTGAGAGTAACACCAGGATGGGTGGCCATCTGGGAAGTCCGTGTGTTGCGCCCCATTCTCGTTGTTTGTTTCATTTTTGATAGCACCGATCTTTCCCATTTCATTTGTTGTGAGCATTGGATGAGACCCAACTAAGACGAGGAAAAAGCAACCAAATCAGGCCTTCCGCCCATGTTCACTTGAAATTACCAAAATGCCCCTCTGAACGCCTCCTGGCCTTATAAACCAGTTAAGAGGCCCTTTTTTAGAGCAACAAACGGACGAAACCCGATGCTGGCACGAGGTGGTGAAGGTGGTCGAGCTGCCGTCCGTAACGCACACTTAGCTCATCACTTTTGAGCTCTTAGTTACGAACTTGCGA
Source organism: Selenicereus undatus (assembly GCA_017589665.1). NCBI lineage: Eukaryota > Viridiplantae > Streptophyta > Magnoliopsida > Caryophyllales > Cactaceae > Selenicereus > Selenicereus undatus. Next base: position 53,914,456 of record JACYFF010031954.1, read on the forward strand.
CCTCTTTATAACAATCGTGCTGTACGCGCGACTTGGCGGCTGCATACACTCAACAAGACATTTGCCCCGCAAGAATCCAATGGGTGCGATCATATGACCATTAATGCACTGGATCCCATCAGAACACTGTAGTTCAGCATGCTTCAGCGAGAGTAGTACTACGATGGGTGACCTCTTTGGAAGTCCTCGTGTTGGACGGTTTTTCGTTGTTTTTTTCTTTCTTTATAGCACCGATCTTTCTTGTTTCATTTGTTGTGGGTATTGGAAGAGACCTTACGAACCCTTCCTAGGCCTGAGCACAAGTTCAAAGGCCCTTTTTTAGAGCAACACACGGACGAAACCCGATGCTCGCACGGGGCGGTGAAGGTTGTGAAGCTACCGTCCGTAAGGCACGCTTAGCTCGTCGATTTCGAGCTCTCATTTACAAACTTGTGACCTCTTTAAAACTGTCGCACTGTACACGCCACTTAGCGGCCGCTTACACTCAATAAGACATTTGTCCTGTAAGAATCCAATGGTTGCGATCATACCAGCAGTAATGCACTGGATGCCATCAGAACTCCGCAACTGAGCGTGCTTGGGAGAGAGTAGTACTAGGACGGCGGACCACCTAGAAAGTCCTCATGTTGCACCCGTTTTTTTTTTGTTTTTTTCTTTTTTAGCCGCTCCGATCTTTTTCATTTCATTTGTTTTCGGGGTTGGATGAGACCTTACCAAGATGAGGAAAAAGCATCCAAATCGGGCCTTCCGGGCATGTTCACATGAAATTACCAAAAGGCCCTTATAAACGCCTCTAGGAGCTGAAAACCAGTTCAAAGGCCCTTTTTAAGGCAATACACGGCCGAAAACGCCGTGCTTTCGAGCTCTCAGTCACGAACTTGAGACCTGTTTAGAACAGTCACACTGTATGCGCGATTGAGCAGCCACATAAGCTCATTAAGACATTTGTCCCGCTAGAATCCAATGGGTGTGATCATATCAGCACTAATGCACCGGATCCCATCAGACCTCCAGAGTTAAGCGTTCTCGGGCGAGAGTAGTACTAGGATGGGTGACCTCCTAGGAAGTCCTCGTATTGCACCCCAATTTCGTTGTTTTGTTTTGTTTTAACAGCACCGATCTTTCTCGTTTCATTTGTTGTGGGCGTTGGATGAGGCCTGACCAAGACGAGGAAGGCGCATCCAATTCAGGCCTTCCACCCATGTTCACTCAAAATCACCAAAATGCCCTTATAAAAACCCCCTGGCCAAGAAAACCAGTTTAGAGGCCCTTTTTTGTGCAACACATGGATGAAGCCCCATACTGGCATGGGGCAGTGAAGGTGGTCGAGCTGTCACACAACATCGAGCTCTCCGCTACGAACTTGCGATCTCTTTAGAACTGTCGTGTTGTACGCGGGACTTAGCGGCTGTAGACACTTAATAAGACATTTGTTTCGCAAGAGTGCAATGGGTGCGATCACAATAGCATTAACGCATCGGATCCCGTCAGAACTCCGTAGTTAAGCGTGCTTGGGCGAGAGTAGTACTAGGATAGGTGACCGGTTGGGAATTCCTCATGTTGCAACCCTTTTTGTTGTTTTTTACTTTTTTAACAACTCCTATCTTTTTTGTTTCATTTGTTGTGGCTGTTAGATGTGACCTAACCACACCGAGGAAAAAGGATTCAAATCAGGTTTTCCGACCATGTTCACTCGAAATTACAAAAATGCCTTAATAAACGCCTCCTGGCCCTAAAAGCCAGTTTAAACGCCCTTTTTTAGAGCAGCACACTTACAAAACCCAATGCCGGCACGGGGCGGTGAAGGTGATCGAGCTACTGTCCGTAACGCACGGTCAGCTAGTAGCTTTCATGCTCTCAGTTACGAACTTGCGACCTCTTTAGGACTATCGCGTTGTACGTGCGACTTAGCGGCCACATACACTCAATAAGACATCTGGCCCGCAAGAATCCAATGGCTGTAATCATACCAGCAGTAATGCACCGGATCCCATCAAAACTTCGCAACTAAGCGTGTTGGGGACATAGTAGTGCTAGAATGGATGACATTCTGGGAAGTCACCCGTATTTTGTTGTTTTTTTTTATGTTTTAGCAGCTCCGATCTTTCTTGTTCCATTAGTTGTTGGTGTTGGATGAGACATAACCAACACGAGAAAAAAGCATTGAAATCAGGCCTTCAGGCCATGTTCACTCGAAATAATCAAAATGCCCTTATAAACGCCTCCTGACCTTGAAAACCAGTTTAGAGGCTCTTTTTTAGAGCAACACACGGATGAAACCCCTTGCTGGCACAGGTCAGTGAAGGAGGTCGAGCGACCGTCTGTAACGCACACTTAGCTCGTTGCTTCAGAGTTGTCAGTTAGGAACTTGCGACCTCTTTAGAACAGGTGCGCTCTATGAGCGACTCAGCGGCCTCATATACTCAATAAAATATTTGTTATGCAAGAATCTAGCGGGTGCGATCAGACTAGCACCAACGCACCAGATCTCACAAGAACTCTGCAGTTAAGCGTGCTTTTGTGAGAGTAGCACTAGGATGGGTGACCTCCTGGGACGTCCTCTTGTTGCAACCCATTTGCATTGTTTTTTTTCTTTTTTAACAGCACTGATCTTTCTCGTTTCTTTTGTTGTGAGCGTTGGATGAGTCCTCATGAGGATGACGACAAAGAATCCAAATAAGGCCTTCCGGCCATGTTCACTCGAAATTACCAAAATGCACCTGTGAATGCCTCCTGGCCTTGAGAACCAGTTCAGAGGTCATTTTTTAGAGCAACACAAGGATAGAAACCGATGCTGGCACGGGGCGATGAATGTGGTCGAGCTACCGTCCATAACGCAAGCTTAGCTCGTCGGTTTTGAGCTCTCAGTTACAAACTTATGACCTCTTTAGAATTATCGCGCGTACATCGCATACACTCAATAAGACATTTGTCCTGCAAAACACAAATGGGTGTGATCATATTAGCATTAATGCACCAGATCCCATTAGAACCTTGCAGTTAAGCGTGCTTAGGCGAGAGTAGTACTAGGATGGGTAACCTCATGGGAAGTCCTCGTGTTGCACCCCTTTTTTGTTGTTTTATTCTTCTTTAACACCTCCATTCTTTCTCATTTCATTCGTTGTGGGCGTTGGATGAGACCTGACCCAGACGAGGAAAAAGCATTCAAATTAGGCCTTCCGGCCATGTTCACCCGAAATTACCAAAATGCCCTTATAAAAGCCTCTTGGTCCTAAAAACCAGTTCATAGGCCCTTTTTTAGAGTAGCGCACGGATGAAACCCTAGGCTAGCACAGGGCGGTGAAGGTCGTCAAGCTACCGTTCATAACGCACGCTTAGCTCGTTGCTTTTGAGCCGCCAGTTACGAGCGTGCGACCTTTTTAGAATTTTCGTGTTGTACACGCAACGTAGCGCCCGCGTACGGTCAATAGGACATTTGTCCCGAAAGAATCCGATGGGTGCGATCATACCAGTAATAATGTACCGGATCCCATAAAAACTCTGCAGTTAAGGGCGCTTAGGCGTGAGTAGTACTAGGATGGGGAGACCTACTTGGAAGTCCTGGTGTTGCACCCCTTTTCATTGCTTTTTTCTTTTTCAACAGCGGCGATCTTTCTCGTTTCATTTGTTGTGGGAGTTGGATGACACCTAAACAAGACGAGGAAAAATCATCCAAATCGGGCCTTCCAGCCATGTTCACTCGAAAATACCAAATCAGCTGAAAGATGTCACCTGGCTCTGAAAACCAGTTCAGAGGCCCTCTTTTAGAACAACACACGGACGAAACTCGATGTTGGCACAGGGCGGTGGACGTGGTTGAGCTACCGTCCGTAATGCACGTTTAGCTCGTCGGTTTCGAGCTCTCAGTTGCGAACTTGCGACCTCTTTAGAACTATCGCATCAGAATTAGGATGGGTACGATCATACCAGCATTAATGCACCGGATGCTATCAGAACTCCACAGTTAAGCGCGCTTGGGCGAGAGTGGTACTAGGATGGGTGTCCTCGTGGGAAGCCCTCGTGTTGAATGCCTTTGTCGTTGTTTTTTTTTTCTTTTTCAATAGCACCAATCTTTCTCGTTTCATTTGTTATGGGCGTTGGATGAGACCTGACCACAACGAGGAAATAGCATCCAAATCAGGCCATTCAGCTATGTTCACTAGAAATTTCAAAAATGCCCTTATGAACGCCTCGTGGACCTGAAAACCAGTTCATTGGTCCTTTTTTAGAGCAACACACAGACGAAGGCCCTTGCTGGCTCGGGACGTGGAATGTGGTCGAGCTACCGTCCGTAACACACACATAGCTCGTCGCTTTTGAGCTTTTAGTTGCGAGCTTGCGACCTCTTTGGAATTGTCGCGCTGTACACGCGACTTAGAAAGCGATCGCGTACACTCAATGACACATTTTTCTCGCAAGAATCCAACAGGTGTGATCATACCAGCATTTATGTACTGGATCCCGTCAGAACTTCACAGTTAAGCGTGCTTGGGTGGGTGTAGTACTAGGATGGGTGACCTCCCGGGATGTCCTAGTGTTGCACCCCCTTTTTTGTTATTTTTTTCTTTTTTAACACCGCCAGCTTTCTCGTTTCATTGTTGTGGGCGTTGGATGAGACCTGACGAGGACGAGGAAAAAGCATCCAAATTAGGCATTCAGGCCATGTCCGCACGAAATTACCAAAAGGCCCTTATAAACGCCTCCTGGACCTGAAAACCAGTTCAGTGACCCTTTTTTAGAGCAACAAACGGATGAAGCCCCTTGCTGTCAGTTAGGAACTTTCGACCTCTTTAGAACAGGCGTGTTGTATGCGTGACTCAGCGGCCTCGTACACTCAATGAAATATTTGTTAAGCAAGAATCTAGCAGGTCCGATCATACTAGCACCAATGCGCTGGGTCCCATCAGACGTCCTTAGTTAAGCGTCCCCTTTTTTGTTGTTTTATTCCTTTTTAACAGCTCTAATCTTTCCCGTTTCATTGGTTGTGGGTGTTGGATGAGACATGACCCAGACGAGGAAAAAGCATTCAAATCAGGCCTTCCGCCCATGTTCACTCGAAATTACCAAAATGCCCTTATAAAAGCCTCCTAGCCCTAAAAACCAATTCAGAGGCCCATTTTTAGAGCAACACACGGACGAAACCCGATGCTGGCACGGGGAGGTGAAGGTGGTCGAGCCGCCGTCCATAACGCACACCTAGCTCATCGCTCTTGAGCTCTTAGTTGCGAATGTGCGACCTCTTTAGAACCGGCGCGCTGTACACGCCACTTAGCGGCCGCAAACACTCAATAAGACGTTTATCCCATAAGAATCAAATAGGTGCGATCATACCGGCATTAATGCACCAGATCCCATCTGAACTCCGCAACTAAGCGCGCCTAGGCGAGAGTAGCACCAGGATGGGTGACCTTCTGGGAATTCCTCATGTTACACCCCATTTTCGTTGGTTTTTTCTTTTTGAACAGCATCGATCCTTCTCGTTTCATTTGTTATGGGCGTTGGGTAAGACCTTACCAGGACAAGGAAAACGCATCCAAATCAGGCCTTCCGGACATGTTCACTGGAAATTACAAAAATGCCTCTATGAACGCCTCCTAGCCTTGTAAACCAGTTCAGAGGCCCTTTCTTAGAGCTACACACGGACGAAACCCGATGTTCACACGGGACGGTGAAGGTGGTCGAGTTGCCGTAGGTAACGCACACTTAGCTCGTCGCTTTCGACCTCTTAGTTACGAACTTGCGACCTCTTTAGAACTGTCATACTATACACACAACTTAGCGGCCGCATACACTCAATTAGACATTCGTCCCGTAAGAATCCGATGGGCGCCATCATATCACCATTAATGCACCGGATCCCATATGAACTCTGTAGTTAATCGTGCGTTGGCGAGAGTTCTACTAGGATTCGTGACCTCTTAGGAAGTCCTCGTGTTGCACGCTTTTTTGTTACTTTTTTCTTGTTTAACAACACCGATCTTTCTCGTTTCATTTGTTGTGGGCGTTGGATCAAACCTGACCAGGACGAGGAAAAAGCTTCTAAATCATGCCATCCGACCATGTTCACTTAAATTACCAAAATGCCGTTATGAACGCCACCTGGCCCTGAACACCAGTTCAGAGGCCCTTTTGTAGAGCAACACACGGACGAAACCCGATGTTGGCACGGGGCGGTGAAGGTGATAGAGCAACTTCCCGTAATGCGTGGTTAGCTTGTCACTTTCTAGCTCTCAGTTATGAACTTGCGACCTCTTTAGAACTGTTGTGCTGTACACGCGACTTATGGGCGGCATACACTCAATAAGACAACTATTCTGCAAGAATCCAATAGGTGCAATCATACCAATAGTAATGAATCAGATCCCATCAGAAGTCCGCAACTCAGGGTGTTGGGGAGAGAGTAATAGTAGGATGGGTGACCTCCTTGGAAGTCCTTGTGTTACACCCGTTTTTTTTTTCTTGTTTTTTTTTCTTTTTTGATAGCTTCAATCTTCCTTGTTTCATTTGCTTTGGGCGTTGGATGAGACCATACCAGGACGAGGAAAAAGCATCCAAATAAGGCCTTCTTGCCATGTTCACTCAAAAGCACCAAAATGCCCTTATAAAAGCCTCCTTGCCCTGAAAACCAACTCAGACGCCATTTTTAAGAGCAACACATGGACAAAACCCCATGATGGCATGAGGCAGTGAAGGTGGTCGAGCTACCGTCCGTAACGCACGCTTAGCTTGTCGCTTTCGAGATGTCAGTTACGAACTTGCGACCTCTTTAGAACTAGCGCGCTGTATGCCTGACTTGGCGGCCGTGTGCACTCAATAAAATATTTGTTCTGCAAGAATCCAATGGGGGCGATCATACCAGCGCCATTGCATCGGATCCCATCAGAACTCCATAGTTAAGCGTGCTTGGGCAGGGGTAGTGCTAGGATGGGTGACCTCCTAGGATATCTTCGTGTAGCACCCTATTTTCGTTATTTTTTTCTTTTTCAATAGCGCTGATCTTTCTTGTTTCATTTGTTGTGGGGGTTCGAAGAGAGCTAACTAGGACGAGGAAAACGCATCCAAATCAGCCCTTCCGGCTATGTTCACTCAAAATTACCAAATTACCCCTATGAATGCCTCCTGGCCTTGAAAACTAGTTCGGAGGCCCTTTTTTAGAGCAACACACGGACGAAACCCGACGCTGGCACGGGGCGGTGAAGGTGGTCAAGCTACAGTCGGTTGAGCTTGTCGCTTTTGAGCTCTAGGTTAGGAACTTGCGACCTCTTCAGAACTGTCGCGGTGTGCGGGCGACTTAGCGGCCGCATACACTCAATAAGACATTTGCCCTGCAAGAATTAATGGTTGCGATCTTTCGAGTATTAATGCATCGGATCCCATTAGAACTTTGCAGTTAAGCGTGCTTCGGCGAGAGTAGTACTCGGATGGGTGACCCCTTAGGTCGTCCTCCTGTTGCTCCTCTTTTTCGTTGTATTTTTCTTTCTTAACAGCGCCGATCTTTCTCGTTTCATTCGTTGTGGGCATTGGATGAGACCAGACTAGGACGAGGAAAAGCCATCCAAGTCAGCCCTTCGGCCATGTTCACTTGAAATTACCAAAATACCCTTATGAAAGTCTCCTGGCTTGAAAACCAGTTCAGAGGTCCTTTTTTAGAGCAGCACACGGACGTAACCCCATGCTGGCATGGGAGGCTGAAGGTGGTCGTGCTACCGTTCGTAACTCACGCTTAGCTTGTCGTATTCAAGCTTTTGGTTACGAGCTTGCCACCTCTATGGAATTGTCGCACTGTACACGCGACTTAGCGGCCGCATGCACTAAATGAGACATTTTTCCGACAAGAATTTAGTAGGTGCGATCATACCAACACCAATACACCGGAACCTATCAGAACTTCGCAGTTAAGTGTGCTTGGGGAGAGTAGTACTAGTATGGGTGACCTCCTGGGAAGTCCTCGTGTTGCTTCACTTTTTCGTTGTTTTTTTTCTTTTTTAACAACACTGATCTTTCTGGTTTCATTTGTTGTGGGCATTGAATGACAGCTAACCAGGACAAGGAAAAAGCATGCAAATTAGCCATTCCGGCCATGTTCACTCAAAATTACCAAAATGCCGTTATAAAAGCTTCATGGCGCTGAAAACCCTCTCAGAGGCCCTTTTTTAGAGCAACACATAGACGAAACCCCTTTCTCGTATGGGGCGGTGAAGGTCGTTGAGCTACCGCCCATAACGCACGCTTAGCTCGTCGCTTCTGAGTTGTCAGTTAGGAACTTGCGCTGTCTTTAGAACTAGAGCGCTGTATGCGGGACTCAGCAGCCGCGCAAACTCAATAAAATATTTGTTATGCAAGAATCCAGCGAGTGTGATCATACCACTGCTAATGCACCGGATCGCATTAGAACTTCATAGTTAAGCACGCTTGGTTGAGTGCAGTACTAGGATGGGTGTTCTACAGGGAAGTCCTCGTGTTGCACCCCCTTTTTTGTTGTTTTATTCTTTTTTAACAGCTCCTAGCTTTCGCGTTTCATTTGTTGTGGGCGTTGGATGACACCTGACCAAGATGAGGAAAAAGCATTCAAATTAGGCCTTCCGCCCAAGTTTACTCGAAATTACTAAAATGCCCTTTCAGATGCCTCCTGTTCCTGAAAACAAGCTTGGTGGCCCTTTTTTAGAGCAACACACGGACGAAGCCCCATGCTGGCATGGAGCGGAGAGGGTGGTCGAGCTACCATCCATAATGCATGCTTAGCTCGTGGCTTTCGAGGTTTTAGTTACGAGCTTGCGAACTCTTTGGAATTGTCGTGCTGTACACGTGACTTAGCGGCCACGTACACTCAATGAGATATTTTTCCCACAACAATCCAATGGGTGCGATCATACCAGCACTAATGCACCGAATCCTATCAGAACTCCGCAGTTATGCGTGCTTGGGCAAGAGTAGTATTGGAATGGGTGGCCTCCTGGGATGTCCACGTGTTGCACCCCCTCTTCGTCATTTTTTTTTCTTTTTTAACGCCCCCATCCTTCTCGTTTCATTTGTTGTGGGCGTTGGACGAGACCTAGCCAGAAGGAGGAAAAAGCATCCAAATCAGGCCTTCTGGCCAAGTTCACACGAAATTACCAAAAGGCCCTTATAAATGCCTCCTAGACCTGAAAACCAGTTCAGAGTCCCTTTTTTAAAGCAACACACGGACAGAACCACTTGGTGGCATGGGGCACTGAAGGAGGTCGAGCTACCGCCTGCAACACATGACTAGCTCGTCGCTTCCGAGCTGTCGGTTATTAACTTGGGACCTCTTTAGAATAGGGGCGCTGTATGCGCGACCCAGCGGCCGTGTAAACTCAATAAAATATTTATTATGCAAGAATCTAGTGGGTACGATCATACTGGCACCAATGCACTGGATCCCATCAGACCTCCTTAGTTAGGCGTCTCCTTTTTGGTTGTTTTATTCTTTTTTAATATCTCGAATCATTCACGTTTCATTTGTTGTGGGCATTGGATGAGACCTGACCAAGGTGAGGAAAAAGCATTCAAAACAGGCCTTCTGGCCAAGCTCACTCGAAATTACCAAAATGCCCTTATAGATGCCCCCTGGTGCTGAAAACCAGTTCAAGGGCCCTTTTTTAGAGCAACACGCGGACGAAGCCCCAAGCTAGCGTGGGGCGATGAAGGTGGTCGAGCTACCGTCCGTAACGCACGCTCAGCTCGTCGCTTTCGAGCTCTCAATTATGAACCTATGACCTCTTTAGAATTGTCGCGCAGTATGCGCCACTTAGCGGTCGCATACACTCAATAAGACATTTGTCCCAAAAGAATCCAACGGGTGCGATCATACCAGCATTAATGCACCGGATCCCATCTGAACTCTGCAATTAAGTGTGCTTGGGTGAGAGTAACACCAGGATGGGTGGCCATCTGGGAAGTCCTTGTGTTGCGCCCCATTCTCGTTGTTTTTTTCTTTTTTTACAGCACTGATCTTTTCCATTTCATTTGTTGTGAGCGTTGGATGAGACCCACCTGGGACAAGGAAAAAGCAACCAATTCAAGCCTTCCGCCCATGTTCACTCGAAATTACCAAAATGCCCCTCTGAATGCCCCCTCGCCTTGTAAATCAGTTAAGAGGCCCTTTTTTAGAGCAACACACGTACAAAACCCGATGCTGGCACGAGGTGGTGAAGGTTGTGAAGCTACCGTCCGTAACGCATGCTTGGCTCGTCGATTTCGAGCTCTCATTTACAAACTTGTGACCTCTTTAAAACGGTCGCACTGTACACGCCACTTAGCGGCCGCTTACACTCAATAAGACATTTGTACCACAACAATTCAATGGTTGCGATCATACCAGCATTAATGCACCGGATGCCATCAGAACTCCGCAACTAAGCGTGCTTGGGAGAGAGTAGTACTAGGATGGGTGACCACCTGGGAAATCCTCGTGTTGTACCCGTTTTTTTTTTGTTTTTTTCTTTTTTAGCGGCTCCGATCTTTTTCATTTAATTTGTTTTCTGCGTTGGATGAGACCTTACCAAGACGAGGAAAAAGCATCCAAATCAGGCCTTCCGAGCATGTTCACATGAAATTACCAAAAGGCCCTTATAAACGCCTCTTGGAGCTGAAAACCAGTTCAGAGGCCCTTTTTAAGGCAATACACGGCCGAAAACGCCGTGCTTTCGAGGTCTCATTTACAAACTTGAGACCTCTTTAGAACAGTCACACTGTACGTGCGATTGAGCAGTCGCATAAACTCAGTAGGACATTTGTCCCGCAAGAATCCAATGGGTGCGTTCGTACCAGCACTAATGCACTGGACACCATCAGAACTCCAGAGTTAAGCGTTCTCGAGCGAGAGTAGTACCAGGATGGGTGACCTCCTAGGAAGTCCTCGTGTTACACCCCACTTTCGTTGTTTCGTTTTGTTTTAACAACACCGATCTTTCTCATTTCCTTTGTTGTGGGCGTTGGATGAGGCCTGACCAAGACGAGGAAAGCGCATCCAATTAAGGCCTTCCGCCCATGTTCACTCAAAATCACCAAAATGCCCTTATAAAAACCCCCTGGCCCAGAAAACCAGTTTAGAGGCCCTTTTTGGTGCAACACATGCACGAAGCCCCATACTGGCATGGGGCGGTGAAGGTGGTCGAGCTATCACACAACACGCATGCTTAGCTCGTCGCTTTCGAGCTCTCCGCTACGAACTTGCGATCTCTTTAGAACTGTCGCGCTGTACGCGGGACTTAGCGGCTGCAGACACTTAATAAGACATTTGTTTCGCAAGAATGCAATGGGTGTGATCACAATAGCATTAATGCACCGGATCCCATCAGAACTTCGTAGTTAAGCGTGCTTGGGCGAGAATAGTACTAGGATAGGTGACCTGTTGGGAATTCCTCACGTTGCAACCCTTTTTTGTTGTTTTTTCCTTCTTTAACAACTCCTATCTTTTTTGTTTCATTTGTTGTGGATGTTAGATGAGACCTAACCACACCGAGGAAAAAGGATTCAAATCAGGTCTTCCGACCATGTTCACTCGAAATTACAAAAATGCCCTAATAAACGCCTCCTGGCCCTGAAAACCACATTAAACGTCCCTTTTTAGAGCAACACACTTACAAAACCCAATGCCAGCACGGGGCGATGAAGGTGGTCGAGCTACCGTCCGTAACGCACGGTTAGCTAGTAGCTTTCAAGCTCTCAATTATGAACTTGCGACCTCTTTAGGACTATCGCGCTGTACGTGCGACTTAGCGGCCGCATACACTCAATAAGACATCTGTCCCGCAAGAATCCAATGGCTATGATCATACCAGCAGTAATGCACCGGATCCCATCAGAACTTCGTAACTAAGCGCGTTGGGGAGATAGTTCCATTAGTTGTTGTTTTTTTTTGTTTTAACAGCTCCGATCTTTCTTGTTCCATTAGTTGTGGGGGTTGGATGAGACATAACCAAGATGAGAAAAAAGCATTAAAATCATGCCTTTCGGCCATGTTCACTCGAAATTACCAAAATGCCCTTATAAACGCCTCCTGACCCTGAAAACTAGTTTAGAGGCTCTTTTTTAGAGCAACACACAGATGAAACCCCTTGCTGGCATAGGTCGGTGAAGGAGGTCGAGCTACCGTCTGTAACGCACACTTAGCTCGTCGCTTTTGAGCTGTCAGTTACGAACTTGCGACCTCTTTAGAACAGCTGCGCTCTATGAGCGACTCAGCGACCGCATATACTCAATAAAATATTTGTTATGCAAGAATCTAGAGGGTGCGATTAGACTAGCACCAATGCACCAGATCTCATAAGAACTCTGCAATTAAGCGTGCTTCTGTGAGAGCAGCACTAGGATGGGTGACCTCCTGGGACGTCCTCCTGTTGCACCCCATTTGCATTGTTTTTTTTCTGTTTTAACAGCGCTGATCTTTCTCGTTTTTTGTGTTGTGGGCGTTGGATGAGTCCTCATGAGGATGATGACAAAGAATGCAAATAAGGCCTTCCGGCCATGGTCACTCGAAATTACCAAAATGCACCTGTGAATGCCTTCTGGCCTTGAGAACCGGTTCAGAGGCCATTTTTTAGAGTAACACAAGGATGGAACCCGATGCTGGCACGAGGCGATGAATGTGGTCAAGCTACCGTCCATAACGTAAGCTTAGCTCGTCGGTTTCGAGCTCTTAGTTATAAACTTACGACCTCTTTAGAATTATCGTGCGTACACCGCAAACACTCAATAAGACATTTGTCCTACAAGACACAAATGGGTGCGATCATATTAGCATTAATGCACCAGATCCCATTAGAACCTTGCAGTTAAGCGTGCTTAGGCGAGAGTAGTACTAGGGTGGGTAACCTCATGGGAAGTCCTCGTGTTGCACCCATTTTTGTTGTTTTATTCTTGTTTAACAGCTCCATTCTTTCTTCTTTCATTCGTTGTGAGCGTTGGATGAGACCTGACCCAGATGAGGAAAAAGCATTCAAATCAAGCCTTCCGGCCATGTTCACCTGAAATTACCAAAATGCCCACATAAAAGCCTCTTGGTCCTGAAAAACCAGTTCATAGGCCCTTTTCTAAAGCAACACACGAATGAAACCCTAGGCTAGCATGGGGCGGTGAAGGTCGTCAAGCTACGGTTCGTAACGCACGCTTACCTCACTAGTTTCGAGCCGCCAATTACGAGCTGGCGGCCTCTTTTGAATTGTCGTGTTGTACACGTAACGTAGCGGCCGCGTACGGTCAATAGGACATTTGTCCCGCAAGAAACCAATAGGTACGATCATACCAGCAATAATGCACCGGATCCCATAAAAACTACGTAGTTAAGGGCGCTTAGGGGTGAGTAGCACTAGGATGGGGAGACCTCCATGGAAGTCCTCGTGTTCCACCCCTTTTCGTTGTTTTTTTCTTTTTTAACAGCAACAATCTTTCTCGTTTCATTTGTTGTGGCCGTTGGATGACACCTGAACAAGACGAGGAAAAATCATCAAAATCGGGCCTCCCGGCTATGTTCACTCGAAAATACCAAACTGAGCTTAAAGATGCCACCTCGCTCTGAAAACCAGTTCAGAGGCCCTTTTTTAGAGCAACACACGGACGAAACCCGATGTTGGCACAGGGCGGTGGACGTGGTTGAGCTACCGTCCGTAACGCACGTTTAGCTCGCCGGTTTCGAGCTCTCAGTTACGGACTTACGACCACTTTAGAACTATCGCATCAGAATTAGGATGGGTACGATCATACCAGCATTAATGCACCGGATGCCATCAGAACTCCGCAGTTTAGCGTGCTTCGGCGAGAGTGGTACTAGGATGGGTGTCCTCGTGGGAACCGCTCGTGCAGAACGCCTTTGTCGTTGTTTTTTTCTTTTTCAATAGCACCAATCTTTCTTGTTTCATTTGTTATGGGCGTTGGATGAGACCTGACCAGGACAAGGAAACAACATCCAAATCAAGCCATTCGGCTATGTTCACTCGAAATTTCCAAAATGCCCTTATGAACGCCTCGTGGACCTGAAAACCAGTTCATTGGTCCCTTTTTAGAGCAACACACAGACAAAGGCCCTTGCTGGCTCGGGCCAGTGAAGGTGGTCGAGCTACTGTCTGTAACGTACAGATAGCTCGTCGCTTTCGAGCTTTCAGTTGCGAGCTTACGACCTCTTTGGAATTGTCGCGTTGTACACGCGACTTAGCGACCGCGTACACTTAATGACACATTTTTCTCGCAAGAATCCAGCGGGTGCGATCATACCAGCACTAATGTACTCAATCCCATCAGAACTTTACAGTTAAGCATGCTTAGGCGGGAGTAATACTAGGATGGGTGACCTCCTGGGATGTCCTAGTGTTGCACCCCCTTTTTTGTTATTTTTTTCTTTTTTAACACCGCCACCTTTCTCGTTTCATTGTTGTGGGCGTTGGATGAGACCTGACCAGGATGAGGAAGAAGTATCCAAATTAGGCATTCCGTCCATGTCCACACGAAATTACCAAAAGGCCCTTATAAACGCCTCCTGGACCTGAAACTAGTTCAACGGCCCTTTTTTAGAGCAACAAACGGATGAAACCCCTTGCTGGCACAGGGCAGTGAAGGAGGTCGAGCTACCGTCCGTAACGCACGCTTAGCTTGTGACTTTCGAGATGTCAGTTACGAACTTGCGACCTCTTTAGAACTAGCGCACTGTATGCATAACTTAGCGGCTGTGTACACTCAATAAAATACTTGTTCTCCAAGAATCCAATGGGTGCGATCATACAAGCGCCATTGCACCGGATCGCATCAGAACTCCATAGTTAAGCGTGCTTGGACGAGAGTAGTGCTAGGATGGGTGACCTCCTAGGATATCTTTCTCGTTTCTTTTGTTGTGGGCGTTGGATGAGTCCTCATAAGGACGACAACAAAGCATCCAAATAAGGCCTTCCGGCCATGTTCACTCGAATTTACCAAAATGAACCTATGAATTCCTCCTGGCCTTGAGAACCAGTTCAAAGGCCATTTTTTTGGGGAACACAACGACGGAACCCGATGCTGGCGCGGGGCGATGAATGTGGTCGAGCTACAATCCGTAACACAAGCTTAGCTCGTCGCTTTTGAGCTCTCAGTTACAAACTTGCGACCTCTTTAGAATTGTCGCGCGTACAACGCATACACTCAATAAGACATTTGTCCTGCAAGAGACAAATGGGTGCGATCATATTAGCATTAATGCACTAGATCCCATTAGAACCTTGCAGTTAAGCATGCTTAGGCGAGAGTAGTACTAGGATGGGTAACCTCATGGGAAGTCCTCGTGTTGCACCCTTTTTTGTTGTTTTATTCTTCTTCAACAGCTCCATTCTTTCTCGTTTCATTCATTGTGGGCGTTGGATGATACCTGACCCAAATGAGGAAAACGCATTCAAATCAGGCCTTCCTACCATGTTCACCTAAAATTACCAAAATGCCCTTATAAAAGCCTCCTGGTCCTGAAAACCAGTTCATAGGCACTTTTTTAGAGCAACACATGGATGAAACCCTAGGCTAGCATGGGGCGGGGAAGGTCGTCAAGCTACCGTTCGTAACGCACGCTTACCTCGCTGGTTTCGAGCCGCCAATTACGAGCTTGCAGCCTCTTCAAAATTGTCGTGTTGTACACGCAACGTAGCGGCCGCGTACGGTCAATAGGATATTTGTCCCGCAAGAATCTGTTGGGTGCGATCATACCGGTGATAATGTATCGGATCCCATAAAAACTTTGCAGTTAAGGGCGCTTAGGCGTGAGTAGTACTAGGATGGGGAGACCTCCTTGGAGGTCATGGTGTTCCACCCCTTTTCATTGTTTTTTTCTTTTTCAACCGCAGCGATCTTTCTCGTTTCATTTGTTGTGGGAGTTGGATGACACCTAAACAAGACAAGGAAAAATCACCCAAATCGGGCCTTCCAACCATGTTCACTCGAAAATACCAAATGAGCTTAAAGCTGCCACCTGGCTCTGAAAACCAGTTCAGAGGCCCTCTTTTAGAATAACACACGGACGAAACTTGAAGTTGGCACGGGGCGGTGGAGGTGGTTGAGCTCCCGTCCGTAACGCACGTTTAGCTCGTCGGTTTCGAGTTATCAATTATGAATGTGCGACCTCTTTAGAACTATCGCATCAGAATTAGGATGGGTATGATCATACCAGCATTAATGCACCGGATGCCATCAGAACTCCGCAGTTTAGAGCGCTTGGGCGAGAGTGGTACTAGGATGGGTGCCCTCGTGGGAAGCCCTCGTGTTGAATGCCTTTGTCGTTGTTTTTTTTTTTTCAATAGCTCCAATCTTTCTTATTTCATTTGTTATGGGCGTTGGATGAGACCTGACCAGGACGAGGAAACAGCATCCAAATCAGGCCATTCGGCTATGTTCACTCGAAATTTCCAAATTGGCCTTATGAACGCCTCGTGGACTTGAAAACCAGTTCATTAGTCCTTTTTTAGAGCAACACACAGACGAAGGCCCTTGCTGGCTTGGGGCGGTGAAGGTGGTCGAGCTACCATCCGTAACGCACACATAGCTCATCGCTTTCAAGCTTTTAGTTGCGAGCTTGCGACCTCTTTGGAATTGTCGCGCTGTACACGCAACTTATCGACCGCGTACACTTAATGACACATTTTTCTTGCAAGAATCCAACGGGTGCGATCATACCAGCACTAATGTACTGGATCCCATCAGAACTTCACAGTTAAGCGTGCTTGGGTGGGTGTAGTACTAGGATGGGTGACCTCCTGGGATGTCCTAGTGTTGCACCCCCTTTTTTGTTGTTTTTTTCTTTTTTAACACCGCCACCTTTCTCGTTTCATTGTTGTGGGTGTTGGATGAGACGTGACCAGGACGAGGAAAAAGCATCCAAATTAGGCATTCAGGCCATGTCCACACAGAATTACCAAAAGGCCCTTATAAACGCCTCCTGGACCTGAAAACCAGTTCAGCGGCCCTTTTTTAGAGCAACAAACGGATGAAACCCCTTGCTGTCAGTTACGAACTTTCAACCTCTTTAGAATATGCGTGTTGTATGCGCGACTCAGCGCCCGCGTACACTCAATGAAATATTTCTTTTGCAAGAATTTTGCAGGTCCGATCATACTAGCACAATTGCACCGGGTCCCATCAGACGTCCTTAGTTAAGCGTCCCCTTTTTTGTTGTTTTATTCCTTTTTAACAGCTCCAATCTTTCCCGTTTCATTGGTTATTGGTGTTGGATGAGACATGACCCAGACGAGGAAAAAGCATTCAAATAAGGCCTTCCGGCCATGTTCACTCAAAATTACCAAAATGCCCTTATAAAAGCCCCCTAGCCCTACAAACCAGTTCAGAGGCCCATTTTTAGAGCAACACATGGACGAAACCCGATGCTGGCACGGGGAGGTGAAGGTGGTCGAGCTGCCGTCCATAACACACACTTAGCTCGTCGCTCTCGAGCTCTTAGTTGCGAACTTGCGACCTCTTTAGAACTGGCACGCTGTGCACGTCACTTAGCAGCCGCAAACACTCAATAAGACGTTTATCCCATAAGAATCAAATAGGTGCGATCATAC
The DNA here is from genome assembly GCA_017589665.1 of Selenicereus undatus. Taxonomy (NCBI): domain Eukaryota; kingdom Viridiplantae; phylum Streptophyta; class Magnoliopsida; order Caryophyllales; family Cactaceae; genus Selenicereus; species Selenicereus undatus. The sequence continues at coordinate 53,931,993 of JACYFF010031954.1, forward strand.
CGGCATTAATGCACCAGATCCCATCTGAACTCCGCAACTAAGCGTTCTTAGGCGAGAGTAGCACTAGGATGGGTGACCTTTTGGGAAGTCCTCATGTTACACCCCATTTTCGTTGGTTTTTTCTTTTTGAACAGCATCGATCCTTCTCGTTTCATTTGTTATGGGCGTTGGATAAGACCTGACCAGGACGAGGAAAACGCATCCAAATCAGGCCTTCCGGACATGTTCACTGGAAATTACAAAAATGCCTCTATGAACGCCTCCTAGCCTTGTAAACCAGCTCAGAGGCCCTTTCTTAGAGCAACACACGGACGAAACCCGATGTTCACACGGGATGGTGAAGGTGGTCGAGTTGCCGTACGTAACGCACACTTAGCTCGTCGCTTTCGACCTCTTAGTTACGAACTTGTGACCTCTTTAGAACTGTCGTATTGTATGCGCGACGTAGCAGCCGCATACACTCAATTAGACGTTCGTCCCGTAAGAATCCGATGGGTGTGATCATATCACCATTAATGCACCGGATCCCATATGAACTCTGTAGTTAATCGTGCTCTAGCGAGAGTTGTACTAGGATTGGTGACCTCTTCGGAAGTCCTCGTGTTGCACACTTTTTTCTTTTTTAACAACACCGATCTTTCTCGTTTCATTTGTTATGGGCGTTGGATCAGATCTGACCAGGATGAGGAAAAAGCATCCAAATCATGCCATCCGACCATGTTCACTTAAATTACCAAAATGCCCTTATGAACGCCTCCTAGCCCTGAACACCAGTTCAGAGGCCATTTCGTAGAGCAACACACGGACAAAACCCGATGTTGGCACGGGGCGGTGAAGGTGATAAAGCAACTACCCGTAATGTAAGGTTAGCTCGTCGCTTTCTAGCTCTCAGTTATGAACTTGCGACCTCTTTAGAATTGTTGTGCTGTACGCGCAACTTAGGGGTCACATACACTTAATAAGACAATTGTTCTGCAAGAATCCAATGGGTGCAATCATACTAGCAATAATGCATCGGATCCCATCAGAAGTCCGCAACTAAGAGTGCTGGGGAGAGAGTAGTAGTAGGATGGGTGACCTCCTTGGAAGTCCTTGTGTTGCTCCCGTTTTTTTTTCTTGTTTTTTTCTTTTTTAATAGCTCTGATGTTCCTTGTTTCATTTGTTTTGGGTGTTGGATGAGACCTTACCAGGACGAGGAAAAAGCATCCAAATCAGGCCTTCTTGCCACGTTCACTCGAAATCACCAAAATGCCCTTATAAAAGCCTCTTGGCCCTGAAAACCAATTCAGACGCCATTTTTTAGAGCAACACATGGACAAAACCCCATGATGGCATGAGGCGGTGAAGGTGGTCGAGCTACCATCCGTGACGCACGCTTAGCTTGTCGATTTCGAGATGTCAGTTACGAACTTGCGGCCTCTTTGGAACTAGCGCGTTGTATGCCCGACTTAGCGGCCGTGTACACTCAATAAAATATTTGTTCTGCAAAAATCCAATGGGTGCGATCATACCAGCGCCATTGCACCGAATCCCATCAGAACTCCATAGTTAAGCGTGCTTGGGCGGGAGTAGTGCGAGGATGGGTGACCTCCTAGGATATCTTTGTGTAGCACCCCATTTTCGTTATTTTTTTCTTTTTCAATAGCATTGATCTTTCTTGTTTCATTTGTTGTGGGCATTCGAAGACAGCTAACTAGGACGAGGAAAACGCATCCAACTCAAGCCTTCGGCCATGTTTACTCGAAATTACCAAACTACCCCTATGAACGCCTCCTGGCATTGAAAACCAGTTCAGAGGCCCTTTTTTATAGCAACACATGGACAAAACCCGACGCTGGCACGGGGCAATGAAGGTGGTCGAGCTACAGTCGGTTGAGCTAGTTGCTTTTTAGATCTAAGTTGCGAACTTGTGACCTCTTCAGAACTGTCGCGTTGTACGGTCGACTTAGCGGCAGCATACACTCAATAAGACATTTGCCCTGCGAGAATCAATAGGTGCGATTGTTCGAGCATTAATGCATCGGATCCCATTAGAACTTCGCAGTTAAGCGTGCTCCGGCGAGAGTAGTACCCGGATGGGTGACCTCTTAGGTCGTCCTCGTGTTGCTGCTCTTTTTCATTGTATTTTTCTTTCTTAACAGCGCCGATGTTTCTCATTTCATTTGTTGTGGGCGTTGGATGAGACCAGACCAGGACGAGGAAAAAGCATCCAAGTCAGCCATTCCCGCCATGTTCACTTGAAATTACCAAAATACCCTTATGAAAGTCTCTGAGCCTGAAAACCAGTTCAGGGGCCCCTTTTTAGAGCAGCACACGGACGTAACCCCATGCTGGCATGGGAGGGTGAAGGTGGTCGTGCTACCGTCCGTAACTCATGCTTAGCTTGGCCCTTTCAAGCTTTCTGTCACGAGCTTGCCACCTCTTTGGAATTGTCGTGCTGTACACGTGACTTAGCGGCCGCATACACTAAATGAGACATTTTTCCCACAAGAATTCAATGGGCGAAATTATACCAGTGCCAATGCACCAGAACCCATCAGAAGTCCGCAGTTAAGCGTGCTTGGGGAGAGTAGTACTAGGATGGGTGACCTCCTGGGATGTCCTAGTGTTGCATCTCTTTTTCGTTGTTTTTTTCCTTTTTAACAACATCGATCTTTCTGGTTTCATTTGTTGTGGGCATTGAATGACAGCTAACCAAGACGAGGAAAAAGCATCCAAATCAGACATTCTGGCCATGTTCGCTCGAAATTACCAAAATGACGTTATAAAATCCTCATGGAGCTGAAAACCCGTTCGGAGCCCTTTTTTAGAGCAACACACAGACAAAACCCCTTGTTGGCACGGGGCGGTGAAGGTCGTTGCGCTACCGCCCGTAACGCATGCTTAGCTCGTCGCTTCTGAGCTGTTAGTTATGAACTTGAACTATCTCTAGAATTGGCACATTGTATGCGCGACTCAGTGGCTGCGCAAACTCAATAAAATATTTGTTATGCAATAATCTAGCGGGTGCGATCATACCACCGCCAATGCACCGGATCACATTAGAACTTTGCAGTTAAGCACGCTTGGGAAGAGCAGTACTAGGATGGGTGTTCTAGCAGGAGGTCCTCGTATTGCACCCCTTTTTTGTTGTTTTATTCTTTTCTAACAGCTCCAATCTTTCACGTTTCATTTGTTGTGGGCATTGGATGACACCTGACCAGGATGAGGAAAAAGCATTCCAATTAGGCCTTCCGGCCAAGTTCACTCGAAATTACTAAAATGCCCTTATAGACACCTCCTGGTCCTGAAAACTAGCTCGGAGGCCCTTTTTTAGAGCAACACACAGACGAAGCCACATGTTGGCATGGAACGGTGAAGGTGGTCGAGCTACCGTCTGTAACGCACGCTTAGCTCGTCGCTTTCGAGCTTTTAGTTATGAGCTTGCGACCTCTTTGGAATTGTTGTGCTATACACGCGACTTAGCGGCCACGTACACTCAATGAGACATTTTTCCCACAAGAATCCAATGGGTGCGATCATACCAGCACTAATGCACCGAATCCCATAAGAACTCCGCAGTTATGTGTGCTTGGGCAAGAGTAGTACTGGAATGGGTGGCCTCTCGGGATGTCCTCGCGTTGCACCCCCTTTTTGTCATTTTTTTCTTTTTTAACACCCCCATCTTTCTCGTTTCATTTGTTGTGGAGTTGGATGAGACCTAGCCAGGAGGAGGAAAAAGCATCAAAATAAGGACTTCTAGCCATGTTCACATGAAATTACCAAAAGGCCCTTATAAATGCCTCTTGGACCTGAAACTAGTTCAGAGGCCCTTTTTTAGAGCAACACATGGACGGAACCACTTGCTGGCACGAGGCAGTGAAGGAGGTCGAGCTACCGCCTGCAACGCACGCTTAGCTCATCGCGTCCAAGCTGTCGGTTATCAACTTGGGACCTCTGTAGAACAGACGCGCTGTATGCGCGACTCCGCGGCCGCGTACACTCAATAAAAAATTAGTTATGCAAGAATCTAGCGGGTGCAATCATGCTAGCTCCAATGCACTGGATCCCATCAAACCTCCTTAGGTAGGCGTCCCCTTTCTGGTTATTTCATTCTTTTTTAACAGCTCCGATCATTCACGTTTCATTTGTTGCGGCCGTTGGATGAGACCAGACCATGACGAGGAAAAAGCATTCAAATCAGGCCTTCCGGGCGAGTTCACTCGAGATTACCAAAATACCGTTATAGATGCCTCCTGGTTCTGAAAACCAGTTCGAATGCCCTTTTTGGAGCAACACACGAACGAAGCCCCATGCTGGCACGGGGCGGTGAAGGTGGTCGAGCTACTGTCCGTAACGCACGGTCAGCTCGTCGCTTTCGAGCTCTCATTTACGAACCTTCGACCTCTTTAGAACTGTAAGGCAGTATGCGCCACTTAGCGGCCGCATACGCTCAATAAGACATTTGTCCGAAAATAATCCAATGGGTGCGATGATACCAGCATTAATGCCCCGGATCCCATCTGAACTCCGCAATTAAGCGTCCTTGGGCAAGAGTAACACCAGGATGGGTGACCATCTGCGAAGTCCTCGTGTTACGCCCCATTCTCGTTGTTTTTTCTTTTTTAACAGCACTGATCCTTCCCGTTTCATTTGTTGTGGGCGTTGGATGAGACCCGACCAGGACAAGGAAAAAGCACCCAAATCAGGCATTCCAGCCATGTTCACTCAAAATTACCAAAATGCCCCTCTGAACGCCTCTTGGCCCTGAAAATCAGTTGAGAGGCCCTTTTTTTACAGCAACACACGGATGAAACCCGATGCTGGCACAGGGCGGTGAAGGCGGTCGAGCAGTCGTGTGTAACGTACACTTAACTCGTCGCTTTTGAGCTCTCAGTTATGAACTTGGAACCTCTTTAGAAAAGTCGCACTGTACGCCCGACTTCGCGGCAGCATACACTCAACAAGACATTGCCCATCTAGAATCCAATGGGTGCGATCATACCCCCATTAATGCACCGGATCCCATCAGAACACTGTAGTTAAGCGTTCTTCGGCGAGAATAGTACTAGGATGGGTGACCTCTTCGGAAGTCCTCGTGTTGCACGCTTTTTCGTTGTTTTTTTTTCTTTACAGCACCGATCTTTCTCGTTTCATTTGTTGTGGGCGTTGGAAGAGACCTTACGAACCCTTCCTAGCCCTAAGCACAAGTTCAGAGGCCCTTTTTTAGAGCAACACATGGACGGAACCCGATGCTGGCACGGGGCGGTGAAGGTCATCGAGCAACCGTCCGTAATGCACGCTTAGGTTGTCGCTTTCGAGCTCTCATTTAGAAACTTGCGACATCTTTAAAACTGTCGCACTGTACACGCCACTTAGCGGCTGCGTACACTCAGTAAGACATTTGTCCCACAAGAATCCAATCGTTGAGATCATACCAACAGTAATGCACCAGATACTATCAGAACTCCACAACTAGCATGCTTGGGAGAGAGTAGTACTAGGACGGGTGACCACCTGGGAAGTCCTCGTGTTGCACCCGTTTTTTTTGTTGTTTTTTTCTTTTTTATCAGCTTCGATCTTTTTTGTTTCATTTGCTTTGGGCGTTGGATGAGACTTTACCAGCACGAGGAAAAAGCATCCAAATCGGGCCTTCCGTCCCCGTTCACTCAAAATCAGCAAAATGCCCCTACAAAAGCTTCTTGGCCTTGAAAACCAATTCCGAGGCCCTTTTTTAGAGCAACACACGAACAAAACCCCTTGCTGGCATGGGGCGGTGAAGGCGATCGAACTACCATCCGTAACGCACGTTTACCTCATCGCTTTCGACTTGTCAGTTACAAAGTTGCGATCTCTTTGGAACTAGCGCGTTGTATGCACGACTCAGCAGCCACGTACGCTGGACTAAACATTTGTTCTACAAGAACCCAATCGGTGCGATCATACTAGCAACAATGCTCCCGATCCCATCAGAACTCCGCAATTAAGCGTGCCTTGGCGAGAGTAGTGGTAGGATGGGTGACCTCCTGGGAAGTCCTTGTGTTGCACCCCATTTTCGTTGTTTTCTTCTTTTTCAACAGCACTGATCTTTCTCGTTTCATTTGTTGTGGGCGGTGGATGAGAGTTGTCCAGGACGACGAAAAAGAATCCAAATCAGGCCTTCTGGCCATGTTCACTAGAAATTACCAAACTACCCTATGAACGCCTCTGGGCCCTGAAAACCCGTTCAAAGGCCCTTTTTAAGAGCAACACACGGACGAAACTCGATGCTGGCACAGGGCGGTGAAGGTGGTCGAGCTATCGTCCGTAACGCACGTTGAGCTCATCCCTTTCGAGCCCTCAGTTATGAACTTGCGACCTCTTTAGAACTGTCGCGATGTGCGTGCGACTTAGCAGTCGCATACACTCAGTAAGGCATTTGTCCCGCAAGAATCAGTGGGTGCAATCATACTAGCATTAATGCACCAGATCACATCAGGAATCTGCAGTTAAGCGTGCTTGGGTGAGAGTAATACCAGGATGGGTGACCTCTTGGGACGTCCTTGTGTTGCACCCCTTTTTCATTGTATTTTTCTTTCTCAACAGCACCGATCTTTCTCGTTCATTTGTTGTGGGCGTTGGAGGACACCTGACCAGGGCGAGGAAAAAGCATCTAAATTAGGCCTTCCGGCCATGTTCAGTCGAAATTATCGAAATGCCCTTATAAACGCCTCCTGGACTTCAAAACCAGTTCAAAGGACACGCGTATGAAATCTCGTGCTGGCACGTCGCTTCAGAGCAGTCAGTTACTAACTTGCGACCTCTTTAGAACTGGCGCACTATATAGACGACTTAGCGACCGTGTACACTCAATAAAACATTTGTTCCGCCAGAATCCAGTGGGTGTGATCATACTGACACTAATGCACTGGATTCCATCAGAACACTGCAGTTAAGCGTGCTTGGGTAAGATTAGTACTAGGATGGGTGACCTCTTGAGAAGTCCTCGCCTTGCACCCTTTTTCGTTGTTTTTTTCTTTTTTAACAACACCGATCTTTCTCGTTTCATTTGTTGTGGGCATTCGATGAGACCTAACTCGGACGAGGAAAAAGCATCCCAATCAAGCTTTCCGGTCTTGTTCACTCGAAATTACCAAAATGCCCCTATGAATGCTTCCTGGCCCTGAAAACAAGTTAAGCTGCGCTTTTTTGGAGAAACACACTTCCGGTCAGTTACGAGCTTGAGACCTCTTTAGAATTGCCACATTGTACGCGCGAATTAGCGAACGCGTACAATCAATAAAACTTTTGTCCCGCAAGAGTCCAATGGGTGCGATCGTATCAGCACTGACGCCTCGGATCCCATCACAACTCCGCAGTCAAGGCTGCTTAGGCGAGAGTAGTACTAGGATCGGTGACCACCTGGGAAGTCCTCCTATTGCACCCCTTTTTCGTTGTTTTTTTTCTGTTTTAACAACACCGATCTTTCGCGTTTCATTTTTTGGGGGCGTTGGATGACAACTAACCAGGACGAGGAAAAAGCATCCAAATCAGGCGCTCTGTTCATGTTCACTGGAAATTACCACAATGCCCTTATAAAAGCCTCCTGGCCCTGAAAACTAGTTCAGAGGCCCTATTTTAGAGTAACACACAGGCGAAACCCCACGCTGGCACGAGGCGATGAAGGTGGTCGAGCTGTCAGTTACGAACTTACGACCTCTTTAGAACTGGTGCGCTGTATGCGCGACTCAGCGACCGTGTACACAATAAAATATTTGTTCTACAAGAGTATAAGTGGTGCGATCATTCTAGCCCCAATGCACCGGATACCATTAGAAATGTACAGTTAAGCGTGCTTGGGCAAGAGTGGTACTAGGATGGGCGACCTCGTTAGAAGTCCTCGTGTTGCACACCTTTTTCGTTGTTTTTTTATTTTTTAACAGCACTGATCTTTCTCGTTTCATTTCTTGTGGGCGTTAGAAGAGACATGAGTAGGACGAGGAAAAAGCACCCAAATCAGGCCTTCCGCCATGTTTACCCGAAATTACCAAAATTCCACCAATGAACGCCTCTTAGGCCAGAAAAGAAGTTCAGAGGCCCTTTTTTAGAGCAACACACGGATGAAACACGATGCTTGCACAGGGCGGTGAAGGTGGTCGAGCTACTGTCCGTAACGCACGCTTAGCTCATTGCATTCGAGCTCTCAGTTACGCACTTGCGACCTCTTTAGAACAGTCGTGTTGTACGGGTTACTGAGCGACTGCATACGCTCATTAGGACTTGTCCTACAAGAATCCAACGGGTGCGATCGTACCGGCACTAATGCAACGGATCCCGTCAGAACTCCGAAGTTAATCATGCTTGGGCGAGAGTAGTACCGGGATGGGTGACCTCCTGGGAAGTCCTCGTGTAGCACCATATTTTTGTTGTTTTTTTTCTTTTTTAACATCACTGATCTTTCCCGTTTCATTTGTTGTGGGCGTTGGATGAGACCTAACCAAGATGAAGAAAAAGCATTCGAAAGGCCTTCCAGGCATGTTCACTCGAAATTACCAAAATGCCCTTATAAAAACCTCCTGGCCTTGAAAACCAGTTCAAAGTCCCTTTTTTAGAGCAAAACACGGATGAACTGCCACGATGGCATGGGGTGCTGAAGTTGGGTGAGCTATCGTCCGTAACGCACGCTGACCTCGTCGCTTCGAGCTGTCAGTTACGAGCTTGCAACCTCTTTGGAATTGTCGCATTGTATAAGCGAGTTAGCGGCCGTGTACACTCAGTAAGACATTTGTCCCGCAAGAATCCAACAGGTGCGATCACACTAGCACAAATGCATCGCATCCTATCAGAACTTCGCAGTTAAGCCTGCCTAGGCGAGAGCAGTACTAGGATGGGTGGCCACCTGGGAAGTCCTCGCGTTGCACCGCCGTTTTCGTTATTTTTTCTTTTTTAACAGTACCGATCTTTTTCATTCCATTTTCTGCGGGCGTTGGATGAGACTTGACCGAGACGAGGAAAAAGCATCCGAATTAGGTCTTCCGGCCATGTTCACATGAAAATACCAAAATGCCCTCACAAAAGCCTCTTGGCCCCGAAAACCAGTTCAAAGGCGCTTGTTTAGCGCAACACACGAACGAAACCCCAAGCTCGCACAGGGCGCTTAAGGTGGTCGAGCTACCGTCCATAACAGACGCTTAGCCCCTCGCTTTCGAGCTCTCAGTTCCAAACTTGTAACCTCTTTAGAACTGGCGCGTTGTACGCGTCACTTAGCGACCGTATGCACTTAATAAGACCTTTGTTCATAAGAATCCAATTGCGGCGATCATACCAGCATTAATGCATCGGATCCCATCAGAACTCCGCAACTAAGCGTGCTTAGGCGAGAGTAGTACTAGGATGGGTGACCTCATTGGAAGTCCTCATGTTGCACCCCCTTTTTGGTTGTTTTTTTCTTTTTTAACAGCTCCGATCTTTCTCGTTTCATTTATTGTGGCCGTTGGATGAGACCTAACCAAGACTAGCTAAAAGCATTCAAATTTGGCCTTTCGGCCATGTTCACTCGAAATTACAAAATGCCCTTATAAACACCTCTTGGCCCTGAAAACCAACTCATATGCCCTTTGTTAGAGAAATAGACGGACGAAACCCCATGTTGGCACTGGGCGGTGAAGATGGTTGAGCTACCATATGTAACGCAAGCTTAGCTCGTCGCTTCCGAGCAGTCAGTTGCGAACTTGCGGCATCTTTAGAGCAACAGTAGATGAAACGCGATGCTGCTACGGGGCGTTGGAGGCGGTCGAGCTACTGTTTGCAACACACACTTAGCTCATCGTTTCGAGCTCTCAGTTATGAACATACAACCTCTTTCGAACTGTTGTGCTGTACGCACGACTTAGCGACTGCATACACTCAATAAAACTTTTGTCCTGCAAGACTCAAATGGGTGTGATCATACCAGCATTAATGCGTTGGATCCCATCAGCACTTCGCCGTTATGTGTGCTTAGGCGAGAGTAGTACTAGGATGGGTGACCCCCTAGGAAGTCCTCATGTTGCACCCCCTTTTTGGTTGTTTTTTCTTTTTTGACAACTCCGATCTTTCTCATTTCATTTGTTGTGGGTATGTTGGATGAGACCTAACCAAGTTGAGCCAGAAAGCATTCAAATCAGGCCTTCTGGCCATGTTCACACGAAAATATAAAAATGCCCTTATAAACGCCTCCTGGCCCTTAAAACCAGTTTAGATGCCCCCTTTTTAAAGAAATACACGGACGAAACCCCATGCTGGCACTGGGCGGTGAATATGGTTGAGCTACCATCTGTAATGCAAGCTTAGCTCGTCGCTTCTGAGCAGTCAGTGGCGAACTTACGACATCTTTAGAGTAACAACAGACGAAATGCAATGCTGGCGCGGAGCTTTGAAGGTGGTCGAGCTACTGTTTGTAACGCACGCTTAGCTCATGGCTTTCGACCTCTCAGTTATGAACATGCGAGCTCTTTAGAACTATCGTGCTGTACGCACGACCTAGTGATCGCATACACTCAATAAGACTTTTGTCCCACAAGACTCGAAGGGCTGCGATCACACCAGCATTAATGCGTCAGATCCCATCAGCACTCCGCCCTTAAGCGTGCTTAGGCGAGAGTAGTACTAGGATGAGTGACCTCCTAGGAAGTTCTCGTGTTGCACCCCCTTTTCGGTTGTTTTTTTCTTTTTTAACAGCTTCGATCTTTCGCGTTTTATTTGTTGTGGGCATTGGATGAGACCTGACCAAGACGAGCCTGAAGCATTCAAATCAGGCCTTCCGTCCATGTTCCCTCAAAATTACAAAAATGCCTCTTGTCCCTGAAAACCAGTTTAGATGCCATTTTTTTAGAGAAATACACGGACGAAACCCCATGCTGGCATTGGGCGGCATCTTTAGAGCAAAAACAGATGAAACACGATGCTGGTGCGGGGCGTTGAAGGAGGTCGAGCTACTGTTCTTAACGCATGCTTAGCTCATCACTTTCAAGCTCTTAATTATGAACATGCGACCCTTTAGAACTGTCGCACTGTACGCACGACTTAGCGACAGCATACACTCAATAAGACTTTTGTCCCGTAAGACTCGAATGGGTGCGATCATACAAGCATTAATGCGTCGGATCCCATCAGCACTCCGCCGTTAAGCGTGCTTAGGCGAGAGAGTAGTACTAGGATGGGTAACCTCCTAGGAAGTCCTCGTGTTGCACCTCCTTTTTGTTGTTTTATTCTTTTTTAACAGCTCCGATCTTTCTCGTTTCATTTGTTAAGGGTGTTGGATGACACCTGACCAGGACGAGGAAAAGACATCCAAATCAGGTCGTCCGACCATTTTTACTTGAAACTACCAAAATGATGTTATGAAAACCTCCTGCTAGTTCAGAGGCCCTTTTTTAGAGCAACACACGGACGAAACCCCACGCCGACATGGGGCGGTGATGGTGGTCGACCTGCTATCCGTAACACACGCTTAGCTCGTTGCTTCCGAGCTATCAGTTATGAATTTACGACCTCTTTAGAACTGTCGCATTGTATACGCGACTCTACTGCCGTGTACACTCAATAAAATATTTTTTCTGCAAGAATCTAATGGGTGCGATCACACCGGCACCTATGCATAGGACTCTATCAGAACTCTGCAGCTAAGCGCCCTCGGGCGAGAGTAGTACTAGGGTGGGTGACCTCCTGGCAAGTCCTTATGTTGCACCCCTTTTTCGTTGTTTTTTTTCTTTTTTAACAACACCGATCTTTCCCGTTTCTTTTGTTGTGGGCGTCGGAGGAGACCTGACTAGGACGAGGAAAAAGCATCCAAATCAGACCTTCCAACCATGTTCACTCGAAATAACCAAAATGGCCCTATGAACGCCCAGCTCAGAGGCCCTTTTTTAGAGCAACACATGGACGAAACCCGATGTTGGCACAAGGCAGTTTAGAGGCCCTTTTCTAGAGCAGCACGTGGACAAAACCCCAAGGTGGCACGGGGCGGTGAAGGTGGTCGAGCTACTGTCCGTAACGCATGCTTAGCTCGTCGCTTTCGACTTGTTAGTTATGAGCTTGCGACCTCCTTAGAATTGTCGGGCTGTACGCGCAATTACATTCAATAAGATATTTGTCCCACCAGAATCTAATGGGAGTGATCATACCAGCACTAATGCATTGGATCCCATTAGAACTCCACAGCTAAGTGTGCTTAGGTGGGAGTAATACTAAGATGGGTGACCTCCTGAGAAGTCCTCGTGTTGCACCCCTTTTTCTTTATTTTTTTTCTTTTTCAACATCACCGATCTTTCTCGTTTCATTTGTTGTGGGCGTTGGATGACATCTAACCAGGACAAGGAAAAAGGATCCAAATCAGACCTTCTGTCCATGTTCACTCGAAATCACGAAAATGCCCTATCAAAGCCTCCTGGCCTTAAAAACCAGTTCCAAGGCCCTTTTTTAGAGCAACACATGGACAAAGCCCCATGCCGGCATGGGGCGGTGAAGGTGGTCGAGCTACTGTCCGTAACGAATGCTTAGCTCGTTGCTTCCGACCTGTCAGTTACGAACTTGCGGCCTCTTTAGAACTAGCGAGCTTTATGTGCGATTGAGCGGCCGCGTACACTCAATAAAATATTTGTTATGCAAGAATGGAGTGGGTGCAATCATACCAGCACCAATGCACCAGATCCCATTAGAACTCCATGGTTAAGCATGCTTGGGCGAGAGTAGTGCTAAATGGGTTACCTCCTGGGAAGTACTCGTGTTGCACCCCTTTTTCGTTGTTTTTTTTTTACAGCACCGATCTTTCTCATTTCTTTTGTTGTGGGCATTAGATGAGAAATGACCGGGATGACAAAAAATCGTCCAAATCAGTAACCTCCGACCATGTTCACTCGAAATTACCAAAATGCCCCTATCAAAAACACATGGCCCTAAAACCAGTGTAGAGGCCCTTTTATAGAGTACCACACTGACAAAACCCCGTGTTGGCACGGGGCGGTGAAGCTGGTTGAGCTACCGCCCGTAACGTACGCTTAGCTCGTTTCTTTCGAGCTGTCAGTTACGAGCTTGCGACCTCTTTTGAACTGTCGCGTTGTATGCACGACTTAGCGGCTTCATACACTAAATAAGGCATTTTTCCTGCAAGAATCCAACGGGAGCGATCATATTAGAATTAGTGCACCGGATCCCATCAAAACTTTGTAGTTAAGGGTGCTTAGGCGACACTAGTACCAGGATGGATGACCTCTTGGGAAGTCCTCGTGTTGCAACCCTTTTTCGTTATTTTTTCTTTTTTAATAGCAACGATCCATCTCGTTTCATTTGCTGTGGGCATTGGAAGAGACCTGACCAAGACAAGGAAAAAGCATCCAAATGACGCCTTCCGGCCATGTTCACAGGACGTTACCAAAATGCCCTTATGAATGCCTCCTGGCCTTGAAAACTAGTTCAGGGTCATTTTTAGAGCAACACACGGACGAAACCCTATGTTGGTGTGGGGTGGCGAAGGTGGTCGAGCTACCGTCCGTAGAGAACACTTAGCTCGTTCCTTTCGAGCTCTCAGTTGTGAATGTGCGACCTATTTAGAACAGTCGCACTGTACGTGCGACTGAGCAGTCGCATACGCTAAATAAGAGTTTTGTCCCACAAGAATCCGATAGGTGCGATCAGACCAGGATTAATGCACCGGATCCCATAGAAACTCTGGAGTTAAGCATGCTTGGGCGAGAGTAGTGACATATTGGGAATTCCTCGTGTTGCACGCCTTTTTTGATGTTTTATTCTTTTTTAACAGTTCCGATCTTTCTCGTTTCATTTGTTGTGGGCGTTTGATGGTGCCTGACCAAGATGAGGACAAAGTATTCAAATCAGGCCTTCTGGCCATGTTCACTTGAAATTGCCAAAACACCCTTATAAAAGCCTCCTAGAACTTTTTTAGAGCAACACACGGACGAAACCCCATGCTGGCACGAGGCGGTGAAGGTGGTCGAGCTACCGTCCGTAACGCACGCTTAGCTCGTTGTTTCCGACCTGTCAGTTACGAACTTGTGGCCCCTTTAGAACTGGCACGCTGTATGCGCAACTCAGAGGCCACGTACACTCAATAAAATATTTGTTATGCAAGAATGCAGTGGGTGCAATCATACCAGCACCAATGCACCGGATCCCATCAGAACTCCATAGTTAAGCGTGCTTGGGCGAGAATGCAACTAGGACGGCTGACCTCCTAGGAGATACTCGTGTTGCACCTCTTTTTCGTTGTTTTTTTCTTTTTTAACAACATCGATCTTTCTCATTCCTTTTGCCGTGGGTGTTGGATGAGAAGTGACCTAGACGAGAAAAAAACGTCCAAATTAGGACCTTTCGGCCATGTTCACTCGAAATTACCGAAATGCCCTTATATAAATCTCATGGCCCTGAAAACCTGTTCATAGGCCCTTTTTTAGAGCAACACACGGACGAAACCCCATGCTGGCACAGGGCAGTGAAGGTGGTCGAGTTGTCGTCCGTAACGCACGCTTAGCTAATCGCCTTCGAGTTGTTAGTTACGAGCTCGAGACCTCTTTGGAATTGTCGCACTGTACACGCGACTTAGCGGCTGCGTGCACTCAATAAGACATTTGTCTGGCTAGAATCCAACGGGTGCGATCATACCAACACTAATGCTTCGGATCCGAGCAGAACTCGGCAGTTAAGCGTGCTTGGGTGAGAGTAGTACTAGAATGGGCAACCTCCTGGGAAGTCCTCTTGTTGCACCCCTTTTTCGTTGTTTTTTTCTTTTCTAACAACACCGATCTTTCTCGTTTCATTTGTTGCGGGCGTTGGATGAGACCTGACCAGGACGAGGAAAAAGCACCCAAATTAGGCCCTCCAGCCATGTTCACATGAAATTACCAAAATGCCCTTATAAAAGGCTCCTGCCCTGAAAACGAGTTCAGAGGCCCTTCTTTAGAACAACACACGGACGAAACACCTTGCTTGCACGAGGCGGTGAAGGTGGTCAAGGTACTGTCCGTGCCGCATGCTTATCTCGTTGCTTCCGAGCTGTCTGTTATGAACTTGCGACCTCTTTGGAACTGGTGCGTTGCGTGCGCGACTCAACTGATGCGCACATTGAATAAAATATTTTTTCTGCAAGGGTCTAACGGGTGCGACCATACCAGCACCAATGCACTGGATCTCATTAGAACTCCGCAGTTAAGTAAGCTAAAGCGAGAGTAGTATTAGGATGGGTGACCTTCTGGGAAGTCCTTATGTTGCACCCCATTTTCGTTGTGTTTTTCTTTTTTAATAGTACAGACGCTTCTCGTTTCCATTGTTGTGGGCGTTGGATGAGACCTAACCAGGACGAGGAAAAAGCATCCAAATCAGGACCTCCCGGCCATGTTCACTCAAAATGACCAAAATGTCGCTATGAACGCCTTCTGGCCCTGAAAACCAGTTCAGAGGCCCTTTTTTAGAGGAACACACGGTCGACACCCCATGCTGGCATGAGGCGGTGAAGGTGGTCGAGCTACCGTCCATAACGCACGCTTAGCTCGTTGCTTTCGAGCTCTCAGTAACGAACTTGCGACGTCCATAGAAGTGTTGCGCTTTACGCGCAACTGAGTGGTCGCATACACTCATTAAGACATTTGTCCCAGAAGAATCCACTGAGTGTGATCATACCTTCATTAATGCACCGGATCCAATCAGAACTTCACAATTAAGCTTGCTTGGGCGAGAGTAGTACTAGGATGGGTGCCCTACGTGGAAGTCCTCGTGTTGCACCCCTTTTTTGTTGTTTTATTCTTTTTTAATTGCTCCGATTTTTCTCATTTCATTTGTTGTCAACGTTGGATGGGACCTAACCAAGACAAGAAAAAAGTATTCAAACCAGTTCAAAGGCCCTTTTTTAGAGCAACACACGGACAAAACCATATGCTGGCAAGAGGCGGTGAAGGTGGTCGAGCCACCGTCTGTAACGCAATCTTAGGTCGTGGCTTTCAAGATCTCAGTTACGAACTTGCGACCTCTTTAGAATTGTCGTGTTGTACACACAACTTAGCGGCTGCATACACTCAATAAGACATTTGGCCTGCAATAATCCAATGGCTGCAATCATACCAGCATTAATGCTTCGGATCCTATCAGAACTCCGTAGTTAAGCATGCTTGGGCGGGAGTAGTACTAGAATGGCTGACCTCCTGGGAAGTCCTCGTGTCGCACCCCTTTTTTGTTGTTTTTTTCTTTTTTAACAGCACTGATCTTTCTCGTTTCTTTTGTTGTAGGCGTTGCATGAGACAAGTTCACTAGAAATTATCAAAATGCCCCTATGAATTCCTCCTGGCCTGGAAACCAGTTTAAAGGCTCTTTTTTAGAGCAACACATAGACGAAAGTGGTCAAGCTACTGTCCGTAACGCACGCTTAGTTGGTGGCTTTCAAGCTCTAAGTTACCCACTTAAGACCATTTTAGAACTGTCGCGCTATAGTGCGACTTAGTGGCTGCTTACACTCAATAAGACATTTGTTCTGAGAGAATCCAATGGGTGCGTTCATATCAGCACCAATGCGCCAGATCCCATCAGAACTCCACAGTTAAGCGTGCATAAGCGAGAGTCGTACTAGGATGGGTGACCTCTTGGGAAGTCCTCGTATTGCACCCCTTTATCATTGTTTTTTTCTTTTTTAACAGTACAGACTTTTCTCGTTTCCATTGTTGTGGGCTTTGGATGAGACCTGACCAGGAGGAGTAAAGGCATCCAAATGAGGACCTTCCAGCCATGTTCACTTAAAAATTACCAAAATGCCGCTATGAACGCCTTCTGGCCATGAAAACCAGTTCAGAGGCCCTTTTTTAGAGCAACACACGGATGACACCCCATGCTGGCATGAGGCGGTGAAGGTGGCCGAGCTACCGTCCGTAAAGCACGCTTAGGTCGTTGCTTTCGAGCTCTCAGTAACGAACTTGCGACTTCTTGAGAACTGTCGCAATGTACGCGCAACTTAGCGGCCTCATGCACTCAATAAGACATTTGTCCCGGAAGAATCCACTGGGTGTGATCATACTAGCATTAATGCACCAGATCCAATTAGAACTTCACAGTTCAGCTTGCTTGGGCAACATTAGTACTAGGATGGGTGCCCTACATGGATTCCTCGTGTTGCACCCCTTTTTTTGTTGTTTTATTCTTTTTTAACTGCTCCGATTTTTCTTGTTTCATTTGTTGTGGGCGTTGGATGGGACCTGACCAAGACAAGAAAAAAGCATTCAAACTAGTTCGAAGGCCCTTTTTTAGAGCAACACACGGACAAAACCCTATGCTGGCAAAAGGCAGTGAAGGTGGTCGAGCCACCGTCTGTAACGCAGGCTTAGATCGTGGCTTTCGAGCTCTAAGTTACAAACTTGGGACCTCTTTAGAATTGTCGTGCTATACGCACGACTTACCGGCTGCATACACTCAATAAGACATTTGCCCTGCAATAATCCAATGGGTGCAATCATACCAGCATTAATGCTCTAGATCCTATCAGAACTCCGTAGTTAAGCGTGCTTGAGCGGGAGTAGTACTAGAATGGGTGACCTCTTGGGAAGTCCTCGTGTCACATCCCTTTTTCATTGTTTTATTCTTTCTTAATAGCACCGATCTTTCTCGTTTCTTTTATTGTTGGCATTGGATTAGACATGACCAAGTGAGGAAAAAGCATCCAAATCTAGACCTTCTGGACATGTTCACTAGAAATTAACAAAATGCCCTATGACTTCCTCCTGGACCTGGAAACTAGTTTAAAGGCTCTTTTTTAGAGCAACACACGGGCAAAACGCCATGCTAGCATAGGGCGGTGAAGGCGGTCGAGCTACCGTTCGTGACGCGCGCTTAGCTCGTCGCTTTCGAGCTCTAAGTTACGCACTTGCGACCACTTTAGAAGTGTCGCGCTGTAGTGCGACTTAGCGGCTGCTTACACTCAATAAGACATTTGTTCTGAGAGAATCCAATGGGTGCGTTCATACCAGCACCAATGCGCCAGATCCCATCAGAACTCCACAGTTAAGCGTGCATGAGTGAGAGTCGTACTAGGATGGGTGACTACTTGGGAAGTCCTCGTGTTGCACCCCTTTATCGTTGTTTTTTTCTTTTTTAACAGTACAGACGTTTCTCGTTTCCATTGGGTTGGGCTTTGGATGAGACCTGACCAGGACGAGGAAAAAGCATCCAAATCAGGCCTTTCGACTATGTTCGCTCGAAATTACCAAAATGCTCTTATAAAAGCCTCATGGCCCTGAAAACCAGTTCAAAGGCACTTTTTTAGAGCAACACACGGACGAAACCCCTTGCTGGCACGGGGCGGTGAAGGTCGTGGAGCCGCCGTCCGTAACGCATGCTTAGCTCGTCACTTCTGAATTGTTAGTTACAAACTTGTGACCTCTTTAGAACTGGCGCGCTGTATGTGCGACTCAGCGGCCGCATACACTTAATAAAATATTATTATGCAAGAATCCAACGGGTGCGATCATAGTGGCACCAAGGCACCGGATTCAGTCAGAACTTCGTAATTAAGCGTGCTTGGGCGAGAGTAGTGCTAGGATGGGTGACATCCTCGGAAGTCCGCATGTTGCACCCCTTTTCTGATGTTTTATTCGTTTTTAAGAGTTTCGATATTTCTCGTTTTATTTGTTGTGGCCGTTAGATGGGACCTGACCAAGACGAGGACAAAGTATTCAAATCAGGCCTTCCGCCCATGTTCACTCAAAATTACCAAAATGCCCTTCTAAATGCCTCCTGGCCCTGGAAACCAATTCAGAGGCCCGTTTTTAGAGCAACACATGGACAAAACCCCATACTGGCACGAGGCGCTGAGGATGATTGAGCTACTGTCCGTAACGCACCCTTAGTTCGTCGCTTCCGAGTAGTCAGTTACAAACTTACAACCTCTATAGAACTGGCGCGCTGTATACACGACTTAGCGGCCGCGTACACTTAATAAAAAATTTGTTCCGCAAGAATCTAGTGGGCGCGATCATACCAGCACTAATGCACTGGATCCTATCAACACTCCGCAGTTGAGCGTGCTTGGGCGAGAGTAGTGCTAGGATGCGTGACCTCTTGAGAAGTCCTCATGTTGCACCCCTTTTTCGTTGTTTTTTTCCTTTTTAACTGCACCAATATTTCTCGTTTCATTTGTTGTGTGCGTTGGATGATACCTGACCACGACAAAAAAAAAGCGTCCAAATCAGGCCTTCCGACCTTGTTCACTCGAAATTACCGAAATGCCCCTATGAATGCCTCTGGGCCTCGAAAACCAGTTCGAAGGCCTTTTTTCGTCCAAGATACAAACGAAACCCTATGCTAGCGCCGGGCGGTGGAGGTGGTCGAGCTACCCTCGTACCGCACGCTGAGCTCATCGCTTTCGAGCTGTTAGTGACGAGCTTGCAACCTCTTTACAATTGTGGCGCTGCACACGCGAATTAGTGGCCGCGTACACTCAATAAGACATTTGTCCCGCAAGAATCCAATGGGTTTGATCATACCAGCACTAACGCACCTAATCCCGTTAGAGCTCCAAAGGTAAAGGTGCTTAGGTGAGAGTAATGCTAGGATGGATGACCACCTGCGAAGTCCTCGTGTTGCACCTCTTTTTCGTTGTTTTCTTTCTTTCTTAACAGTGTCGATCTTTCTCGTGTTATTTGTTATGGGCGTTGGATGAGACCTGACCAAGACCAGGAAAACGTATCCAAATTAGGCCTTCCGGCCATGTTCACTCGAAATAACCAAATTGCCATAGTAAAAGCGTCATGGCCCTGAACACCAGTTCAGAGGCCCTTTTTTAGAGCAACACACGGGCGAAACTCCATGCTGGCACGGGGCGGTGAAGGCGATAGAGCTACCGTCCGTAACGCAGGCTTAGCTAATCGCTTTCGAGCTGTCAGTTAAAAAGTTACGACCTCTTTAGAACTGGCGCATTCTACGCGCGACTCACCAGACACGGACCCTCAATAAAATATTTGTTCTGCAAGAGTTCAATGGGTTCGATCATACCAGCACTAATGCACTGGATCCTATCGGAACTCCGAAGCTAAGCGTGCTAGGGGGAGAGTAGTACCAGGATGGGTGACCTCCTGGGAAGTCCTCGTGTTGCACCCCATTTTCGTTGGGTTTTTCTTTTTTAACAGCACCGATCATTCTCGTTTCATTCGCTGTAGGCGTTGGATGAGACATGACCAGGACGAGGAAAAAGCATCCAAATCAGGCCTTCGGCCACGTTCACTCAAAGTTACCAAAATGCCCTTATAAAAACCCCCTAGCCCTGAAAACCAGTTTAGATGCCCTTTTTCAGAGTAGCACATGGACGAAGCCCCATGCTGGTAAGGGACGGCGAAGGTGGTCGAGCTACTGTTCGTAACGTACGCTTAGCTCGTCTCTTTCGAGGTCTTAGTTACGAACTTGCGACCTCTTTAGAATAGTCGTGATGTACGTGCAACTGAGTGGCCGCGTGCGGTCAATAAGACTTTTGTCTCGCAAGAATCCAATGGGTGCGATCAGACCTGCACTAATGCACTGGATCCCATCGGAACTCCGGAGTTAAGAGTGCTTAGGCCAGAGTATTACTAGGATGGGTGGCCTCCTGGGAAGTCGTCGTGTTGCACCCCATTTTCGTTTTTTTTTCTTTTTTAATAGCACCGATCTTTCTCGCTTCATTTGTGATGGGCGTTGGATGAGACTTGGCCAGGATGTGGAAAAAGCCTCCAAATTAGGTCTTCCGGCCATGTTCACTGAGAATTACCAACATGCCCTTATAAAAACCTCGTGGGCCTGAAAAGAAGTTCAGAGGCCCTTTTTTAGAGCAGCACACGGATGAAGCCCTATGCTGGCGCGGGCAGTGAAGGTGATCGAGCTATTATCCATAACACACGCTTAGCTCGTCGCTTTCGAGCTGTCTATTACGAGTTTGCGACCTCTTTGGAATTGCCACGTTATACGCGCGACGTAGCGGCCCTGCGCACTCAATAAGACATTTGTCCTGCAAGAATCCAACGCGTGCAATCATAGCGGCACTAATGCGCCGAATCCCATCAGAACTCGGCAGTGAAGCGTGGTTGGGCGAGGGTAGAACTAGGATAAGTGACCTCCTGCAAAGTCCTCGTGTTGCACCCCTTCTTTGTTGTTTTTTTCTTTTTTAGCAGCACCGCTCTTTCTCGTTTCATTTGTTGTGGGCGTTGGATGCTAGCTGACCAGGATGAGGAAAACGTATCCAAATCCGGCCTTTCGGCTATGTTCACTCGAAACTACCAAAATGCCATTATAAAAGCCACCTGGCCCTGAAATCCAGTTCAGAGGCCCTTTTTTAGAGCTGTACATGGGAGAAACCCCATGTTGGCATGGGGTGGTGAAGGTGGTCAAGCTGCTGTCCGTAATGCACGCTTAGCTTGTCGTTTCCAAGCTGTGAGTTACGAACTTGAGACCTCTTCAGAACTGGCACACAGTATGCGCTACTTAGTGGCCGTGTACGCTCAGTAAAATATTTTTAGAATCCAATGGGTGCAATTATACCAGTACCAATCCACCGGATCCCATCAGAACTCCATAGTTAAGCGTGCTTGGGCGAGGGTGGTACTAGGATGGATGACCTCCTGGGAAGTCCTCGTGTTGTACCCCTTTTTTGTAGTTTTTTCTTTTTTAACAGCACCGATCTTTCTCATTTCTTTTATTGTGGGCGTTGGATGAGACAAGACAAGGACAAGGAAAAAGGATCCAAATCAGGACCTTCCGGCCACGTTCACTCGAAATTACCAAAATGCCCCTACGAACGCCTCCTAGCCTTGAAAAGCATTTCAGAGGGCCTTTTTAAGAGCAATAGACGGATAAAACCCCACTCTGGCATAGGGCAGTGAAGGTGGTCGAGCTACCATCCTTAACGCACGACTAGCTCGTTGCTTCCGAACTGTCAGTTGCGAACTTGCGATCTTTTTTAGAACTCGTGCGCGGTTCGCATGACATCGTGGTCGCATATACGCAATAAGACATTTGTCCTGCAAGAATCCACTTGGTGCGATCATACCAACATTAATGCACTGGATCCAATCAAAACTTTGCAGCTAAGTGTGCTTAGGTGAGAGTAGTACTAGGATGGGTGACCTCCTGGGAAGTCCTCATGTTACTCCTCTTTTTCATTGTTTTTTTCTTTTTTAACAACTCCGGTCTTTCTCGTTTCGTTTGCTGTGGGCGTTGGATGGGATCTGACCAAGACAAGGAAAAAGCATTCAAATCAGGTCTTCCGTCCATGTTCACTCAAAATTACCAACATGCCCTTATTAAAGCCTCATGGCCCTGAAAACCAATTCAGAGTCCCTTTTTGAGAGCAACACAAGGACGAAACCCCATGCTGGCACGGAGCGGTGAAGGTGGTCGAGCTACCCTCCGTAACGCACGCTTAGCTCATCGTTTCCGAGCTGGCAGTTATGAACTTGCGACCTCTTTAGAACTGGCGCACTATATGCACGACGTAGCGGCCACGTACACTCAATAAAACATTTGTTCCGCAGGAATCAAGTTGGTACGATCATATCGGCAGTAATGCAATGTATCCAATCAGAGCTACGCAGTTCAGCGTAATTGGGCAGGAGTAGTACTAGGATGGGTGACTTCCTGAGAAGTCCTCATGTTGCACTCCTTTTTCGTTGTTTTTTTCTTTTTTAAAAGCATCGATCTTTCTCGTTTCATTTGTTGTGCGTGTTGGATGAGACCCGACCAGGACGAGGAAAAAGCATCCCACTCAGGCCTTCCCGCCTTGTTTACTCCGAATTACCAAAATGCCACAATGAGCGCCTCCAGGCCCTGAAAACCAGTTCAGAGGCCCTTTCTTATACCAACACACGTATGAAACCCCATGCTGGCACGAGGCGCTGAAGGTGGTTGAGCTACCATCATAATTCACGCTGAGCTCGTCGCTTTCGAGCTGTCAGTTACGAGTTTGCGACACTCTTTAGAATTGTCGTGCTGTACACGGGACTTAGCGGTCGTGTACACTCAATAAGATATTTGTCCTGCAAGAATCCAATGGGTGCGATCTGACCACCACTAATGCACCGGATCCCATCAGAACTCCGAAGTTAAGCATGCTTGGGTGAGAGTAGTACCAGGATGGGTGACCTTCTGGGAAGTCGTCGTGTTGCACCCCTTCTTCGTTGTTTTTTCTTCTTCTTCAATAGCACTGATCTTTCTTGTTTTATTTGTTGTGGGCGTTGGATGATACCTAACTAAGACGAGGAAAAACCATTCAAATCGGGTGTTCCGGCAATGTTCACATGAAACTACCAAAATGCCCTTATAAAAGACTCCTGGCCCTGAAAACCAGTTCAAAGGCCCTTGTTTAGACCGACACACTAACAAAACTCCTTGCTGGCACGGGACGGTGAAGGAGGTCAAGCTACCGTCTGTTAGGCACGCTTGGCTCATCACTTCCGAGCTGTCAAGTTTCGAACTTGCGACCTCTTTAGAACAAGCGCGTTGTATGCTCGACAATGTGACCGTGTACCCTCAATAAAATATTTGTTATGTAAGAATCTAACAGGTGCGATCATACTAGCACCAATGCACTGGATCCCATTAGAACTCCGCAGTTAAGCATCCCCTTTTTTGTTGTTTTATTCCTTTTTAACAGCTCTGATCTCTCTGGTTTCATTTGTTGTGGGCGTTGGATGAGACTTAACACAGATGAGGAAAAAGCAATCAAATCAGGCTTTCCAGCCATGTTCACTCGAAATTACCAAAATGGCCTTAGAAAAGCCTACTGGCTGTGAAAACTTATTCAGAGGGCCTGTTTTAGAGAAACACACAGGTGAAACCTGATGCTGGCACAGGGCAGTGAAGCTGGTCGAGCTCCTGTCTGTAATGCACACTTAGCTCATCGCTTTTGAGCTCTTAGTTACGAACTTACGACCTCTTTAGAATTGTTGCGCTGTTCGACTACACCCAATAAGACATTTTCCCTGCAAGAATATAATGGCGATCGCACCAGCACTAATGCACCAGATCCCACTAGAACTCCGCAGTTAAGCATGCTTAGGCGAGAGTAGTACTAGGATGGGTGACCTCCAGGGATGTCCTCGTGTTACACCCCTTTGTCATTGTTTTTTTCTTTTTTAACAGCATCGATCTTTCCCGTTTCATTTGTTGCGTTGGATGACACCTGACCAAGACGAGGAAAAAGCATCCAAATTAGGGTTTCCGCCCATGTTCATTCGAAATCACCAAAATGCCCTTACATAGGCCTCCTAGCCCTGAAAACCAGTTCAGAGGCCTTTTTTTAGAGCAACACACGGACAAGACCCAACGCCCGCATGGGGCGGTGAAGGTGGTTGAGCTACCATCCGCAACGTACGCTTAGCTTGTCGCTTTCGAGGTATCAGTTACGAATAGGGCTGTTCATCGGTCCAGGACCGGACCGGCCTGGACCGAAGACCGATTAAGGTGCCATATGCGGACCGAGGACCGGACCGGATCAGACCGATTGTGGACCGAATTCATTTTCACCTTCTATTTTATTCCCTGTTTAGCAAAGCCCAGTGTTGACCCGTGCATTGACCAACTTCCTAGCGCCTCGGCTTCCATACGCAGGCCCAGTTCTTTTCTTGCCCAGGGCTTGGATTTTCGACATCATTAAGTGACATGTTGATTCTTTGGACTTTTGGAATTTGGACACCGCCAAATCTCTCTTGATTTTGTTAATCATCACAATTTTCATCACCATACACAACTCTCCAAGCTTCATTCGCCATTTCTGCACATTCTGTAGATTATGTTGCTAACGAAATACCCTTGACTAATTTACCAGACCAATACTTCCAAACTAATTTACCAAACCAATACATCCAAACACACAAATCTAAAGCATCAAAGTAAAAAAGTTTAATACATCACCAATTGAGAACCTAAAAGTTAACTACATTACATGACAAAAATTTTCAAAGCTCAACATGATGTTCTTTACTCAAAGTGAGTCAAGTGACCCAATTTTCAAATCAATGCCGATGCCGCGTGATGCGATTCAAAATTTGAAACCATTGTCTTGGACTTGTTCCTTGCAAGAATATGTCGCACTCTCAAATGCTCAACTAATTACTCAAGTAGTATATGAAATAAATTAAAAATCGGGTTAGTACATGCAAACCAACAATTAATTTAGCAACATAAAATAATAAAGACACTAAGATAGTAGTATAAATAATGTAAAATAAGAAAATTACCTCCATATTAATTGTTCAAGGTATTGCCCACATCAATGACATTATCCTTAACACTCAATTTACCAAGATCTAACATAAACAATAAAAAGAACAAAGAAGTAAAAGTTAGAACATGTATTCGTATAAGGTACATAAACCAAATTAAAAAAGAAATGAAAAATAGAACATTACCCTAATCCAGGTCCCGCAATTCATCAAAGTAGTCCTCTATATCTAATCTACTGCTTGGCCTAAGCCAATCCTATGCACATATGAGAGCTTGAACCATCTTTTTACGATCAAACCGAACAAAATTTATAAGTTAGCAAAAGAAAAAAAAGTTATAAATTTAAAATATAATACAAAGAAATATACTAATTAATCAATTACCTTTGGAGTTAAAGAAGTTCTAAATGAATCAAGAGTACGTCCTCTTGCACTGAATGCCGACTCTGGTGCGACCATAGAAACAGGCACAGCTAATACATCACGAGCCATACGGGCAACCACAGGATATCGAGGACCATGTGTTTTCCACCATCCCAACACATCATCCCCTACTTCATCCTCTTCAAGTCCCTCATTTAGATACTTTTGCAACTCGGTCTTGATGATTCTTCTTCCGCCATCCGACCCCTTTAACTTCTTTCTTAATTATTATGTATAAGAGGCAGATGCACTAGATGCTTTACCCTTCTCAACTTCAAATTGTGCCTCACTACTTTGCCAACTTTGAGGAGTCAATGGCTTGTACAATTGCCAACACTCATCAAACAAAGCTTCTAATTTCTCTCTCACTTTCAAAACTATAGCACTACCTTGCATTTCACCAAACAAATCACAAAGAGAAACCTCAAGGCCCGCCAACTTGTACCTAGGATCAAAGATAGGAGCAATACATACCAAAGGGTTCATTTTCTCAGCTGTGCCATAGTACTTATCATATTTCATCCTCATCCTCTTGGTCATTTCTTTAAAGTTTGTGACTCTAGATCCAATCTCCTCAATTTCCTCACTTTCTTCATCATTAGCATCAATGGTCTCAACAACTTGCTCCAACTGATTTAACATATCATGAATGGCCACAATCTCAAAGAAAAGCAAGCTGGATGTCACATATGAAGTACCAGACAAACGCAAAGTAACAATATAAAAAACCTGCAAAAAAACTAACAAGTGTTTAACTTGTTTCCAATCATTAGAGTTCAGAGGTCTATCAACATCATCATCCTTCGCCAACTCCACATTATAATAAGGGTCTCTTTTGCTATACCTTGTGAATGCAAACTCATAGATTAAAGCAGTGCTAAGCATCTTATAAGTGGAGTTCCATCTAGTAGGAACATCAAGAGACAAAGAGGCCTTGCACTCAATTTTTTCCGCAACTACACATTCTTGAAATCTTTGCAACCTACTAGTAGATTGCCTAATAAACCTCACAGCAGATTGAACATGCTTAACTGACTTACCAACAACCTTCAACCCATCCCATACAACCAAATTAAGTATATGAGCAACACACCTAACATGTAAGAATTCTCCACCAGAGAAAAAAAAGTGACCATCTCGATGAAACTCACCAATAGGGGCATTACAAGTAGTGCTATTACTCCCATCATTATCAACAGTAATAGTGTAAAGTTTAGATGTCAAACCCCAATCTTCTAAACACTTTCCAAGGACAAGAGTAATATCATCACCTTTATGACTAGAAATTGCACAAAAATTCAAGATTTTCTTATGCAATTTCCAATCATTATCAACAAAGTGGGCAATTATAACAATGTAATTGATCCTTTGAAGTGAAGTCCATGTGTCTGTGGTCACACACACCATTTGACATGAATGCAAAAGATACTCTTTCAATTTCACCCTCTCCTCCACATACAAGTGATAAATGTCTCTTGCATTGGTAATGCGTGAAGGCATATTAAGTGCAGGACAACAAACAAACATCATTTTTCTAAACCCCACATTTTCAACAAATCTAAAAGGTAACTCATCAATGATGACCATTTTTTCCATAGATGCACTTGCCTCATGAGGATTCAAAACCCATGATTTCAATCTAGCTTCTCCCTCATTGGTTTGATCCCTTTCAAACACCAATTGAGTTTGTGTTTGTCTGCTTTGATTATCCAGGTTATCAGGGCACTTAGGAAAATGATTTTTCAAATTTTTCATTCCATTCTTACTAGAATCGGCCTTATAAATCTTATTACAGTATTTACACTTACCGGCCACTCTTTTTCCATCCTCCTTCAACTCTATGAAATGTTGCCAACATTCTGCCCTTTGAGTGTAGTTTCTAGCAACTTCTTTCCCCTTTCTCTTGCCTTTTGGTGCTCCTTGAGTTGGCTCTTCTTCTTCCTCCTTAATTTCGCTCGAATCATTCATTGGGTGCTCACTCAAAGCATCAGTATGCATATGGACCATATCAACTGATTCTTCCACTTCTGAACTTCTTTTTTTGGATTTGGAGCTCAACATCTAGCATTGACAATTCATAAAAAGAAGTAAACACCATATTAATATATGTACATCTTCTTGCTTCAAATAATCAAATTACAAAACTTACATTTCGAGAACAAGCTGTTAAGCACTCCGTGATTGCTAATCTAATTGAAAATTGCATTGAATATCACACCTACAAATAAAAACGGTTTCATTCAATAGAAGTCAAAACAGCTCATTCTCATCTCACTTTTTATATTCACACTACAAAATATAACAATACAGATTACAGAAGGTACTTCTATAGAACGTATAATATTATTCATAATCATAGCAAATTAGCAGTTATGATTTACTATTTTATTCAAGAATATGATTTCTTAAACTTGAAGAGGAGTTGACTGTATACTATTTTAATTCTAGCTTACTAGAAATACAAACTAACTCACTTTGAGTGATCACATTAGTTAGAACTCTTATGCTAAAATAACATCAATAAGAAATGAAGTAAATGTACTAATGGAATAGGTTATTATACATATGAAGGAGATGTTCAAACTATGGTTCAAACATTATGTAATCAAATCAACGTCCCATTTAAATTCTCTACAATCAATTCAAGATACTATCAAGTACTTGCAATCATTTCAAAGGTTTCTATAAATCTTCGTGGTAATGAAATTTGATTGGCTAACTAATCAAATAATTTCAACCTTAAAATTTCAAACTGTTTCACTAATTGTATATGCATTTGACGATTTTGTAGCTAGCTACATATTTTCATTTTATCAAAAAGAAAATGAAAAAAAACAGAGACAATAAAATTTTTGGCGCTATTGAAAACCACGTCACATAGCCGCATACTGTCAAGTTCCATAAGGCCACAAATAATCAATTGACAAATGAAAATCAATTCATTATTCAAAGTTTCAAACGAGGGTTTCTACCCCCTAATGAATACAACTATACAAGGGCTGAGGCTTTGATGAATCACAGGAAAATGGAAATGGTCCAAATGGACTTGTTGCCTTGTTGGGTATGCAAGAGCAGCAAGAGGGCACGACTGAAAGTTCAAGCCCCACTGGCCACTGGCCGAACACTCTGGTCTCTGCCACTCTCGAGCAGTCGAACACTCGAACTCATGTCATGTTCTCACCAAATTCCACCAAGGACCATAAAACATCTAGAGAAGTGATCGAGAGAAATCAAACTCACCAAATTAGGGATTTACGTTTTTGCTCCAGCGACCCGCGGTGGCACCAGTGAGAAGTTAGCAAGCGAAAGTGTCAAATCCACCATGAACTGCAGGGGAGAGACCGAGAGGGAGAGTCGATACCATCATACCACCGCCCACCAGTGAGAACTCGGGCCTCGACGAGGACAGCAACTTGGAGAGTGACTGAGTTCGAGTGAGAGAGACAGAGAATCGAGACTGAAGAAAGAAAACAGCAACCGGGCCGACGTCGGCGAGGAGAAGCAGTCAAGCAGAAGAGAGAAGACTCAAATGGAGAGCATGAGAGGATAGGGAAAATGGAACCCAGAAGCAGCAAAGCCCAAAAAGTTGAGGAGAAGCCAAGTCGAGAAGAAGAAATGAAGTCTGGTACTCTGGTGGCCAGTGACCGCGATTAATTAAAAAAACCCTAGCTTCAATTCGGTCCCTGTCCGGTCTTCGGTCCACCCGGTCCAAAACCAGACCGGACTGAAGACCGAAGAGGACAAAAACTAGGACCGCAGATCGGAACAAAAAGCCTTGGTCCGGTCCGATCGTCCTCGATCTTCGGTCCGGTCTGGTTCTGGACTGTTTACTGAACAGCCCTAGTTACGAACTTGCGACCTCTTCAAAACTGGCGTGTCGTATGCGCGATCAGCGGCCGCGTACACTTAATAAAAGATTTGTTCTACAAGAATCATGTGGGTACGATCATACCAGCACTAATGCACCGGATCCCATTAGAACTCCGCAGTTAAGCATGCTTGGCCAAGAGTAGTGTGAGGATGGTGACCTCTTGGGAAGTCCTTGTGTTGCACCCTATTTTCGTTGTTTTTTTTCTTTTTAACAGCACCGGTGTTTCTCGTTTCATTTGTCATGGGTGTTGGATGAGACTTGACCAGGACGAAGAAAAAGCATCCAAGTCAGGCCTTCCTACTATATTCACTTGAAATTACCAAAATGGCCTTGTAGAAGTGTCCTTGCTCTGAAAACCACTTCAGAGGCCCTCTTTTAGAGCAACACACGGACGATACCCGATGCTGGAAGGGGCAGTGAAGGTGGTTGAGCTACCGTCCATAACGCACGCTTAGCTCGTCACTTTCATGCTCTTATTTACGAACTTGCGACCTCTTTAGAATTATCGGGCTATACGCGCAACTACACCCAATAAGACAATTTCCCCTCAAGAATATAATGGGTGAGATCATACGAGCGCTGATGCACTGGATCCAACTAGAACTCCGCAGTTAAGCGTGGTTAGGCGAGAGTAGTTCTAGGATGGGTGACCTCCTAGGAAATCCTCAAGTTGCACCCCATTTTCGTTGTTTTTTCCTTTTTAGCAACACCAATCTTTCCCGTTCCTTTTGTTGTGGGCGTTGGAGGAGACCTGACCAGGACGAGGAAAAAGCATATAAATTAGACCTTCCGGCCATGTTCGCCCAAAATTACCAAAATGGCCCTATGAACGCCCAGTTCATAGGCCCTTTTTTAGAGCAACACACAGACGAAATACGATGCTGGCACGGGGCGGCTCGGAGGCCCTTTTTTAGAGCAACACAAGGACGAAACCCCATGTTGGCACGGCGCGGTGAAGGTGGTCGAGCTACTGTCCGTAACGCATGCTTAGCTCGTTGCTTTCGACCTGTCAGTTACCAGCTTGCGACCTCTTTAGAATTGTCGCACTGTAGACGCGATTACATTCAATAAGATATTTGTCCCGCCAGAACTCCGCAGCTAAGCGTGCTTAGGGGGGAGTAGTACCAAGATAGGTGACCTCCTGCGAAGTCCTCGTGTTGCACGCCTTTTTCGTTGCTTTTTTCTTTTTCAACAGCACTGATCTTTCTTGTTTCATTTGTTGTGGGCGTTGGATGACACCAGACCAGGACGAGGAAAAACGATCCAAATCAGGCCTTCTGACCATGTTCACTTGAAATCACGAAAATGCCCTTATAAAAGCCTCATGGCCCTAAAAACCAGTTCAAAGGCCCTTTTTACAGCAACACATGGACGAAGCCCCAAGTCGACACGAGGCGGTGAAGGTGGTCGAGCTACCGTCCGTAATGCACGCTTAGCTTGTCACTTCCAACATGCCAGTTTTGAACTTGCGGCCTCTTTAGAACCGGCGCATTGTATGCACGACTCAACGGTCGTGTACACTCAACAAAATATTTGTTATGCAAGAATGGAGTGGGCGCGATCATACCAGCACCAATGCATCGGATTCCATCATAACTTCGTAGTTAACCGTGCTATGGAAAGAGTAGTACTAGGATGGGTGACCTCCTGAGAAGTCCTCGTGTTGCACCCCTTTTTTTGCTGTTTTTTTCTTTTTTAATTTCATCGATCTTTCTCGTTTCTTTTGGCGTGGGTGTTGGATGAGACCTGTTCAGGACGAGGACAAAGCATCCAAATTAGGCCTTCCGGCCATGTTCACTCAAAATTACCAAATTACCCTTACGAATGCATCCTGGCCTTGAGAACTAGTTCAGAGGGCCTTTTTTAGAGCAACACACGGATGAAACACCATGTTGGGCGGTGAAGGTGGTCGAGTTACCGTCCGTAATGCATGCTTAGTTCATCGCTTTCGAGCTGCCAGTTACGAGTTTGCGAACTCTTTGGAACTGTCATGCTCTACAAGCGACTTAGTGGCCGTGTAGACTCAATGAGACATTTTTCCTGTAAGAATCCAATAGGTACGATCATACCAGCATTAATGCATAGGATCCCATCAGAACTCCGCCGTTAAGTGTGCTTGGGCGAGAGTAGTACTAGGATGGGTGACCTCCTAGGAAGTCCTCGTGTTACACCCCTTTTTCATTGTTTTTTTCTTTTTAACAACACTGATCTTTCTCGATTCATTCGTTGGATGAGACATGACAAGGATGGGGAAAAAGCATCCAAATCAGGACCTTCCGGCCATGTTCATTCGAAATTTCCAAAACACCTCTATGAACACCTCTTGGCCCTGAAAACCAGATCAGAAGGCCTTTTTTAGAGCATTAGAGAACAAAACCCCTTGCTGGCATGAGGCGGTGTTGGTCGTGGAGCTACCGTCCGTAACGCATGCTTAGCGCGTCACTTCCGAACTATCAGCTACGAACTTGCTACCTCTTTAGAGCTGGCGCACTGTATATGTGACTCAGCGGCCGCGTGCACTCAATAAAATATTGTTATGCAAGAATCCAGCGAGCCCGGATTCCATCAGAACTTCGTAGTTAAGCATGCTTAGGCGAAATTAGTGCTAGGATGGGTGACCTCCTGGGAAGCCCTTGTGTTGCACCCCTTTTTTTTATGTTTTATTCTTTTTTAACAGCTCCGATCTTTCTTGTTTCATTTGTTGTGGGCGTTGGATGGGCCATGTTCACTCCAAATTACCAAAATGCCCTTATCAACGCCTCCTCACCGTGAACACATGTTCAGAGGCCCTTTTTCACAACAACACCAGGGCAAAACTCCACGCTGGCACGGGGAGTGAAGCTGGTCAAGCTACCGTCTGTAACGCATGCTTAGCTCGTCGCTTTCGAGCTGTTAGTTACGAACTTGTGACCTCTCTAGAACTGTCACGCTGTATGCGCTACTCAGCAGATGTGTAGCCTCAATAAAATATTCGTTCTGTAAGACTCCAATGGGTGCGGTCCTACCCTTACCAATGCACCCGGCTCCCACTAGAATGGAGCAGTTCAACCTGCTTGGGTGAGAGTAGTACCAAGATGGGTTACCTTTTGGGAAGTGCCCGTGTTACACCCTATTTTCGTTGTGTTTTTCTATTTTAACAGCACCAATCTTTCTCGTTTCATTTGTTGTGGGCGTTGGATGTGACTTGACCAGGATGAGGAGAAAGCATCCAAATCAGGCCTTCCGGCCATGTTCACTCGAAATTATCAAAATGCCCTTATAAAAACCTCCTAGCCATAAAAACCAGTTCAGATGCCCTTTTTTGTAGCAACACACGGATGAAGCCCCATGCTGGTACGAGGCGGAGAACGTGGTCGAGCTACTGTTCGTAACACACGGTTAGCTCGTTGCTTTCGAGCTCTCAGTTGCGAAGTTGCGACCTCTTTAGAACACTCGCCCTATACGGGCGATTGAGCGGCCGCATACGCTCAATAAGACTTTAGTCCCGCAAGAATTCAATGGGTACGATCAGACCAGAACAAATGCACCGGATCCCGTCAGAACTCCGGACTTAAACGTGCTTGGGCGAGAGTAGTGCTAAGGTGGGTGGCCTCCTCGGAAGTCGTCGTGTTACGCCCCATTTTCGTTGTTTTTTCTTTTTTAACAATACCGATCATTCTCGTTTCATTTGCATTGGGCATTGGATGAGACCTGGCCAGGACGAGGAAAAACCATCCAAACTAGGCCTTCCCGCCATGATCACTCCAAATGACCACAATGCCCTTATAAAAACCTCCTGGCTCTGAAACAAGTTCAGAGGCCTTTTTTTAGAGCAGCACACGGATGAAACCCCTTGCTGGCACACGGCGGTGAAGGTGGTCGAGCTACCGTCCGTAACGCACGCTTAGCCAGTCGCTTTCGAGCTGTCAGTTACGAGCTTGCGACCTCTTTAGAATTGTAGCATTGTACGCGCGACTTAGGGGCCGCGTACAATCAATAAGACATTTGTCCCACAAGAATCCAAAGTGTGCAATCATAGCGGCACTAATGCTCGGGATCCCATCAGAACTCAGCAACTAAGCGTGCTTGGGCAAGAGTAGCACTAGGATGGGTGACCTCCTGGGAGGTCCTCCTGTTGGACCCCCTTTTCGTTGTTTTTTTATTTTTTAACAGCACTGATCTTTCTCGCTTCATTTGGATCGGGCGTTGGATGGGACCTAACTAGGACGAGGAAAAAGCATCCAAATCAGGCCTTCCGGCCATGTTCACACGAAATTACCAAAATTCCCTTATAAAAGCCTCCTAGCCCTGAAAATCGGTTCAGAGGTCCTTTTTTAGGGGACCACACGGACGAAACCCCTTGCTGGCACAGGGTGGTGAAGGTGGTCGAGCTACCGTCCGTAACGCACGCTAAGCTCATCGGATCCGAGCTGTCAATTACGAACTCAGCGGCCGCGTACACTCAATAAAATATTTTTGATGCAAGAATCCAATGGGTGCGATCATACCAGCACCAATGCGCTAGATCCCATCAGAACTCCGTAGCTAAGCGTGCATGGGCGAGAATAGTACTAGTATGGGTGGCCTACTGGGAAGTGCTTGTGTTGCACCCCTTTTTCGTAGGTTTTTTCTTTTTTACCGTCACCGATCTTTCTCGTTTCTTTTGTTTAGGGCGTTGGATGAGACATGACAAGGACGAGGAAAAAGCGTCCAAATTAGGACCTTCCGGCTAGACCGGGTAAATGGGTCATTCGGTTCGGGTACGAGTTGGGTCAAGTTCGGGTCGGGTCATATTCAGGTTAAGTGACATTTCGGGTCGTTTCGGTTTGGGTCGGGTATGGTTCGGGTCGGGTCGATTTCGGGTCAACCAATTTTTGGTGAAATACGCTCGTCATGCCAAAACAAGCAACTTTGTTGAAAATTTCGGGTCGGGTATGGTTCGGGTCGGGTCAATTCGGGTTTCGGGTCCACTTTCGGGTGAGCCTATTTCGAGTGTCGGGTTGGGTATGGGTTCGGATCATTCAGTTCGGGTTTCGGGACTCGGGTCAGTTTTGCCAGGTCTACTTCCGGCCATGTTCACTTGAAATTAAAAAAACGCCCCTAAGACTGCCTCCTATCCCTGAAAAACAGTTCAGAGGGCCTTTTTTAGAGCAATAAACGGACGAAACCCCATGCTAGCATGGGGTGGTGAAGGTGGTCGAGCTACCATCCGTAACGCACACTTAGCTCAATGCTTTAGAGCTTTCAGTTACGAACTTACGACCTCTTTAGAACTGTCGGGTTGTATGCGCGACTTAGCGGCTGCATAGACTCAATAATACATTTGTCCTACAAGAATCCAATGGGTGCGATCATACCAGCATTAATTAGGCGAGAGCAGTACTAGGAGGAGTGATCTCCTGGGAAGTCCTCATGTTGCTCCCCTTATTTGTTGTT
The DNA here is from genome assembly GCA_017589665.1 of Selenicereus undatus. Taxonomy (NCBI): domain Eukaryota; kingdom Viridiplantae; phylum Streptophyta; class Magnoliopsida; order Caryophyllales; family Cactaceae; genus Selenicereus; species Selenicereus undatus. Next base: position 53,966,874 of record JACYFF010031954.1, read on the forward strand.
TTTTTTCTTTTTCAATAGCTCTGATCTTTCACATTTTGTTTGTTGTGGGCGTTGGATGAGATCGGACATAGACGAGGAAAAAGCATTCAAATCAGGCCTTTCGGCCATGTTCACTCGAAATTACCAAAATGCCCTTATGAAAGCCTCCTGGCCCTGAAAACCAGTTTAGAGGCCCTTTTTGAGAGCAACACACGGACGAAACCCCACGCTGGCACGGGGTTGTGAAGATGGTCGAGCTATCGTCCGTGAAACACACTTAGCTCGTTGCTCCCGAGCTGTTAGTTTCGAATTTGCGACCTATTTAGAACTGGCGTGCTGCATGCACGGCTTGGCGGCCACGTACACTCAATAAAACATTTGTTCCGGAAGAATCCGGTGGGTGCGATCATACCAGCACCAATGCATCGGTTATTGGGAGAACTCCGCAGTTAAGCGTGCTTGGGAGAGAGTAGTACAAGGATGGGTGACCTCCTGTGAAGTCTTCGTGTTGCGCGCCTTTTTCGTTGTTTTTTTTTTTAAACAACGTCAATCTTTGTCATTTCATTTGTTGTGGGCATTGGATGAGACCTTACCAGGACTAGGAAAAAGCATCCAAGTCCGGCCTACCGACCATATTCACTCGGAATCGCCAAAATTCCCCTATGAACGCCTCCTGGCCCTAAAAACCAGTTCAAAGGCCCTTTTTTAGAGCAACACACGGACCAAACCCCATGTTGGCACTCGATGGAAAAGGTGATCAAGCTACCATCATAACGCACGCTGAGCTCATCGCTTTCGAGCTCTCAGTTACGAGGTTGCGACCCTCTTTAGAATTGTCGCGTCATACACGTGACTTAGCACCCGCGTACACTCAGTAAGACATTTGTCCTGCAAGAACCCAATGGGTGCGATCGGACCAGCACTAATGCACCGGATCCCATTGGAACTCTGGAGTTAAGCGTGCTTGGGCGAGAGTTGTACCAGAATGGTGACCTCCTGGGAAGTCGTCGTGTTGCACCCTATTTTCTTTTTTAATAGCACCGATCTTTCTTGTTTTATTTGTTGTGGGCGTTGGATGAGACTTGACCAGGATGAGGAAAACGCATCTAAATTGGACATTCCGGCCAAGTTCCCACAAAATTACCAAAATTCCCTTAAAAAAGACTCTCGGCGCTGAAAACCAGTTCAGAGGCCCTTGTTTAGAGCAACACAAGGACGAAACCCCTTGCTGGCACGGGGCGGTGAGGGTGGTCGAGCTACCACCCGGTAACGCACGCTTAGCTTGATGTTTCTGAGCGGTCAGTTACGAACTTGCGACCTCTTTAAAGCTGGAGCGCTGTATGCAAGACTCAACGACCGCGTACACTCAATAAAATATTTGTGATGCAAGAATCCAGTGGGTACGATCATACCAGCACCAATGCACCGGATCCTATCAAAACTCCATAGTTAAGCGTGCTTGGGCGAGAATAGTACTAGGATGGGTAACCTCCTGGGAAGTCCCCGTGTTGCACCCCTTTTTCGTTTTTTTTGTCTTTTTAACCCGAAATTACTAAAATGCCACTATGAACGCCTCCTGCCCCTGAAAACCAGTTCATAGACCCTTTTTAAAAGCAACACACGAACGAAACCCCATGCTGGCACGGGGCGGGAAAGGTGGTCGAGCTACCATCAGTAACGTATGCTTAGCTCGTCACTTTCGAGCTCTTAGTTGCAAACATGCGACGTCTTTAAAACTGTCGTGTTGTACGCGCGACTTAGCGGCTGCATACACTCGATAAGACAATTGTTCCTAAAGAATCAACTGGGTGTGATCATACCGGCATTAAAGCACTAGATCCAATCAGAACTTCGCAGTTAAGCGTGCTTGGACGAGAGTGGTACTAAAGTGGGTGACCTTCTCGGAAATCCTCCTGTTGCACCCCTTTTTTGTTGTTTTGTTCTTTTTTAACAGCTTCGATCTTTCTCGTTTCATTTGTTGTGGGCGTTGGATGAGACTTGACCAAGACGAGGAAAAAGCATTCAAATTAGGCCTTCCGGCCATGTTCACTCAAAATGACCAAAAATGCCCTTATTAAAGACTTATGGCCCTGAAAACTAGTCCATAGGCCATCTTTTTTAGCAACACAAGGACGAAACCCCGCGCCGGCATGGGGCGGTGAAGGTGGTTAAGCTACCGTTCATAACGCACGCTTAGCGCGTCGCTTCCAAGCTGTCAATTACGAACTTGCGACCTCTTTAGAACTGTTACGCTGTACGCGCGAATTAGCGGCTGCACACACTCAATAAGACATTGGTCCCGTATTAATCCAATGGGTGCAGTCGTACCAGCATTAATGCTCCGGATCCCATCAGAACTTCGTAGTTAAGTGTATTTGGGTGAAAGTAGTACTAGGATGAGTGACCTCCAGGTAAGTCCTCCTATTGCACCCCTTTTTTGTTGTTTTATTCTTTTTTAACAGCTTTGATCCTTTTCGTTTGATATGTTGTGGGCGTTGGATGAGACCTGACCAGGACAAGGAAAAAGCATTCAAAACAGGTCTTCCAGCCATGTTCACTCGAAATTACCAAAATGCCCCTATGAACGCCTTCTGGCCCTGAAAACCAGTTCAGAGGCCCTTTTTTAGAGCAACACACAGACAAAGCCCGATGCTGGCACGGAGCGGTGAAGGTGGTCGAGCTACCGTCCGTAACGCATGCATAGCTCGTCGCTTTCAAGTTCCCAGTTATGAACTTGCGACCTCTTTAGAACTGTCGCGTTGTACGCGCAACTTAGCGGCCGCATAAACTATGTAAGACATCTGTCCCGAAAGAATTCAATGGCTGCTATCATACCAACATTAATGCACTGGTTCCCATCAGAACTCCGCAATTAAGCGTGCTTGGGCGTGAGTAGTATTGGCATGGGTGACCTCTTGGGAAGTCCTCATGTTGCAACCCTTTTTGTTGTTTTTTTCTTTTTTAGCAGTACCAACCATTCTCGTTTCCTTTGTTGTGGGCATTGGATGAGACCTGACCAGGATGAGGAAAAGGCATTCAAATAAGGCCTTTCAGCCATGTTCACTCAAAATTACCAAAATGCCCCTACGAACGCCTCCTGGCCCAAAAAACCACTTTACAGGCTTTTTTTTAAAAACAACGCATGGACAAAACCCCATGCTGGCATGGGGCGGTGAAGGTGGTCAAGCTACCGTCCGTAACGCATGCTTAGTTCGTCACTTTCGAGCTATCAGTTACGAGCTCGCGACCTCTGTAGAATTGTCGCACTGTAGACGTGACTTAGTGGCCGCGTACACTCAATAAGACATTTGTCCTGCAAGAATCCAATGGGTGCTATCATACCAGCATTAATGCACCGGATCCCATTAAAACTCCACAGTTAAGCGTGCTTGGGCGAGAGTAGTACTAAGATGGGTGACCTCCTGGGAAGGCCTCGTGTTCAACCCCTTTTACATTTTTTCCTTTTTTAATAGCACCAATCTTTCTCGTTTCATTTGTTGTGGGCATTGGATGAGACCTAACCAGGACCAGGAAACAACATCCAAATCAGGCCTTCCGGCCTTGTTCACTCGAAATCACCAAAATGCCCTTATAAAAGCCTCTTGGCCCTGAAAACCAGTACAGAGGCCCTCTTTTAGCGAAGCACACGAACGAAACCCCACGTTGGCACGGGGCGGTTAAGGTGGTCGAGCTACTATCCGTAACGCACACTTAACGAGCTGTCAGTTACGAACTTGCGACCTCTTTAGAACTGGCACAATGTATGCGCGACTTAGCGGCCGTGTACTCTTATTAAAATATTTGTTCTACAAGAATCTAATGGGTGCGATCATACTAGCACCAATGCACCGGATCCTATCAGAACTCCGCAGTTATGCATGCTTGGGCGAGAGTAGTACTAGGATGGGTGACCTCCTGGGAAGTCCTCATGTTGCACCGCATTCTCTTGGCGAGCTACAAGGGGGAAAGGTTTCACTCCCTATCTTATGTTTGGCGTTACCATTAGTAAGGTAGTTCAGGGCTTGCTCTTACTAGAGGTACACTCTTTCTGTGTTTTGTTCATGTGGGGCCTTTTCTCACTTTCCTTCCCTGGTTTAGCTTTGTGAGGTTCGGGTGGCAGTAAAGGGGCCAATGTGAGGCTTTTACCATTGTGCTTGTGGGAATAAGTATTAGCATACCCATCATAAGTCATATGGTTATCATACAACCATGGTCTTCCAAGAAACAAATGAAATGTATTCATAGGAACGATATCACATAGTACCTCACCACAATAGGGACCAATTGAGAATGAAATAGGAGCTTACCTTGAAGCACTTACCTACTTGCTCCTAACCGTTGAAGAGTATATGGAGTAGGGTGCTCCTTGGTAAGAATTTGAAGTTTGTCAATGAGTGTGTTGGAGGCTACATTTGTGCAACTTCCACCATCTACGCTTAAATTACAAACCTTGCCTCTAATGGTGCATCTTGAGTGGAAGATTTGCTTCCTTTGGCTATCTTCATGAGGAATATTTGTGGCATGTAAGGACCTCTTGATCAAAAATATGTCTCCAACATTAGGGGTCACTAAGGTAGAACCATCATTTTCATCATCCTCTTCACTTGATTCTTCCTAAATAGCTCGAATCTCTTCTACCTACTTGATGGTAAGGACCTTTCTATCAGGACAATCGACTTGAACTTAAAACATTTCTTTTCTTCCAACCTCTTAGGAGCCTCACTAGTGATTCCCTTACCCTTATCAAGAGCTTTAGCTTGAGGTGGTTGTGTTTCACTTTCAATGTGAGTAAAGGGGCTTTTAGTCGGGGAGGTGTGAGGGGGCTTCCTACCCTTAAATTGCTGTTCAGTTTTGATAATTAGGTGGCACACATCATCAAATGTTAAGGTTGTAACTCCACCTTGCTAGCAATGTTAGGAGATAACCCTTTAATGAACCTAGCAATCTTAAGTTGGGGTTCTTCATCCAAGCGAACCCATATTTGGAGTTGTTCAAACTCCCTAATATACTCGTCTGCCTTTAGATTCTCTTGGTTGAGAGAGGTGATCTTGAGGTAGACTTCTTGTTTGTAAGAAGGGGGTAGAAATCTCTTGTCCATGTGCTTCATAAGCTTAGACTAAGTCTTGATTTTGGATTTGGCTTCTCTAGCCCTACTCTTCTTCAAATGTTCATACCAGAATAAAGCATACCCCTTCATCTTAAGAATGACCAACTTGAAGGTCTTCTCATCAGTGTAACCTTTGGGTTCAAAGATCCTCTCAAGTACTTGAACCTAATTAAGATAGTTCTCTAGGTTAAGATTGACATCAAATTCTAGAGCCTTAACTTTGAGATCCCGAAGATCATCCCTTTGATGCCTTAGTCTTCTTAGTGTTCCTTCCTCATCATCAAAGTCTTCATGGGAGGAAGAGTATTTGATGTCAATAGGGCGAGCATCATAGTCTCGTCGGTAAAGGTTTCGTGGTGGATTCCTTTACTTGTGCAACCTCTTGAGTGAGCTTCTTCAATTGCTCTTGAAACTCTACAAGGGCCCTACCTATCTCGTAGGATTGCTCAAGAGGAATGTTTGAGGAGTAAGAAGGATTGCCCTCAATGGTCGTGATTGATAGAAAGGTGAAAGGAGGAAAAAGGAGGGAAAAACAAAGAAGGAACGAGAGTGCTGAAGGAGCACGGGCAGGAAAACAGTGAAAACGGAGGGGCGACGGTCGTGCTCTGTGGCACGGGGGCATTGTGCCAGTTCTCTGGAACAGGATTTTAAGGGTACAGGAAGGGGGCACGGTTGTGCCATGCAGCACGGGCTGGTCGTGCCAAATCTCTAGGTCAAATTCTCAAAGTGCAGGATTTTGGCATGGGTTAGCAGTGCTAAATTTATGATTTCGTGTTTTTAGCCCTTTTGTGGAGTTTTAAGGATGTTTTTAGGTTGGGGCTTGTGTTTGGGCTATAATTAGGGTTCTTTGTGGGCTAGATAAGAGATTTAAAGAGGAAGAACTAATGACAAAATAGTGTAGAAAGGGGGAAACTTTAAGCAATCTCAACACAAGGATGGTTGGAATGGATGCGTGCCAAGAGATAGGACCATTGTACTCTGATACCAAGTGATGCATAAGGGATTCTATTTGAGCAAATAAAGGTCTGAAATCCATGTGGATGAGCTCAATGAATGTTGATGACCAATCTTTCCAAAGATAAACCAAGAGAGAGAATCCCCAATTAGAAGAAAGCCTCTAATGGAGATGAATCAATACTTGAAATATGTAACCAAGAGATAAATCAAAGAGGACATTTCTAGCCTCAAGGTTAAACCACCACCTAGATTAAATCCACCTACCCTCTAACCCTCTAAAGGCTTTGCACCAAGGATTAGATTAAAGAGAAGAACTCAAATCACCACCCTCCTTAGAGAGACAAAGATTTTGAGATTTTGAGAAAAACCCAAGATTCAAGCTCTCATATCATTCATCAAATCTGATTTTCCATGGAGGTAATTAGGTCCATAAATACCCAATGAGAGGGGAAATTAGTTGTACATTAGTGGGGCAAGTAGTCCAATAGGAGGCTTACAAAATATCATAAGAAAATAAATCAAGATGCTTAAGATCATTAGAATCACTCTGAGTTGTATTTTCCAGGATTCATCCTTCATCTTATAGAGAGCCTTAAGTAGGCTCTATTCCTTCAAATGAGGTGCTGCCACTTGTTAACTTTTCCCTTCTTTGTGAAGAATCATTCCATGCTGATTAATCTTCAAATTTACGGCCTAACCTCTTGAATTAAGGCCATAATCAAAATCGTTTATTTTCCAATCCTGGACCAACCCTTTATTGGTATTTACTCTATAAATTCCTTAATACTTGGAGTTTGAGTATGATTCAAGACTTGTTAGAAAATATCCATTTGGGGATTTCCATCCATATATAATTTACAGAAATTGGAGCTCATTTGCCTGGTTAAATTTGAGCTAGAAATAGAGCAAAGTATTTTGTCCAGAAACTAAAAAGGAGCTAATAAGGTGGTTTTGGGAGGACGAAGCGGTTAACTCCTTATTTAGGACTACTATTGGTCCAACCACCTTTCCTAACCTTAATTGGACCTTCTTAAGGGCCTCAAGTTAGTATTGACCTAGGTGGACCTAGTCCTTGACCTAGGGTCAATATTGGGCCAACTTGGTTCATGACCCTCACTCATGAGAATAGGCCCAAGCTCGGGAGTTAGTCTGCATCAATTTGTATTCTAGTCTAGCAAATTGAGAAGTCAATGTCAAAATTTCTAATTGAAGAGCACAAAGAAAATAAACCAAAAAACCATAAGTTTTGCCTCATTTTCTGAACATTAGCACAATACACTAATAGAAAGAAACTTCCAATTACGCTTTTCCCTCAATTAAATTGACACGCAAATTACCGAAATTAGCTTATGTTTTTCCATTACCAAACTTGAGAGAATATTGAGTGGAATAGAGCATATGCATCACCGCAAACCGCCATTGATAGTGACATTCCAACAACAACAATGGCCACAACTTAAATTTGGGTATAACCCACAATTAAAACTGGAGAAGGAAAGCCAAAATGTGAACCAATTGACCACAAATTCAAAATCCAAATCCAAAATCTTCACTCAAAAATGAAAATCCACGATTCAATTACACTAATTTTGAAAACTAGCACTAAAGCTGAAACTAAAAGCATAAACAAATGAACTGAAGGAAGGAGAAAAAAAGCTAAAACTACTATCCCCTCTTTTCTCCCCCTTGTTTCGATTTATGTACCTAATTTCTTCAATCAAGTCTCCAATTATACCGTCATAATGCTTGTAACTATTGATCCCAATTCGCCTTCAATGCCCATGTAACGAAGAGAGAGATGATGATGGTAAAATGATTTGAATGATACTAGTGACAATGATGACGATTGAATTAGTGGGGGGAGGAGTGCGACACAAGGATTAAAGAAAGGACAAAGGAGTAACGAAGCTAAAGATGATGGGAGTTTATTTTGTGGGTTAAGCAAGTATAGAGAAAGAAGATGCCAGAGAGAAAGTAGAATTATGGATTGGGAGGGGTTAATCTTCACTAGGATAGAAGAGGAATGAGAAAAGTGAATGAAAGAGGGGGGAATGAAATATCATGTGGGATAGGTTGGGCAAGAAAAAAAGTGAGGAAAAGAATAAAAAAGAAAAATAAATATATGGGTGAGAGCTTGAGGGAGAATAATGTATGGGGCATCCAAATATCCAATTTTCAATAATTTTTACTCATTTTTTATTTTTATTATTTTCCTACAAAGTAAAATAACTGCAATTAAAATTCTTAATTTAACAATTATTATGAACATAACAAGATATAAACAGGGCAATAAAATGTAAGAATTTTGGATTGAACAATATCTCCACACCTAAATTTTGCTCATCTTCGAGTAAAATGGAAGTAAAATTCTCTAGAAAAAGAAAAAGTAAGATCCTAATTTACTTTTGCAGGAATCACTTTTGCAGTTAGCATGTGCAACAAGCCCTTTAAACCCTTAGTAGACGAATAAGGTTTGGTGAGGGTATGCAGAGGATATACCCATAAAATCTTAAAAGAATAAAATGAAAACAGAAAAGAAAATAGAAAATCTATTGTTTTTTTTTTATAAATTATATATAACACCATAGAAAACATACACACATTCCAACCAATCAGATCACTCAAATAACCTAGACATTAGTTCACATATAAACACAATGTACACATTAGGAAATTCTTAGTCCACACTGATGACATTTATACACAATCTTTCATGCCACTTAAGAATTATGTTCACGTCCGACTAGTAGAACCTCACTTTAGGCGCAAGTGAAACACTCCCACTCATGTATTTAAGATATCATAAGGTTCACTCAATTCATATTCCGATCATACAACCTACAATAGGCTTGCTAGGATTCTCAATTCTCCACCGCTCAAATGCAAAATGCAACATGATAATCAAGAGGACTATACATGGGCTATAAAAGGGTCCAAGGGTTAACGTGAGAGAGGGACAGTCAAGTGAATAATGAGAAACTAAATCCTCCCACCAAGTTCACCACACACTCGCCCGAAACTTATGCCAACTTAAGGCATAACCCTTCAAAGAAACCGTTGGAAATAAGTAGAAACAATAAAGGTCAAATATATACAACAACATGCCAAACATTCTTATTCATAACATTGTTTCCTTTTCTTGTGAGATTTTTCAAATTTTTTAAGCTTTTTTTTCCTTGGCAACTGTTTTTCCACCTTTTTTTCCACTTCTTTTCTTTGAAAAAAATGAATGAATGGCATATTAAAACATAGCACACTCAATTTTGAAATGGTACCAACAATACATCCCTGCACCACACCAAAAGATCCAACATCAACTACGAAATACATCATGACCCAAAAGCTACGTATCAAATATTGAAGTGTTCATTACTAGAAAAAGAATTTTCAATGACGAAAAATGTCATTGTTAAATGTCTATTTTTTTGTCATTAAAACTTTTAACAACCAGAAAAAAGTCCACTGTTGTCCGTCATTACTGGTCCCGTTATTAAAACTTTTAACAACAACCTAAAAGTGGTCGTTGTTATTATCAATGACGATGAAACAAGTTATTAATCAATTAAGTGTTTAACAATTACAATAAAATTATTGGTCATAAATAGTGTTATGGTCACTGCTTGCCATTGAATTCAGATCACTAATGACGAATTGTTTAGTCTATTTGGAGTACAAACATTTTTATTGTCTCAAAGTTCTATCTTAATAAAAGTATTTAAGAAATTTCCCATAATCAGTGATATAAAGAAGTAATATTAATCATATGGTCAATATTTGTTCAAAGGTACTTTATGATTGGGTAAATAAAATAATTTAGAGAACAAGGCTGAGAAGATAAAAGTTACATAAACATAGTTTGATAAACCCTTGAATTAATGTAATAATATACCTTACAATATATATGAATCAAACATCGATGAGCCCCTAAGTTGACAATGTTCATATCCCTAAGATCAAAGCTAAAAACAAACAAAGGGAAAACAAAATTCTTTAAACAAGGGTTGAAGCTGCAAAGTGACAGTCCAAAGTCTTCAAAATACCTACCCCCCCCCCCCTAAAAAAACACAGAAATTAGAATTGACCATGTAAAAAATCAAATTAATTATATACCTAGCATAAGACCAAGACACAGAGCAGAACACATATACCCTATGGTGAACATACCTTGAGGCTAAGATAATCAAGCCTTATGCAGCAATCTTCTGAGTGTACCAATGTTCAGAATGTACTAAAGCATCAAGAGATTCAAGACCCTAACATTTGAAATATTAGTTTAAGAGTATAAAATTCCGTACTTCTTCAATAAAGTTTTTATAACAGCTGGAGCCATCAAGAAAACAGCTATGGTCACAACTCTCAAAAGTCAACTAAGATGGTCACAACTCTCGTGCAAAATTATAAATAGACAATTATGTAGTCCTAACATCTATCCATGACTAATCATAGTATTCATTCACGCTAACATTTAGGATACACTACACAGGGGTGAAGCCACCGTGGGGTCAGTGGGGTCAACCGACACCCCTCTCAAAAAAAAAAATTAATATATGTCTGAGAGTTTTTAAAAAATTTAACTATATATATTAAATGTGTTGAAATGATACACGAGTTTTCTCTTGCTTCAGCGGTCTAGGAGCTTGGTTTATAAGTTGCCCTATCAACGACGTTGCGGGTTCGAGCCTCTACCTTGCCCTTTTTCGTTTTATTTTTTTCACTTTTTTTTAAAGCCTAGCTACTTAGTCTTCCAGTCTTCCTCTGTTTTGTTCGATAGTCCTCAGCACAGCAGCACTCCTCTCGCCTCTACCCAGTACCCGTACCCTAACCCAGTAACCCATGACCCCACACTCTCAACCACCACGCCACCACCTGCCGGCTGCCGCTCACCGGTGAGTCGATGCACTGCTAGCCCTGCCCCCTGCAGGCTGCAACCCACCGCGGCACTGCACATAACCCAGTGATCCACCATTACCAACGACCACCTCAAGTTCTCAACTCTCTCTCCAAATTTGTGAGTTCTTCTTTTACTTGATTCTTCAATTTGTAGATTAATAAGTTTATATTGTTTGATTTGTGAGTTTGTTTGTCAATTGTAAGTCCAAATTTGTTTAACTTATATGTTTAATTTTAATTCTAGGTTAAATCTCAATTTGTAGATTAGTTAATTGTATTCTTTAATTTTTTGAGTTTAGTTACCAATTTCAATTCCAACTTTGTTTAATTTATAGGTTTCATTTCAATTATAGGTTATCTCTTAATTTCTAGATTGCTTTTTTTTTATAGTTTAATTTGTGAGTTTATTTGTCAATTTCAATATAAAATTTGTTTAATTTATATGTTTAATTTCAATTATAGGTCAAAATGTATAGATATTGTGTACTATTAATTCCAACACCCCTCTCCGATTTTCCTGGCTTCGCCACTGACACTACAAGCAGAGACATTGCAAACAATATTGTAAAATATTTTGCTATCCTATGAGAATTATTTTATCAACAACTAAGCACAGCAAAAGGACTAAAAATGGATATAAGAATTGTCTGAGGCAAAGTGGAAATTCTATAACATTCATCTCCATTTCTCATAACTATTGAAGAAAAATAACCCTAAAAAATAAAGAGAAATTTAGTTAATCACATCAACAAACTCAAAAATAAGTTTGAAGGACTTACCTTTGAGTATGGATGGAAGAGAGTCCTTCTAAGGAAGCCAATAAATTACCAACGGAAAAGTTGTTTGGTTCTAAAGCTCCAAGAGAGGATGTGTAAGCGATACCAGTTACGAATAATTTTGATACATCAAAATTTGAATTTACTTCATCATGAATCTACATAATGTAGCATTATGATGATATTGTGGAACTTAAACACAAAGAATTATCGAATAATCACTTAAATACCCATTTTACCATCATGGACCTAACATAATGAGTTCATATCATAGAAGGTTGAAAACAGAGTGTTGCTCTTCAGAAATCTTCTGGAGCCACAATAATAATCGTAACTGGCAAAGCTATATAGTTACCCATTTTAAAGTTAACAAAACATCTTAGATAGGATGTTTAGAAGAAGGCAACTAACCCGAAATGACACGCTAGCATAAATATTGTTGGGGGGAAGCTACCCACTTATTGTCACAATAACCTACCCAGAAAGTGCAAGCACCAGCAGATTCCCTTATTGAGGATTTTGGGAGATTGAAAACTTATGCCATAGCAAACCAAAGTAATGATGTTTTTTAGTGACAAATCATTATATTATATTTAGAGTTGAATATCACCAGGAAAATTGTAATTCCTGATGATTGCAAGAGCTATGGCCCACTTAGATTAAGGAGCTCTCACCCTCTTCAATTTGCTTCTGGGATGAAATCTCCACAAATATTATCCATATATTCTGAACAATACTTCCATAATCTAGAAGAAGATAATTATTGTTTTACTTATAATCTAAACATTAGGCAAGACAATCTTGTACGAGAACGCAGTTCATCACTTGGGCATTTCGTCGAACAGGCCGGTGATATGCACACGAAAAAGTCACCGGATTTCTTAGATCTTAATGTTGGATTCATCGAAATAAACAATCAAATTGCCTCTTTGAACAAAATTAGTTAGACACAAATAATACAACTCCAAACAGTTGATGTTTGGGAAAATCCAGAATGTTTTGGAAAACTAAAAAGTTTATTTATTAACTAAAATAATCAAGATTCAACCAATACTAATTCATTTCAATCGATCATCGATGTTTTAGAAGACTCACCGATTGAATTTACTACCAATGAATTGAGCCATTCAGCAACAAAAAGAGGAAGAAATTCGAATCGAAGTTTAAAATTATGTTAAACTAAAATCATATAAGATACAACCTGAGTTAAAAAAAGAGAAGTATCTATCACTAAAATCAATTAGATATTGCACTAATTGATATATTTAAAGCAAGAGAAAAGCAGGAGGAAGCAAGAATGCAGACGTGGGTGAGGGAAATTGATATGCTTCTTCACTTAGGGCTGCCATTCGTAGTTTTAGGGGGAAAGGAAATGAGAAGCAGACTGAGTATTAATCTTTTATGTCTTTAGTTTTATTTTGTATTTTCCCTTCTTATTATTTAGTTAAGAAAGGAAATTATAATTATCTACATTATAAATTTTTAGCTCATAGTATCTTTATGCTGGTAGCACTGATGAAATAATAAAACTAATATTTGAGTGACTCATCATCAAAAGATGATTTTATAATGTAATTAAATTACAAAAAGTGATTTTGTCGTTAATAATACCTAGTAACGGCAACTTTTAAGTTTGGTCACTAAAGTATGGTCATTGAAGATATAATTTCTTGTAGTGTCAACATTGCTCTATCAGACATAGCTTCGACTGTAGATATGCGTGTATGCCTATGCTAAAGTGGAGGACTCACCACACAAAAAAGGGTTAAAGCTCAAAGGGCTAGCAAAAGAGAAACACATTTCAAATCTAGATGGCAACTTGGCTTATGTAGCTCGCAAAAGAAATGAACACCTCTATCATGTCACCATAATGCACATGTTAAATGTGATTTTGAAGAGAATCATAGCAAGTTCTAGTAGCGTAATTATGGAATAGACACACATAAAAGAAAATATGAGACTAAAATTGATGAAGAAGTCTCTAAGGTTCAAAAATTTCACATGCTCATCTACCAAAGTCAAGACAACCTGCTTTAACATGTTGCGAGTTAGGACTAAGCATGAATAATACACTTTGAACTAAGTTCCAAGATATGTACCACACTATATACAACCTGATAACTATGGTATAGGATAACATAATTAATCAACATAACATATATTCCCTAAAGCAAAACAAAAATCTTTTTGGGTTTTTTAAAATTTTTTATTTTTTATTTTCAATTGCAGCAAAATTTTTCCTAAAACATAGTAAAATATAGTTTCCCCACCCCCACACCTAAATGACATAATTTCCTCACTGGCAGTGAAAGGAAACATAAAGCAGAAAAGAAAAACCAAAAAGAAAACATATATACAAAAAGAAAAGAAGATCCTAAAGGGAGAAAATGACAAAACCTAAAACTCATAAGAAACTAATAAAAATAAAATAAAGCAACAAATACATATGAACAAAAAATTTAAAAAGAAAATAAAGAAGAACGAAATCAGGTGTAGAAGTACACCGAAGTTATAGCCTCCTAAAATTTGTTTTGTATAGGGCCATGAGCATCAGCCACTCCATATCAAGTTGAACATTGCTACTCAAATCATAACCCATTAGCGCACATAGTAGCTTATCAAACTAGCAAGAACAACTCTCAATAAAATTAAAACAACGTAAATTAAAGAGTTAGTGTCAAATAAAGTACATCCATTATATCAATGCAGCATAGTTAAGGGACCATTTTAACTTATCAAATTGTTGGGCCCAATCATGAAATAGACATAAATACTCAAAATTAGCCAGCAATTAGGTCACTGGCTTAGAAAACTTGTCATCATGAACGAATTGTCCACGCGCATCGGTGGGTCCTAAGTCCACAAATTTCTTAATCTTGGCATGCTCAAGAGTAAGGATGGGCGTAGGGTAGGTTTGGGGTAGGTTGAGCCACACCCGTACCCATTCCCATTTTCAAAAATTATACCCATATCCATAATTGTATCGGGTGGTTATACCCACACCCATATCCATTGGATTTTTCAAGTTTACGGGTTTTATTTGGATATATAGAGTGTGCAAAGTGTCAACCATATTCAACCCATATTTGCATACACCATATATTTGATTAGCAATTTGAAGTGTCACTACTAACATTCATGTCTAGATAAACTCATAGAAGTTAAGATTGTAAAAAAAAACTTAATGTTTCATTTCTACACAAATAAACATTATACATTTAGAGTTTCATGCCTAACATTTATTTTTGGGTTTTACCATATTTTGGTCACCTTTTACTAGCAAATTGGATACACAATTGGGTACGGATTTTAAGAATCCATATCCATATCCATGCCCATTTTCAAGTGCAATACCATACCCATACCTATACTGACTTGAAACCCATTTTCATTACCCATTCAGGTGCTAAGTTGGGTGGGTTTTGATCGGGTTGTTTGGGTTCAGGTATCTCACATCCCTACTCAAGAGTTTGGTCCAAATCAACAATCATAGGCATAAAATTCTCAAACTCTAAAAATATAGACTTGGATGGCTTGAGGATAGAGCCACCATGATGGGGTCAAGGAAAATGACTGATATTCAACACAAAAACCCACATCAAGATCTTTGTTTATATCAAACCCACATGAGAAAGATTCATATTCGATAGAGAATTGATCATCATCAAATTCAAATTAGAGGGTCCAACCTTAACGACATCATCGCATGATTCCTGTGATCAAATATCTTCTGACTTATCAAAATCATGATGCTTAGCTTTAGTTGTGATGCTCATATCTAACTCACTAGAACTATAAAATTCTTCACGCTTCTCAAATTTAAAAGATTGGGTCAAATGGCTAGGTGGGTCAGCAAAAACCTGGACGTCCTTAGTGACATCCTTATGTGAGTTAGGTTCAGGTGCAAGTTAAGGAGATAAAGAGATAGGGACATCATTCTCTTACTATAGGTCAGCGAAAGGCATGTCATCATGCAAGTCCAACCTAGATTGGATAGAATGCGCAAAATGAACATAAAACTGACTGCAAGTTCAAAAGATCCTAAACTAGAGTCAGACTCATGCAAATTATTATGCTCCCTACTCTTATTAAAACAGTGAGAATATTCAACAATTCTCTCGTTCACAGTCTTTGCCATTTCATCAGTCATGTTTTTCATCATCTTTTCACTTTTTGCACATTGAGCTTAACATAAGTATGATAAGGATAATTATGAAGATCATGATTAGAAGACGCATAGTAGGGATAGAGATGGATTGGTCTGGGTTGGGTTCATCTAGACCCAGACCCATTTAAATTTCTTGGGCCTAGACCCAAACCCGCCCGAGACCCGTTGGGTCTAAAAGGTAGGACCCAGACCCAACCCTATGGGTCTGGCGGGTCCACGGGTCCCAAATAGATCCTAACTATTTTTCACAAAATAATATTTTTTCCATATCCCAACATCAATTAACACATTATAGTGACAAATAATTGAATTTAAAAAGCATAATATTTAATAAAATAATATTCTAGCAACACGTACCATAGTTAAGTGTTCTTACTTACGTTTTACACACCAAAAATAATATTTTAATGTAAGCCACAAAGACATAGTCCATCACATTTTAAACGAGCGTAACAAGATAGTTCTTCTTTTACAACTGACAAAAAGTAAAGTGGCTTTAGGGTTTACTAGTTTAGAGTTACTTTAACCAATTGCCTTTGTTACATTTTATTCCAAAAGATTAATGGGTCTTAAATAGACCTCGGGTTGGGTCTGGGTCTGAAGAACCCTTGGGTTGGGTCTGGGTCTGAATTCTTTAGACCCAGACATAGACTTGACCCACATCCCTTGGATCCAGACCTGCTTAAGACCCGTTAGGTCTCATTTCATTGGGCTCGGACCCTCTAAATTAGTTCAGGTCCAATGGGTCTAGCTTGGGTTTGGGATCCATTGCCATCCCTAACTCATAGTAATCACAAAACATATGAGCCACAAAAGAGTGAGATGGGTGGTCATAACAGTCTCCAAAGTCTACCTGTAGGTGAGCATTAAATGGAAAGCAAACGGGTCATGAATAGAGCATCCCGAGGTTTCTCTAACTTGTTCAAACTCGTAAGTGTTCCAAACCAATTTTTCAAAGAAATCTCATACCTTATCTTGAATCTTAGACAACAATCCTAGTAAACCTCCAGAACACATATTCAACATGACCCCTAGATTCAACATGCAAAGCCATAACAATGACCTCATAAATTTTCCATTTTTCAAAATTGTTTTTAAATTGAGTATGATAATTATTAAATCTTGACAAATAGCTGCAGAAACATTCATGGCAAATTTTGAGAAATTGAGAACTAGCATTCTTGAAACTCTTTTCTTTTTTTTTCAAATTTAAATTTTTTTTTATTTTTAAGGTTTTTCAATTTTAAAAATGTTTTTTAGGGGCTTTTTAAAAACCAAAAACAGTAACTGTAGGAGAACTAACTATGAACAACTAACTAAAACAAAAACTTCCAAAAAATAAACTAACAAAAATAGGACAAAATTACCAAAAGAAAAAAAGACTTAAAAGACTTAAAAAGAAAAAAGTGACCTAACACAAAAAATAGGAAATAAGAACAAACACAAAAAATGATATCTTTTTGTTGCTGACTCTTTTTTTAAAAGATTTTTCACAGAAAATCAAAAAAGGGAACAAAAATGGAAAGACAAAATCCTAGATGAAAAATAAATAAAAATTCTAAGAAAGCTCCAATCTCAAAATAATATGTACAAAAAATTTAGCAAAACTAAGCAAAACATGCACATATGTTTTTCAATTTTTTTAGACCTAAAATAGTATAGAAATTCAAAATAGAAATTGCTTTTGAAAATTGCAAATAAATTTGAAAAACCCTAGAAAATTCTCTAAAAATTCACTTGGACTCTAAAAACCTTAGAACCCTACTAAAAATATCAGCAAAGCAAAATAACCTTTGAATAAGCATAGAAAATTCAAGACAAAAACCATAAAAATGAAAAAAAAAACTGCACATATTTTTCAGTTTGGACCTAGCTGAACTACACTGTACTGTTCACTTTTGCACAGTTCTGAAATTTTTTTATGTAAAGTAAATTAAGTCTAAACTAACAAAAAATAAAACTAAAATCAAAACATAACCTCTAAAAAAAACGAAGAACACAAACACTCTAATCTACTTAAGAAAAATAAAAACCACATAAATACTAACATAAAAATCAACACTCAGAAAGTGACTCAACCTAATTTCATATTCTTCATCCTTGGCGATTACACAATGAACTTGTTAGGCTCTTTGGTGAAGGTTAAGTTTAAATTGCAAGCGTACAACTTTCATCTTAGCACTTGAGGGTTGATCCACAGAAATGGGTTACGAAATTAAGCAATTGTTAGTTTGAACTAACATAAGTTTGTTAACATATTAAAGTAAAGATCTAAATAAAGCAGTAAACTATACTCACAAAGAAGAAGAACTTGACAGATAAAATAATCCTAGTAGTACAAAATTGGGTACAGGTTAATAAAATAGAACCATATCTCATAAAATCCATGTCATGGCCAATCTGTATTCTAATTTAACAGACAAAAGCCAATATCGAAGTTTCTAATTAAAGAGTACAAAGAAATAAACCATAAAACCATAAGTCTTGCTTCATTCTATTAACATCATCACAATGCACAAAAAGAAGAAACTTCCCATTCTACTTTTACCCCAACTAAATTGAAACATAAATGACCCAACTTAGCTTAGCTTTTTCCATTACCAAACTTGACAGCATAGTGAGTGGAACAGAGCATTTCCAGCTTCCATTGAAGGTGAAATTCGAACAACACCAATAGTCTAAACTTAAATCATGGCATGACTAAGATCGAAACAGGGAGAAGGAAAGCCAAAATTCAAACGAATTGAACGCAAATTCAAAAGCCAAATCTAAAATCTACAGTAAAAATTGAAAGCCGACAATTCAATTACACCAATTTTGAGAACTAGAACAATTCAAACCCTCATAATGCTTGTAATTGTTGAACTTGATTTACCTTCAATGCCCACTTAACAGACAGAGAGAGAGAAAATGATGGAGGAACGACTCGAATGATGCTGGTGATAATGATGATGATTAAATTGGTTAGGGGAGGATGATAATGATGACGATTGAATTGGTCAGGGGAGGAGAGCAACGAAACAAAAATTAAAGAAAGGGCAAAGTGTTACGAAGATGAGGGTGATGGGCATTTATTCATTGGTTAAATAAGCAAAATTAGAGAGAAAGTAGGGAAATTTACAAGGTAGGCATACATCATAAGGGGGCAACAAACTCATTCTTTTCCCAACAACTTGGTGTTGGTTTTGGAGGGAAAGTGAAGTTGAGGAAAATATATGTGGGATTGAAATGACGAGAATGTCCTTGTTTAAGTGGAGGGTTTGACTTTCAAGGTAATAAGAGAGAGTGTGAAGCAGTTAGGAGAGAGAAATGTGGAGGTGTCTGTGAAGCACTTAGGAGAGAGAAATGTGAAGGTGGTTTTTCTAGTCATAACATGGAAAACAGAGAGCAAGAGTGGGGCTTCTTCAGTTGTAAAAGCGTGAGGAAGAAAAGGAGCACAAAAAAGGGAGGAAGAAGAAGAACAACGTAGGGTGGAGGTGAATTCAAGGTATGCGCTTGGAAGAACGCATGGTGAATTGAAGACAAAGAGCAAGAGTAAGGTAGCGAGGAAGAAGAAGAGTAGAACTGGAAAAGGAAGAGAGGAAGGGGGTGGCGCAGGTCCTTGTAAGAACGCATGGTGCAATGAATTCAAGGTATGTGCTTGTAATGAAGTGAAATTTGAGAAGAAATTTGTGGATCTTGTTTGAATGCTTAGTGTAGGTGGTGATGAAGGTGCCATTGTGTTTAGTGAATATCCCAAAAATGGCAGAATTTTTCCTCTATTTCAATGGTGTTTGGGTGGGAAGAATGGGTAAGGGTGAGCACACGAGTGTGCATTGTGGAATACATAGCAAGGTTAATATGTCAACCATGGTATACATTGTAACTAGGTGTAATGCCTGGCATGATGCGGACAATAATGACAATAACCTAATGTTTGATCCTAAAAATGGGAGGACGTAGAGTGATAGTGATGTGGTGCATGGGTATAGGTTGATGGGTTACCATGTGTGTGTTGAGCGAGTACCATCGTATGCGTAGTGAAGTTGTTGGGTAAGATCGTGGGGACAGTGGTTGGGACGAACTGATGTAAATGTGATATGCCAATGTTGGGTACGAATGGAGTACATGACTGAATGTTTGCTTCATTTGACATGCAGAGTACAGGTTGCAACCTTAGCCGCAAATTGGGAAGGGGATAGAAGGTGCTGGTGGTGGGGGTATTAACGAGGAATGGATGTAAACGTTGCAGTAGCTGGAGAAGGTGGGATAGGGAGGGAGATAGTTATGTATGTATTGTGGGGGGGAATGTTGGCGGAAAGTGGAGATGGAAAAGTTACATATGAGGGTGGGTCGAGAAAATGTATAGCAGTGAAGGAAGGAATGGGGGTGGAGGAACTGATAAAAATGGTGAGGGAGATGACAGGGAGTGATATGTTGGAGGAAAAATTATGGTATAGTTTGAAGTATGATAAGGAAATGTTAGTGGAAGTTGAGAGGGACAACGATGTCAAGGTGATTTTCAAGGGTAATGACCAACATGGCTATATGTATGTTGTCGGGAACGGTGGTTCGATGAGGTGAGCACAGGGGAGGGCTGTTGTATACGAAGGAAGAGTGTGAGATTTTCGTGAAGGCAGGCAAATAGCCAGAAGTGGGAGAAAGTACGATGATGGTGTGGAAGTGGGTGAAGAAGGCGGCAACAACCAAGCAGGAGTAAAACGATACGACTTTGATAAAGATGTAATTATTGTACTCCACTAATCATTTACATGTGGGGAAACTGATGGCTTATCTGTTGGTGTATAGGAACTACAGCTCATTGGGGAGCGAAGAAGGTGAGCTGTTGGCCACGTTGAGAGAACTGGACCGGACCGGCGGGTTCAGCCGGGAACCGATCGTTCAACTGGTCCGAAAACTATGCAGAATCGTTTTGCAGGTCAAACTAGGAAAAATCGGTCAAACCTGGTTGACCCAGTCAACCCGGTCCAACCGGGTTTGACCGAATTTTCCCAGTTTTTTTTTTTGCCAGAAATCCTTTTTTTTTTGTTCAGAACTCGTGTTGCTTTTTTTGGCCCAGAACTCGACTGTGTGGAAAACTTGAGCCTTTAATACTGAATTTCATGTTTACGTCATACAATTATGTTGTATAGAACGACGTAGTAAAATTTGAAAAAAAATACAACAAATATATTTGGAAAAATTTCCCGGGCTCACCGGGTTGTGCCGGTTTAACCCGGTTTGACGGTAAATCGGGTCAACCGGTCCAACCCCTATCCAAACGGTCCGACCGGTTGAACCATCGACCCACTCCACCAACCGGTTCGATTACCGGGTCGGTTCTCTCAACCTTGGCTGCTGGTGAGCAGGCTGCAACTAGGAGGGGATACAATTGAAATGTCAGATGATAATGAGATATCTATTGCATCGAAGGAGGCAGATGATGAAGAAACAACAAAGGAGGACGATGTAGGTGATGAGCAAGCAGCTGAGAAACGATATGATGACGGGAACAAAAGGAAAGGGTCTGCTAATGGGAATGATGTGAATGATAATGTGTGGCCACGTTCTGGTATGCAAGCCCAAAGTTATCATCGTAACCTTAGCATATGGAAGAAGTTAATCTGGGGGGAGGGATAGATATTTCAATCTGCTGAAGCATTTAGGCAAATGATATGCAAATATGTGATTGCAAACTGCTTTAACTATCGGTTTGAGAGGAATTACAGACAAAGAATTGTAGTCAGGTGTGACGCTGTTGACTGCCCATTCTACATATGTGTTAGAGGTGGGAAGAACACACAGGTGATGTCGTTGAAAGACTTTAGAGGGAAGCATGTACATAGTGTTGGGGAGTAGTGTCAGATGGGTATTTGGGGTAGACGTCGTGTCAAATCGGAACTTCGAGCACACCTCATTGAGGGTAAGGTGCGGTTATGTCTTGACTACTCTCCCAAAGACATTATGTAAGATCTGAAGTTGGAGTTGGGGATTCCCCTCACATACATGTAGTCATAGAGGGCGAGGGAGTTCGTCCGCCTAATGGTGCTTGACAAGCCAGTGGATCATTACAAATTGCTCCCTTGGATGTGTGCGACAATCATGAGGGTGAACCCAGGGTCAGTTGTAGTGTGTGAGGTTGATAGATGCAGGTTCTATAGGATGTTTGTGTCATATGCTGCCAATGTAAATGGCTTCAAGCTTGGGTGCAGGCTCGTACTATTCGTTGGTGGAACCCATATGAGCGAACCTTACCAGGGGACTATGTTGGTGGCCTGTGCATTGGATGCGGACAACCATCTCTTCAACTTCGCTTATGCCATTGTATGTGGTGAGAAAATTAAAGAGTGAAATGGTTGCTCAGTGTTTGGGGGTCTAAAGTCGGTGATAATGTCAGACATGCACCCAACAATTCTACCTGTGGTCGCATAAGTGTTTGGGAATGAGTACCATAGCTACTTCCTACGACACTTTACTAAGAACTTCTTGCAGGAGGTAGCTAAACATGACATCCACAAAAGAAGCGACAAAGCAGATAATGAAGGAAATGTTCTACAGGGTGGCCTACGCACCAACAGTGGGGGAGTACAATGTCGCATTGGACGAGTTGAGGTCTATAAGGCAGAGCTTGGAACCTCGGCGGGCGACAACGAGCCTGAGTAGTGGGCTGCATCGAAGTTTACTAGGGAGAGATGGGGTCAGATGAACAACAATGTAATAGAAAGCTGGAACAATTGAATGCGATGCTTACATCCGATGCCTATGCCTTGGCTTGTTAGTGGCCACCTAGATAAGCTCGGTAAGAAGATGGAAAAGCACAAGATCGAGATTCTGAAGTGGACGACATAAGAATACTGGATGGAAAGACAAGGCTTGTGGTTGGTGGGAAGAACTGGATGAGGACCACAACCGGTGCATATGACCCCCCAACAATGGTCGACATCTGGGTAGGCCGCCTTCGAACTGAAGAGAGTCTCAAATCCAGGATAAGAAAGTGCGGAGGTGCTCAAAATGCGGTGAAGTAGCCATACAAGGCGCACATGTCGTAATCCTCGAGCAGATTTCGATGCAAGTTATGAAGCTGATGTTGTCGAGATTGAGGATCTCTTTGATGGTTCCTATGCAGCACGGGTGGGTCGGACGTGAAGGTATGGTTCACCGCATGTGGCATACATTATTTTGATATCTTGTTATTGATAAGCTGTTGTCTTTGCAGGTGGTGGTGGAGTGCACGGAACCGGTACGTCATATTCAGGTACAAGACGCATGGCATGCATTAGTGTATATATACACACTAGGCTGCACACTTGCTTTCATGATCATAGTCCACCAATAGTGGGTTCCGCATCGATCATTTGTGACATGGTCAACTGTCCACTCCCTACTAAGAACGTGGTTAGCTTGTTGCAGTACATTTTGCAGGATTCTGTGAAGGTGGTGTGCACCGTAGTGCAGCTATGTTGTGTGTATCCCGGGCCTGCTGCAGTGATTCCCCTCGGTACATATCCACCGTGCATGCAATGAGTACCACGTAGACATAGTGTCAAACATGGGTAGACGTATTGTTGTCCATAGCAACAATGTTATGTGTGTTATGTGGTCACTTATGATTGCTAATGTGGAGGTTGGATGCGGCCATATGTTATGTTGTGTACAAATTGTTCGGAATGTTTTTTACTTTGATGGAAGAGGAACGGAAATGTGAAATGTGTTGTTGTCGTACCAAATACGTGTGACCCTTATGCAACAAGTGAAGTCCATCATTGTTGAAGCGTATGCGCATCAATTTACGCTATTGTGATGTACATATTTAGGGGGTACGCAAAAGTGTGGGGTTTTCTAAACGTTGTAAATGTGTTGCACTTGGGGTTGTTATGAATCAAATACGATACTTGCGTTGTGATGATCCTTTAAAATAGAAAAGGTGCATTCGCAATGTATCGAACTCATATTACAATGGAAATATGTGGCCGATCACCACATGAACGAATACGTTGAACGTGGCATGCGATCACCATTATAGTGGGAAAATTTCAGGTGAACCCATATTTTAAAAAAAGACGAGTATGTATATGTTTGTTTTCGTAGCCATTTATTACATGGGTTAGGTTGAGGTACAGATCTCCGCTCCCCATTGCACTTCCCTGGGCATATGTTACTATTACCCAACCTAACATGTTCGGCATCCCCACCGTGACATGCAGGACCCCAGGGCGTCATGGTTTTTGGTGGAAATGTACAATGCGGTATGCGTTGCGCACCTCTTAACGGCGCACCTTCTTCAAGGCAACCACAGAGCCTACCAATGTACACCTAAGTAGGCCCCTGTATAGGAGTGGGTGCATGTAACGGTTGGAAGAACCGCATGGGTCATGTAATGTGGGAGGAGGGGGAGGGGGAATGGGGGTTGTGTCGAATGTAATGCGTGCCAGCCATAGTTCACATACCCAGAACTAGACTATTGGATTAATGCCTGGGAGTGACACTAAATTACAACCATGGGGGCGTCAGAGGAGTTGGTGAAGGGTTGCATTCACGTAAATGGGGGCCCAGAAAAGTACAATGTCTTAAAGTACACAATACACAAATAGGAAGGAAAATGGACGGTAGACATTACACCACATAAGACCATGTTTAGAACACGAACAAGTGCCGGTACTAATGATATAAAGAAGACCACTGCATTTAGAGAGCTCTGCGACATATGTACCTATGGACTTTGCATCATTATCGAACTCCCTACAACAATTGACAATAAGGTTAGACACATTTACAGCAACATGAGTACAAGTGCGCAGTCTGCATATAGGATCGCATACAATGGCAATGAAATTTGCGTACGTTTGGTGCACAAAATTAGCGACACTTGCCTTTGCTACAAATATGGCGTGCGTGTCTTCAAACTTGTGGGGCACCAAGAACACCTTTGACGACTCCCAGAAAATACACAAACCATCGGCAAAGCCGATGGGGGCTTTGAACCAGTGGTTTATTCCCGTTCTTCGCAGGATCTCCCCTACATTATCATCTCCAACTCTAATGTCTGTCACCACCATTACGGCAGCCCTAATGACTGCAAGTAATCCCCTCAAATTCGATAGGAATGATGCGCGTGAAATGCCCCTGCAATTCCAAACTGCAATGCAAATGTCGGTATTGCAGTCATCCGAGACACGTGGTGGGATGCCGATATGGTTGTTGGTTGCAACCATGTTCACCGTGTACGCAATGGCATTCCCCTCTTCCATGGTGGCGGACATTACGCTGATCTGAGCTCCATCACGCCCCTTTGGTAGGATATGCATGTACGTGTTGTCACTCCATCCATAGTAATTGTATGACAACACGGACTGTGAAATTTCAAACGTCCTACGTGGGGCAAAAGATGGTCCTGATATGGGCTCTATGTCGAACACCTCAACCACACCATCCTCCTTGGTGGTACGTTGTATCATAAGAGGGTTCTACCATCGCGCCAGACGATGTACCGCTTACGTTCACTCCACTGGGAACAGAACTCAACTCCTAGTAGAATTTATGTTAGCACATGTGCTCCTGATGGCAACATGCACCTTAAGTTGGGCACTCTTTGTCATGTGGCAACATCAAAGTCCGTCCAGTACCGCACCGGGCAGTCCATAAATGACTGTAGGGTTAGGTTGTCGATGGGGACGAAAGTAGGTCCATCTGTCCAACCAATAGTAAGGTGTACATCTACATTACCCAGGGAGGCGGGTGGGTGACGACATTATTATTCGTAACTACAATGCAGGTGTCCTCGAACTTGCTTGCCTCTGCGAAAGACTGGCCTCGCCGCTGATCACTGTCTCCAAAAGGACAGAGTGTTTCCACAGTTGCCCAAGTCCAACCGAACAGTGGGAGCTTATTCTGATAATTCCCCGTGAATGCCTTCGAATTTTTGCAGCAACCCATTCACCCTTTCAGATTAACGGAGGTTCACATTATATGCTCCACTCTTGGGGGCGTACTCATAATGTATGATTATCCTAACTACTCTAGCCAACCACCTCACACTAACGTTATTTGTACATTGATGTTCCTACCGCAGAGACTTCCCTCAATAGTAATGGTAGGGCCGCTAGGCCCATATATGTCCGTCCTTGGAATTGCGGAGTACCACTGTTTTCATCTGCATTTACTCGGGTACTTGTACTAACAGAAGAGGGTTAATCTGAGTTTGCGCTCTGCAGTAAGCTCTTTCACAGTTAGGTCTCACGTATCTGCTGCTTGGATGCATAAATTTGAGTTAATGTCGGTTGACCATGGTTTACATGTGGACATATTGTGGTAGTTTAATGTACAAATGGTGGTGGACGAGGTCCTTATCGAAGCATTTCGGCAGAGGGCCCAAGGTGTTCACTACTAACTGTATGTGCATTTACGTTGACACCAACCCAACTACCAGATGGTCACCCCTGTGTTAATGCAGGCCTCCCCACCAAACCTACCATCCAATTTAAGTGTGTTGGGACAGAGTTGGTGTGATGGCATTTATGGTTATCTACTCACATGTCGTTTACTTCCTCTTCAACCTAACCAACCCCTGATGGAGTACAAAAGAAGAATACTATGGCCATTTACTGAGTTCCACATTTTTCCTTCACTTAAGTGCACACACCGATTCTAGCTAGAATGGGAGGGCCTTCAAGAAGAAGGCCATACAACCAGCCATCCATGAACTCTGGGACCACTCTTAGTTACTACAACAGTGGACATAAATTCTACTGCTTCTGCGGCTTGGAAGCTGCAATACTTGAAACTTATGACAACTACCGCAGACGTTTTGTGGCGTGTCCTAGAGAGGTAATGCCCTTTACTTTCACCCAATAAAGCATTCTGTGATTAAGTGTTGTTAATAATCAACACCAAAGGTTACAGTTAATTCCAGTTCAAATGATCACCTTGCTCACCTTTGTTGACTGTAATAGGGTAATTTGTATTTATAGAGTTCATAAGATATGATGATCTTCAGTTGCAAATGTAATTCACAAGGAACAATAGTATTTAATTTTCTATGTTGGATCTCAATGAAACTGAGAAACAAAATCAAATCAAAATAATCACCATTTCTGTTTATAAATATATGCAATTTGTGGTTATGACTACAACCATAAATTGACACCAAATATGAAATTGAGATTTTCTATAAACCGATGGTTATAATTTATAATATAAGGAGAGATTTATTGGTGACAACTGTTACTGTTGCAATTTTGATATGAATGCACCCCTAGCTATCTCTGCCTATGTCAAAGCAGGCAATATGATGAAGCTTTATTGTCAACTTCATATGTGGTTATGAAATTCATTTACCTATAGTTAATTCTTTAAGTGTGTACATATTGTTTTCTACTTGAAAGTTAGAAATTGTTGTTGATCAAAAAGGAAATGTACATTATAAGCAATAATGTAGACAAAATTTCTTATGATATTAAATTAATGATAATCGTTATTGTAAAGAAAATATTCGGCCATGATCTCATAATTTACTTTACCACAAGTTGAATTCTGACTTTCAACCATGTCATTTCATGCAATAGTTGGTTAGATATGTATGACATTATCTTGTTCATCTTTGGTAGCCTGGTTTCATTCCCTACTTGGTTCCACTACACCTTCCGTCATAATAATGCCACTAACTTCATGTAATTGGTTACTTCTTCTGACTTGCAGAATGAAAATGCGTGCTCCTTCTTGAACGTGATTGACCCTGATTACCCCAAACAAGCAAGGGACGGGATTGACGAGTTAGCTGCAGAGTTGAGGGAAGTGCGCGATATGATTAGGGTTGAACGATATGACCACTACCTTATGCAGGACAAAGACAAGGCTGCGGATATGAAGATAAGGGTGGAGTCGTAAAAGTGGAAGGTCAGGTTCACCGTTTCTGCAATTGTCAACATCATCTTCGTTATGTGGATGACATGGTGGTGGGGAGACTAAGTGCTTCACATCATCACGCTTTGTGGTTCGATGGACATGAAGCCACGTGTTGGAAGGGGTTTTTTGAGGGCTGTGGAATGGGACATCGAAATGTGTTACGTTGTTCAGGAAGCATTTTGTGTAAGTTGTCTATACGATTAAGGCGAGTTGCATTCGTGTAATATGTCGACATTCGTGGTTGTGACGCAATCGTTGTTCTTGAACCCATCCGTGTAACTTAAACAGGTCATGGTTTTCTGTAATGTGGCAGCCCTATATGTGTCTGTTAAGTTTGTGAGTATTCTACCACAAGAGGGGGGTGAATTGTGGTGTCTGATTTTCGCATTGTGAATAACAAACACCCTTGTGACTTGTTTGCAGAGGGTGTTCTCAAATATTGCAAATGCGAAAATCACCAAGATAAATGCGGAAAATAAAGCACACACAATTTTTACGTGGAAAACACCTCTAGCCCAATTGAGGTGTGAAAAACCACGACCTACCTCATGTAGGATTTAACCACTTCACTAAACTGGGCTTAACTCGTTACAAATGTAACACACCTTGTTACGACTTGCAACCACGTAACCTCCTTCTCTAAGACAGGTTACACCACGTCCAAATCTCACCAGATTGGACACGTCCAAAGTCCACACGACTAGGACACACTCACTCACTTTCGACTGATGTGGGATCAAAGTCAACAAACACCTTACTGGGGGTGCTTCTTACTAAGCAGATGTAAGGTACAATGAAAATCCTATTATGCCAATATATTGAAAGCTCAGTTTGAACACAACTTGTGTCGGTCTTTCTTTTCTCAAGTGTAGCTTGAAAAATTCTTCTCACTAGAAAAACCACTTTTGAAATTTTCCTTTTTGCGTATGTTGTGTGTTTCTTGTTTTTTCTATCTTGCTTTCTTGTCTCTCACAATGGGAGTGAAAAAACTGAGATTTTATACACAAAAATCCAACGGTCAAGACCAAAGAATCAGCTAAGTATGGAAAACGATTTTCAAGCAAAGATACTCCCCAACGGCTAGTGATAAACTTTTCCCAAAGTATAAGGGATTTGTTATCTTAAGGGATAACCCTTATCTTCCCATAGCCGTGAAGAAGATTCAAAAGGCAACCAGAAATCTTCAGCTTTTGAAATTTTATCATATCTGAAAATATGGGCAAAGGGAATCTTTTAGTTTTGGCAAATCTCCCAAAACCTATTTTCGCAAATCTCCCATAATATTTTCAAGAAATATCCTTTCCAGAAAAATAGCAATCTTGGAGTTTAAAGAAAGTATTCTGGAGATCTTGGCCAACCGAAATGAATTTTCAAAGATAACCGGGTATGGCCACTTCAGTTCAGAAACACCCTAGGCACCCTGTTTGCAGGGTTGTTCGCAACTAGTGTTCTGAAGCACTTAGCGCAAATACCGATTCAAGAGGTGTTTAAAAAGCGTTTTCAATATTGGCATATTAACAAGATTCTAAATAAATAAAACCCATATACCCAAGACTTCTTGTTTTGAACCAGTCATCTTGTCCAAGATTTGTAGAGCTGCTGTGAACACCAAGGCCACCTTGTTTGCTGGGGTTGTTCTTTGCATTGCTAGAGTTCAGGAACATGCCTTACAATCAACTGTCGAGATGGCGTTCTTGACTTAATATAGAATCACCAATTAAAACCTGTTTTGAAGACTTGTTCTGACATGTAGCAAACCAGTTAATACAATAAAGATTACAAACACCAGTTAGGCCTGTTTGGAGATCGTGTTTGGAGCAACATTACTTGGACAAATTTTTACACTTGGATTTGTTATCATCAAAACTTAAATATAATAACTCAACAAATTCCCCCTTTTTGATGATGACAAACCAAGTGACCATATTGACAAAACAAAAAAAATGAATGCTAATAGGGATCCACGTAAGTCAAGGTCAGGTTGGTCAGGTTCATTCGTCATACATTGTCACATTGTCAATAGGTTTTCACTCTTCTTCCCCCTTTTGGCATCATTAAAAAGCAAGAGGTACTGCAAATAGATATTCCATTGCAAAAAATAGTACAATGCCAAACACAAGACTAATAAAGGAGGAGGAGACTAGAGAGCAGCCTAGACAATCAGGGAGTAGGGGGTGGTTTCGTTTGCAGAGGAGGAATGCTGGGGGCAAGGGTGGAGAGAAGGGCAAGCAAATCTTCATGGCGTTTGGCATAGAGGGCTTGTTCCTCAGCAAGAGCAGCCTTGACAGCTGAGAGCTCATCCCTGAGGCGAGCATTGTCCTCAAGAACAGCCTCAACCTTGATGGAAGGTTGCCCAGAAACAGGTGGTCGAGGTGGTCGACGACCCTGTTTGGAGACTGACCCTTCCCCAACCTCATAGCCACACCTTAGCAGAGTGTCAGTCCCAATTTCATCAACGACTTGGGCCTCCAGTCGCCGTGTGAGCACTATTCCAAGGTGCTCAAACACCCTTGTCAGCAGAAACCCATACCCGATATCATGAGCACGGGTGGTGTTCGCAATTCGCCCAATGTGGCGAATCATGATACCCGGAAGATTTATGGGTTCCTCCCTATCCAAGAAGTCGACCAGGCACTGATCAAAAAGGTCTGCTGAGTTTCTCCCTTGACCCCTTGGAATCACGATCTTAATGACGAACATGAAAAGTAGTTGGTGGAGAGGGATCAGATCACCCTTTTTTACAGAGAAGGGTGTTCTCAGACCCTGTTTTTGACTAAGACGTTTGGTCACCTCTAGGAGCCTGGCTATCTCTAGGACAGTTTTGTCTTCCCTCATATACACAACAAAACCTTGTGAGGGCACTCCCAATATGTTTCCAAGTGAGGGCGCATCAATCCTAATGCCTTGCCCATTCACAAAACTTGTCACCACCCCTTCGGTGACTCTGCAGTTGGCGTAAAACTCAGCCAACTCAGGCACAGAACACCCTTGCTTGGTGCTTGCAAACAACTCAAGCCAGCCTTGGGCTCGAAGCTTGGTCAAGAACACCCCCAGACCCTGTTCCTCAAAAAGGCTTACAGACACTACCTTCCCTCTGACGACATTGCGCTTAAGCAACTGCGGATGTTTGTCAAACATAGGAGAGGGAGTGAACTGCTTTGGGCGTTTGGGGGCAGGAACAGAGGTGGTAACTTCTGGTAGGGGGGCTGTTCTGGGCTTTCGCTTGAGGGGTGTTTTTGCAGGAGAGGGCTTCACAGCAGGTTTAGTGGCTGATTTTGGAGGGGCTTGATCTTCAGAGGACTCGAAAAACACCGGTGTCCCCTGTTTGAAGGTGGTGTCTTCAGAGTCAGAACTCGAGAACCCTTCGGTAGAAGAGGAAATCTCCTCAATGATAGGAGCAGAGGGTTTAGAGGATCTGGGGGTCGATCTGAAAGCAATTCTCGCAGATTTGCGAGAAGGTTGAGAAGGAGGAGAAGAGGGAGTTAGAGAGGGGCGAGACCTTGGTGGTGGTCGTGTTCTTGGCGTTCGGGTGCGCCTAGCCACCATCTTTACCCTTTTCCTCTTCTCTCCAGTTTGAGAGACTAGAGGAACAGAGTCATCCCCTTGGGCAGGACTTTCTCCTGTTTTCTCACCATAGTCCTCCTTCAGATCCATGAACAGATCATCGAAGAATGCATCCCCTGTTCTTTGAGTTGTTTCCGGGAATAGTGCAGAGGAACATGGTTCAAAATCCCCAACGAGGGTTTCTGGGTTCTCCAAGAATTGGTCTTGGAAACCCGAACAACCAGCAACTGCTACAGAAGAAATGGAACAAGGGATTGTTCCTACATACACCACTAATTTCCAACCAAAGGAGTAGGGAATATCATTCAACTCAAGCCCAATACTTTTGAGGTTTAACCGATTGAGATACCCGAAGATTGTGTGGATAATTGGGCGAGGAGGAGCCGGAATCGAGGGTATAATCATGTTGTTACTCTCAGAGATTGATGAAGAATCAATTTTGGGAGCCATTATCGCAAGGAAGAATTTCGGGTTTTGAGGGTTTTGCTAGGGTTTGAAAGCAAGAACAGAGGAGAGAGAGAGAGAGAGAGAGAGAGCAAGACGGGGAAGACAGACGCACGCAAGGGGGTTTTTTAAACTCCCCACCCGTTATGAAGGGCCACCTAGGGAACACCCAGAATTTAAGCAGGCAACATACATTAATGTCAATCAAGGCATACCTGTTCGAGCCGCCTGTTCTTGAACATGCTTCTCTCATTCCAAGGTCTGTCATGAATACTCTTTCTCCATCTCCCAAGACAGCAGTATATAATCATAATAGCACACAAGACTACACATATTCGTTAAGCATAGACCACTGTTTCGATAACAAGAATTGCAAACAAGGGGATAGAACAGGTATTATAAGGTGTTTTTGTCAGCTTGATCTAACTCTGAGAACAGTTGCTCTCAGGGTGTTTTCACCAACCCCAATTCCAGTCTGTTTCTCTCAAATTGATCTCTAGCTAGTGCCTTAGTGAATATATCAGCAATTTGATTTTCCGTTGAGCAAAAATTTATAGAAATTAAACCCTTTTCAACATTATCTCTCAAGAAATGATGTCGAATGTCAATATGTTTTGTCCTTTTGTGTTGACATGGGTTTTTGGCAATGTTAATAGCGCTAGTATTATCACAAAAAATAGGAATGCATCCAGTGTCAACACAAAAATCCTTAAGCTGTTGTCTTATCCACAACAATTGAGCACAACATGAAGCTGCTGCAACATATTCAGCTTCTGCTGTGGACATGGCAACTGAATGTTGCTTCTTGGTAGCCCAAGATACCAAACAAGGTCCAAGAAAATGAGCCATACCTGAGGTACTCTTTCTATCCACTAGGAAACCTGCATAGTCAGCGTCAGCATATCCAACAAGATCAAGATTGCAACCTCTAGGATACCATAGAGCTAAATCAGGTGTATGCTTTAAATATCTTAGTATCCGTTTAACAGCCTTAAGATGAGTCTCTTTAGGATTAGACTGAAAACGGGCACATAAGCCAACACTAAAAACAATATCCGGTCTACTAGCGGTTAGGTATAAGAGTGACCCAATCATGCCCCTATAGAGTTTCTCCTCAACTAAGGGACTCCCATCATCCATAACCAACTTGGTTGAAGGAGAAATAGGAGTGTCTATGGGTTTGGCCGACTCCATCCCGAAACGCTTAAGTAGCTCCTTAATATACTTTTGTTGATGGATCATGGTGCCGTTTGGAGTTTGCTTGATTTGTAAGCCTAAGAAAAAGTTAAGCTCACCCATCATACTCATCTCAAACTCACTCCTCATCATATTTGAAAATTCATAGCATAAATCTTGATGAGTTGCACCAAATATAATGTCATCTACGTATATTTGGACAATCAATAAATGTTCCCCCTTAGATTTTAGAAACAAGGTATTGTCTACCTTGCCTCTTCTAAAATCATTTTCAAGTAAAAGGCTTGACAACCGTTCATACCAAGCTCTTGGAGCTTGTTTTAAACCATAAAGTGCTTTGTCAAGTTTAAAAACATGATTTGGAAAATCACCATTTTCAAAACTAGGGGGCTGTTTGACATACACCTCTTCTTTAAGGTATCCGTTTAGGAATGCACTTTTCACATCCATTTGATATAGCTTGATTTCCATATGAGCTGCAAAGGCTATTAAGATTCGAATAGCCTCAATTCTAGCAACTGGTGCAAAGGTTTCTTCATAATCAATCCCTTCTTCTTGATTGTACCCTTGAACCACCAACCTTGCCTTGTTCCTAGTGACTGTTCCTGACTCATCTTGCTTATTTCGGAACACCCACTTGGTTCCAATGATTGTTCTCTCTGCAGGTTTAGGTACAAGGTGCCACACTTTGTTTCTTTCAAATTGATGAAGCTCTTCTTGCATAGCCGTGATCCAATCTGAATCTGCAAGGGCTTCATTCACACTTTTTGGCTCAATGTTAGAAAGAAAAGCATAGAAAGCATAAAAATTCTTAAGTTTAGATCTAGTTTGCACTCCAGTATTAATATCTGACAAGATTTGATCAAGAGGGTACGAACTATGGTGCTTCCATGGTCTTGGATTAATTGGATCCACAGACACATGTTTTATTCTAACTGAAGTGTGTGTAGGATCAAGCTCAAGAACACCTCCTGATCCTGTTTCTGCACCTGTTTGCACGCTGGTTCCTGAAGTATATGGTTCCGAACATGGTTCAACGGTGTTTCCCCCGGTTTGGTTCTCACCTTGTCTGCCATTTTGAGGAACAACTTCTGTACCTGTTTTCTTCAGGGTGTTCTCACCTTGTTTTTCTTGGTTCAACAATTCCTTTTGGACAAGACCTAATTCAAACTCTTCATCCTGTGCATTACTCTCATTCAAAGAGTTAGATTCATCAAAAAACACATGCACACTTTCCTCAACACACACAGTTCTTTTGTTAAAGACTTTGTATGCCTTACTGTGAGAGGAATAACCAAGAAATATTGCCTCATCACTCCTTGGATCAAACTTTCCTAAAGCATCTTTCCCATTTTTATGCACGAAACATCTACAACCAAATGTTCATAGATGCATAATGTTGGATTTTCTGCCTTTAAGAAGTTCATAAGGAGTTTTGTTCAAAATGGGTCTAATCATGCATCTATTTATAATGTAACATGATGTGTTCAAGGCTTCTGCCCAAAAGTTCTTAGGAATACCACTAGCAATAAGCATTGTTCTAGTCATGTCTTCTAGGGTACGATTTTTTCGTTCAACCACCCCATTCCGCTGGGGTGTTCTCGGGGCTGAGAAGTTTTGATCAACACCATGTTCATTACAATAGTTTGTAAAACTTGCATTTTCAAATTCAATACCATGATCAGACCTCAAGCTTACCCATGAGTGTCCTACTCTCTTTTCAATCCTTTTGAGAAGGGCAATAAACCTCTCAAAGGTTTCATTCTTGGATGTCAAGAATAAAGTTCAAGTAAACCGAGAGTAATCATCTACAATTACAAGCACATACCTTTTTCCTCCTCTACTAGCTATCCTCATGGGACCACATAGATCAATATGCAATAACTCAAGAGGTCGGGTAGTGCTTACACACTTTTTAGATTTTAAAGAATATCTGACTTGTTTTCCTTTTGCACAAGCTTCACATACCTTGTCATCATTATACTTGATGGAAGGTAGTCCAACAACCAAATCTTTAGAAACAAGTTTGTTTAACAAGGACAGGCTTGCATGACCTAGTCTCTTGTGCCATAGCATTATATCATCATTTAATGCATTTAAACAAGTCAGATTATTTTGGGGAAGAGTGGAAATACAAACTTTATAAACATTTTGACATCGCTTCCCCCTCAACACAACATTTCCCGTGTCGTCATTCACAACCAAGCAACGTGTTTTTGAAAACAGTACTACGTTGTTCTTGTCACACAGTTGGGACACACTTAGCAAATTGTGTTTTAACCCATCAACTAAGTGCACATTATCAATTGAGTGGGAGAGAGTTTTACCAATATTACCTATACCGACAATTGTCCCAGACTTGCCGTTTCCAAATGCTACACTCCCACCATTCAAAGCTGTAAGTGAGAGAAAATTTGATCTTTCACCAATCATGTGCCGTGGACACCCACTATCAACAAACCACAACTGCCTGTTTTCAAGGGCGTTAGTGGGGTTGTTCGTAAGGTTGTTCTCTCTCACTTCAGCCTGCAAAACAAATCACGGG
Source organism: Selenicereus undatus (assembly GCA_017589665.1). Lineage (NCBI taxonomy): Eukaryota > Viridiplantae > Streptophyta > Magnoliopsida > Caryophyllales > Cactaceae > Selenicereus > Selenicereus undatus. The sequence continues at coordinate 54,002,381 of JACYFF010031954.1, forward strand.
TTAGTTTTGGGAACCCAGATCCACTTGGGTCCCATTCTTTTAGACATGTAAAGCTCATCTTTTCTAATCCAGATTTGTTTCACATACCTTTCATTCTTTTCATTGACATGTTTTCTTAAAGGGCAAGTGTATCTATAATGACCCGTTTTACCACAATGAAAGCAAACGATGTTTTCAGGTAATCCCACATACTTCCTATGTATTGGGTAAACGGTCCGTTTATGCTTGTAACCAAGTCCCTTTTTGTTTCTATTGTGATAAGTGTTTAGCCAATCAAGGGCTTGTGAGGATTTGTTCCAGTGTTTGTTTGTGGCAAGATCAGTTTCTAATTTTTCTATGGTAGCATTCAAGCTCTGCTTTTCATTTAGCAGGGATTCAACTGTTTCTTCCACTTTAGAGAGTTTTTTCTCTACTTGAGTATAATCGCCTTCTTTTAGAAAGAGATCTTCTCTAAGCACGTTAATATTCTCATGTAAACCGAGTTTTTCATTTTTAAGAATTTCATTTTCAAGCTCTAGGTCACGAACTTCTCTTTTTAGATCAGCACAGGTGTCTATCAAATTATATAGAAGTTCTTCTAAAGTGGCTTTGTTAAGACCATGTACCTTGTTCTTGAGATTTGAGAAGCTGATTGTTGATTCATCATCTGAATCTGAATCACTTTGTGCCATCAGTGCTACGACCCCTTCTTCAGCTTCAGATTCTCCTTCATCCTCAGAGGAATCTCCCCAAGCAGCCAGCATAGCTTTCGAGAATCGCTTGCCCAGATTATTTACAGGGTGTTTTCGACCCTGTTTTCGAGGATGTTCGGGCATCTGATCTTCTCGAAGCAGAGGACAATTTTTGACTAAGTGATCTAGTTTGTCGCACTTGAAACACCCTGTGAGCTGTTCTTTGGGGGTGTTTCTGGACTTACTGAAGTCTTTTCTTTTGTTGTTTTCCTTGACCTTTTTGAAGAATTTCTTGAATTTTCTGGACATTAGGGCCATATCTTCATTTTTAAGGTAAGAGTCAGTGTCCTCATGTGCTTTCAAGGCAAGCCCATGATCCTTCTTTTGCTCCTCTCTTTGTTGTGAGTTCTTTCGGAGTTCATAGGTTTGGAGATTACCAATCAACTCGTCGAGGGTGATCTTGTTCATGTCTTTAGCCTCTTGGATGGTTGTTACTTTGGCCTCCCACGTACGAGGTAGAATTCTGAGGATTTTCCTCACCAACTCTTCAGTGGTGAAAGACTTTCCTAGGGATTTTAACTCGTTCGTGATGTGGGTAAACCGTGTATACATATCCATCACAGTCTCACGATCACCCATATCAAACAACTCATATTGTCGCATAAGTAGCTCAATTCCAGATTGTTTAACTTGACTCGTACCTTCTTGAGCAACTTGCAGGGCGTTCCAGATAGCTTGGGCTTATTCACACTCAGAGATGCGAGTGTATTCATCGGGTCCTAGGCCAAAATATAGTAGCTTCTTGGCCTTAGCATTTTTCTCCATCTTTTTATAGTCCTCGGCATCAGACTCTATGGATTCCTTGGGAACCTTCTTACCATCTTCAAGCACCTTGGTGGGAACAAGGGGCCCGTTCTTGATGAGCATCCATAACTCATAATCTTCTGCCTGAATATAGTTTTTCGTCCTATTCTTCCACCAACTATAATGTTGGCCGTTGAAATAGGGTGGCCGAGTAATGGATTGTCCTTCAAGGATTCCTTGTGGTGTACTCATCTTCAGAATCTCTCAAGGTGTTAGCCTTTTTGCGAGAGAACCAAGCTCTGATACCACTTGTTAAGTTCGTGAGTATTCTACCACAAGAGGGGGGTGAATTGTGGTGTCTGATTTTCGCGTTGTGAATAACAAACACCCTTGTGACTTGTTTGCAGAGGGTGTTCTCAAATATTGCAAATGCGAAAATCACCAAGATAAATGCGGAAAATAAAGCACACACAATTTTTACGTGGAAAACACCTCTAACCCAACTGAGGTGTGAAAAACCACGACCTACCTCATGTAGGATTTAACCACTTCACTAAACCGTGCTTAACTCGTTACAAATGTAACACACCTTGTTACAACTTGCAACCACGTAACCTCCTTCTCTAAGCCAGGTTACACCACGTCCAAATCTCACCAGATTGGACACGTCCAAAGTCCACACGACTAGGACACACTCACTCACTTTCGACTGATCTGGGATCAAAGTCAACAAACACCTTACTTGGGGTGCTTCTTACTAAGCAGATGTAAGGTACAATGAAAATCCTATTATGCCAATATATTGAAAGCTCAGTTTAAACACAACTTGTGTCGGTCTTTCTTTTCTCAAGTGTAGCTCGAAAAATTCTTCTGACTAGAAAAACCACTTTTGAAATTTTCCTTTTTGCGTATGTTGTGTGTTTCTCGTTTTTTCTGTCTTGCTTTCTTGTCTCTCACAATGGGAGTGAAAAAACTGAGATTTTATACACAAAAATCCAATGGTCAAGACCAAAGAATCAACTAAGTATGGAAAACGATTTTCAAGCAAAGATACTCCCCAACGGCTAGTGATAAACTTTTCCCAAAGTATAAGGAATTTGTTATCTTAAGGGATAACCCTTATCTTCCCATAGCCGTGAAGAAGATTCAAAAAGCAACCAAAAATCTTCAACTTTTGAAATTTTATCATATCCGAAAATATGGGCAAAGGGAATCTTTTAGTTTTGGCAAATCTCCCAAAACCTATTTTCGCAAATCTCCCATAATATTTTCAAGAAATATCCTTTCCAGAAAAATAGCAATCTTGGAGTTTAAAGAAAGTATTCTGGAGATCTTGGCCAACCGAAATGAATTTTCAAAGCTAACCAGGTATGACCACTTCAGTTTAGAAACACCCTAGGCACCCTGTTTGCAGGGTTGTTCGCAACTGGTGTTCTGAAACACTTAGCGCAATTACCGATTCAAGAGGTATTTAAAAAGCGTTTTCAATATTGGCATATTAACAAGAGTCTAAATAAATAAAACCTATATAACCAAGACTTTTTGTTTTGAACCAGTCATCTTGTCCAAGATTTGTAGAGTTGCTGTGAACAACAAGACCACCTTGTTTGCTGGGGTTGTTCTTTGCATTGCTAGAGTTCAGGAACATGTCTTACAATCAATTGTCGAGATGACATTCTTGACTTAATATAGAATCATCAATTAAAACCTGTTTTGAGGACTTGTTCTCACATGTAGCAAACCAATTAATACAATAATGATTACAAATACCAGTTAGGCCTGTTTGGAGATCGTGTTTGGAGCAACATTACTTGGAAAATTTTTTACACTTGGATTTGTTATCATCAAAACTTAAATATAATAACTCAACAGTATCTTTAATTTCCGTTATCTTATACATAATGTTTAACTTAGGCAAGCCAACTTCATTGTGTATCTGTAGGGTTCATGTCGTATGTTCTCACAAATTATTGGTTACTCCACCATGAGCCAACAGCAATTAAGTCCACCAAAAATTAAAATAAATAAACTAAACAAAAGTGTGTGGACCACGCTTGCGTGCGCAACTCCATTGTGGGCTGCTTCACTTTGTGGTGGTGGCCCACTTCATTAATGCCCCCATAGTGGAATAATTCTCGCGATGTGAAGCGACATGGCCCTCTCCTGTCCAAGCGCTACCCGTGAAGTACATGTGGGAGATGGCGGGAAAGGTGGCGCCAAAACTTGATTGGATTGCATGATGAACGTCTGCTTATAATTTGTTTTTTTTTTGCCCTTTTTAATCACAGTTCTCACTTGGAGGCCCTTATTAAGGTCATTACCCACACCTAACCGCTGACCAACCCAAGTAACCACGACCACTAATCGGGACCTCCCACCCCAATTCCATTGGGATGAATGAGTAATTACAGCCAGATGCTTCATCGCCTGTGAAATGGCGTACCCAGCTACAGTCCAACCCTACCGCAACCGGAGCTGATTTCATCATTATATGTGCCTGTGGCGTGCCTACGGACTTCATCGTACACCCCGATGTGCTACACAAGCGTCGATCAGTTTGTCGCGAGGTATGCCAATGTTAACGTCTTTCACATGTGTCATGCTGTGTTTGGTAAGCACCACGCACAGAAACTGGCCTTCCATTTCTGTGCAGCGTTCATGCTCCCACAATGTGTGGTTCATGAGGACGTGGAGCAAACAGAATAAGGCAATCGTCATTTAAAAGTTCCAATCCTCGGTGAACATTATGAAGGCACCTTTGTTGGAGACCCGGGTCAAAATGACATCGTATAAAGACTCCAATGTTTAGCTCATTGAAGACCTCTGCTGTGCGAACAGATCGTCAAAAACTTGGAAGTGCACAACTGCCATCTCGGTGGTGATGCTGTTGTCCTTGTTCATTCGGATAATGGCAACGTAAATGGGTCATACGGGAAACAATATTTTTTTGGTGTGCTTCCCCCCAAGCATACTGCCACTACACATGGTTGCCATGTGTACATCTTTTGCTGTGATAGGCTTTTCCTTTCTACAAACGGGGACTACATTTGTGGGTTAACACAACATTATTTTCCTCCGATTTGCATAGGTTAATAACGGTATGTTAATTGACCATGTCACCTCCTATGTAATATGCATAGTTGGTCCGACACTTGGGGTTGACAAAGTTGCTTATGATTTTTGGTCTCTACAGTCGGAATGACTGTTACTTCTTATGTAATATGTATAGTTGGTGTTGCACTTGGGGTTGACGAAGTTGGTTACGGTTTTTGGTCTGTAGGGTAGGATAGACAGTCATGTCCTATGTAATATGTATAGTTGGTCTTGCACTTGGGGTTGATAAAGTTGCTTCTAATTTTTGGTCTATATAGTAGGACTGCCATTGCCGCAGTTATATGAAAATATAATGCCAAATTTTATGTTTAATGTGTTGTGTTGTATATGGTTTGATGTTGTCAGGTAGTCCGTCGGCCCAGTGGGTGCGGACGCACAGGTTTTCTGGTGTTTGAGTGCAGACTGTGGCCCATATAGCCACGTTGTTACTTACAATCAATGTTGACCGGTAACGGTCACACACACTAAATGCTATAATCACTCTATTGATATGGTAGTTACATGGGGTTAATTGTGTATTATTCTGCCCATTAATTCCTGATTCAGTTTCAGGATTATGGTATTACAAAAAGAAGGTGTGTGTATGTGGATGAGACACATACACAGAAACACAGAAAGCAAGAACAATTCCCTAATTCTCTCTGTCATTCCCTCTCACTGCCTAACCATCTCAGAGGCTCGGGTTTGGAGTGTGACTCGTTGGTGACTCTGGTAGCAGTCAAGCGAGCGTAAGGTCCTGACAGTCAAGTTTCCGCATCCAGGTAATCCTAAATTACCTACAGTGGTATCAGAGCCTAGCTTGCATGATGTTAGCCCCAAATGGATACATTTTGACTAAACGTGATTAAGCATGAATACAAGATATCTGAATTATTGATGTGATAAACTGTGTGTTTATGCAAAAATGCCACATTTCATTATCTGCCATTCATGCTCAGAATAAACTACTTCTTCGTAAATATGCTAGAAAGCCTTGAATGAATAGTAACAATGGTTGTTTACTTGAATTGTATCAAACTGCTATTCTGTTTACATGAATATGCCATGGTTATTAGGGCTGAGCAAAAAAATCGGGTACCCGGACCCAGACCCGGAACCGGTTTGGACCCGGCGGGTTCGGATTCGTACCCGGTCCAACCGGGACCGGGACAGGTTCCAAAATTTAGGATCCGGTGGCAACCGGTTCCAGGTCTGGTTCCTGAAAGTTTGCAACCGGTACCGGTCCCGGTACCCGGTTACCCGGTCTAATTACCCAATGATCTTTTGCATGCATAGTTATTAGTTAATGTTGGAGCCTTTTTCTTGTTTTTTTGTGATGTTTGCTTAGAAATAGAAGTACTAGCGTCTTTAGTGCTTAGTAGTTGTTGGGTTGGTAGTGTACTTAATGGCTTAAATTCTGATAAAAGTTAATTTTAAAAAAAAATTAAAAAGTAAAAAAAGGGCACCGGGTACCCGGTTACGGAACCGGTCCCGACCGGTTCTGGGACCGGATCCAGAAATTTTGGAACCGGTTCAACCGGGACCGGGACCGGTTCCAAAATTATTGGACCCGGTACAACCGGGACCGGGACCGGTTCCAAGAAATTGGACCGGGTACCCGGTCTTGCTCACCCCTAATGGTTATAGATTAGATAAAATACATTCTTCGTGAATTGAATCATACATTTACAAATCTCTGTTCTACAATTTACATGCCCTAATTATATGTCCTGACTAGCATCAGGACAATACCGAGACCCATTGATAAGTTTAACTCGGAACAACCCAAATCTGCCCCATTAGAACTCTCTGCTTTTCTCGACCATGGCCCCTAGTCCTCAGCATAATTATTTATATATAAAAAAAAAGGAAAGGATGAAGTTTACCTGAACCCATCAGCACCACCAGGGAGGGGTGGCGCGTGTGAGTCACGCGCCGCCAACAAAAACCCCTTTCGGTTGTTTTCTTCTTCCCAAACCCTTAACTGGCCCCCGATTTGCAAATCCCGGCCAAAACCAAGTCCAATAAACCCATCCTGGCTGCGCGTGTACGTCAAACGCCGTCACCGTGGTGGCGCGTTCAGCGAGTGGGTGGCGCCAGTCAAAAGCTCGACGGCCGATCTACACGCTGGCGCAATTTTTGGGCCAATTTGGTCAGTGGTTGAGCCGTGGATTAAGTTCAAGGAGGCGGTTAGAAAGGGGGGTGTACCATCATCTGGGTTTACATGGTGGTGGTTCGGGCGGTGGTTCGAAGGGCCGACGACGGCTGTGGCTGCCGTGGAACAACCGGGGTTCAAGAATGGAGACGGTGGTGGTCTTGGCTGTGTGCCAAAGGGGTCGTGGGTTGTGGGAGAAGCAGAGAGAGAGAGATTTCTAAAGGGGGCTGTGGGTTGTGGGAGATGCAGGGAGAGAGAATTCTGAAGAAAGCGAATATGACCAAGGGGTTTTGGGGTCTCGGGGTTGGGCTATGTTTGGGTTTCCATTGTGGCATGTTATTGTGAATTAGTTTTATATTATTTATTTCTCTGATGAAATATGAATTGGTAAATATTAATATGAGCTAAATAATCACATGCCTGATTGAAATATAAATTCGTTTTATATTTCAAAAAAAATAAGAGTTAGCAAATTGTGATATATGAATTCATTTTAATATATATATGTTAAGATTAGTATTAAAATGTAAATTAGTTTTACATGAAAAATATCTATGTGATATTTATATTAACGTTAATTTGTTTAACGATTTCTTATGAAGGACCATATGATATAGTTCTTATGGAAATATGGTAATTAAATTATATAAATTTCTAATTCATGATTATATGAGATGATTATGAGCTTGGAGAAATTTTCGATCATATGACATGAATGATGAAATTTTTTAATTTAATTATTTTAGTAATGTGCCTAATGTCCATCTTTTAACACTTGTAGATATGGCAGCTAACAACGCGATAATCACCGAACTATCCACCAGTCAAAAGTTAGATGGGTCTAACTATGACATGTGGAAACGGAAGATTCAGTATCTTCTGGAAGGAAAAGACCTGTTGGAACACTTGACGGTAGCCAGGTTTCCACCATCTGATAAGGATGCAGATGGTAAGCCTATTGATACTTCTACTGTGCAGTATCAAGAAAGCTTTCAGGCCTACCAAGACTGGACCAAGAAAGATCGTAGAGCATGCTTTACAATGTTGTATTGCATGCATGACGATCTGATTGGCGAATTTGAAGTTCATCTCACAGCTAAGGATATGTGGGACCAGCTCAAAATCCGTTTTGGGCAGACATCCGAAACAAGGTTACATACCTTGCAATTGAAATGGATGAACTACAAAATGGATCCCAGTCGCACTGTGATCGAGCATTTACGAATTATGAGTGGCATAATTCGTGATCTCAAGGCCGCAGGAAAAGACATTTCTGAGGGGAAGCAAGTCCTGAATGTGATTCGGGCTCTCCCTGATGAACCTCCACAATGGGAACAAGTTAGGATAGTCTTGACTCATTCTGACCATTTGAAAACCTTTGGTCAGATTCAAAGCCACCTCGAAATGGAGGAGGAGCGCCTGAAAATGTTCGAGACTCCCAATGTGGCTCTTGTCGCCAAGGGCATCAGGCCTAAAAGCAACAAGAACACAAGAGGTAGGCAGTTCAAGAAAGGTTCTCGCCCCCCTCATAAACGTAGGCCAAATGCTGGAGTGGCTAAGAAACAAAAGACCAAAGGCAATGGAGAGACAAAAATAGCACGTGTGAAGTGCTATAACTGTGGTAAGAAAGGTCACTACGCTCGGGATTGTCCTGAGCCGAAGAAGGTACCTTTCTCCACTCACTCTCCTGAATTATATGTATGTTCTCATGCATTAGTTGCTAAATCCTTTCCTAATTGGATTGTAGATACGGGAGCAAGCAAACATATAGTTCGGGACAGAGCTGGCTTCGTGGACTTTCACCGCTATCCGGTGGGTTCACAATCTGTCGTGCTGGGAAACGGCAGTGAAGAAGACGTTCTAGGTGTTGGAACGTACCGGCTCATATTGAAAGGAGGAAATAAGTTGCTCCTGTTTGATGCTCTTTATGCACTTGGGGTGCGGACTTGTCTTTTATCCTTAGTTTCATTAATGAAATCAAGTTTTGGCTTTTCTTCCTGTAATGATGGTTTGAACATTTTGTATTGTGGCAATGTGTTTGGCCACGCTACTTTAAGGGACGATTTTATTGTATTGGATTTAGACGAATCATATAATAATTCTCCTTCAGCTTTTGTTTCACATTTTGATTCCGATTTAGAATCGATTAAGTGGCATGCTAGGCTTGGTCATATTGGCCAAGATAGGATGAGTCGGCTAGCTAAAAAAGGGTTTTTAGACCGACTCACTAAGGTTAAATTGCCTAGATGTGAATCATGTCTAGCTGGCAAGGCGACCGCGAAGCCTTTTGGTAAGGCTTCAAGGGCGTCAAGTCCTCTAGAGCTTATTCACTCTGACATTTGTGGACCCATGAATGTGAAAGCACGTCATGGGGCTTTCTATTTCCTCACTTTCATAGATGATTATTCAAGATATGGGTATGTGTACCTCTTATCACATCGCTATGAAGCACTAAATATGTTCAAACGTTTTGTAGCTGAGGTTGAGACCCAGTTAGATCGAAGAGTTAAGACTCTTCGAACTGATCGAGGTGGTGAATACCTCTCGTATATGTTCAAAGAATTTTGTGAGGAAAAAGGTATACGCAGACAACTCACGATTCCTGGCACTCCACAACAAAATGGTGTGGCAGAGCGAAGGAATCGAACATTGCTTGACATGGTCAGGTCAATGATGGCACACGCCAATCTCCCAATTAGTTTTTGGGGGGATGCGCTGCTTACAGCAGCTTACATCCTTAATCGTGTGCCGAGTAAGAGCGTATCCGTCACTCCATATGAGTTATGGTATGGAAGAAAGCCCTCCTTAGATCATTTATGCCCATGGGTTCGGCTGGTTATGTACACAACCCAACTCATAAACATGGGAAACTTGGTCCAAGGGCCACCAAAATGGTGTTCATACGCTATCCCGAACATTCTAAAGGATACGTTATGTATGGTAAACACCCTAATGGTGGCATAACGGAAGTCGATTCACGTAATGTGGATTTTCTTGAGGATGAGTTCCCAAGTATTGGTGAAATCAAAAATGACCTAGCGTTGTATGAGTTACCGCTTTATGACCCACTATCTCTCGGTGAGGGGGAGAATTTTAGTACTCACCGCACTGCCGAGGATAGTAGGCAAGATGCACAGTTGCTGGTTAATCAAGAGGATCAACCTGATCAACTTGGTGTTGAGGTTCGTCCTCATATTCAAGTTGATCATGAGGTTCGTCCTCACTCTCCTATTCATGAACCTGCGGTTAATCCGCTTGTTCAGGATGATAGGAGTGATTCTCCACCTGTTGAGGATTCAATACCTCTTAGGGATAGGGGGAGAAATTCCTCAGTGGAACAAACTAGCACTGGTCCTCAACTCCGGAGGAGTGAACGCGGAAGAATCCCTCGACGATATTTTCAAATCGAAGAGGAGATATTCTTGTGCACTCCTTTAGAAATTGAGGAGCCGACCTCTTTCCAAGAGGCTATTGATTCACCAAACCACAAAGAGTGGATAGAAGCCATGAGGGATGAAATGGACTCTAGGGCGAGAAATAAGGTTTGGGAACTTGTTGATCTTCCTCCCCGACGTAAATCGATTGGAAACAAGTGGGTTTTCAAAATAAAACGTCGGGCTGATGGAACGATCGATAAGTTTAAGGCCCGTTTAGTGGCGAAAGGGTTTACCCAAATTGAGGGGATAGACTATGAAGAGACATTTTCTCCTGCGGTGAGAATTGCCTCTGCTCGCCTGCTTCTAGCCTTGGTTGCCCATTTGGATTTAGAGTTATTCCAGATGGACGTAAAGACTGCATTCCTTAATGGAAATCTTGAAGAAGAGATCTACATGGATCAACCTATTGGTTTTGTATCAAAAGGTGAAGAGGACAAAGTTTGTCGTCTTAAAAGATCCATCTATGGTCTCAAACAGTTTTCCAGAGCGTGATTTTTCAGATTCCACGAAGCCATTATTTCTTTTGGCTTGGACATGGTATCTGAAGATCACTGTGTGTATGTCAAGAAAACTGCAAAAGGGATTATGTTTCTCACTCTGTATGTTGACGACATACTATTGGCTGGAAACAACATGGAGATGATCCAGACCACTAAACAGTGGTTATCTTTCGTTTTTGAGATGAAGGATATGGGTGAGGCTAGGTATGTCCTAGGCGTTGAAATAACTCGAAACCGTTCCAAGAAGCTTCTTGGTCTAAGTCAAGAAGCATACATTAATAAAATCTTGGAACGCTTTCGAATGCATTATTCTAAACCCGTGGATACTCCCGTTGAAAAGGGTCTAACCTTAAGTCTTGATCAGTGCCCTAAGACAGACAAAGAGAAGGAAAGAATGAGTAACGTTCCTTATACAAGTGCAGTGGGCAGCTTAATGTATGCCATGTTATGTACACGGCGAGACATTTGCTTTGCGGTTGGCTTAGTAAGTCGTTACCAAAGCAACCCAGGGTCTGCTCACTGGCAAGCCGTCAAGAGAATCTTCTGGTACCTACGTGGTACAAGTGATTTTGTGCTTTGCTACCAAGGAGGGGATCTTAAGCTGAGAGGATATACGGATGCTGATTGGGGTGGTGACCTGGACGAGTCCAGATCTACCTCAGGATATGTGTTCACCCTAGGTGGGGGACCCATATCTTGGTGCAGTAAGAAACAAGACTGCATATCACTTTCTACTATGGAAGCAGAGTATGTTGCTTGTTGCCTCGCCACTCAAGAGGCAATATGGCTGAGGAATTTTCTCCAGGATCTCAATCTTATTCCTTGTGTTGATGATCCTGTAGAGTTGATGTGTGACAATACTGCTGCTATCCAGTTTGCTAAGGATCCCAAGTTTCACAGAAGGATCAAGAACATCAAGAGGCGTTATCATTTTGTTCGGAACACCATAAAAGAGAAAGAAGTTGCCATTAAGTATCTATCTACAAGTAGGATGATAGCTGATCCATTAACTAAGCCTATTCCAAGAGACGCTTTTAAAGCTCATGTGATGAGCTTAGGTCTGCATAGGATTTAGTTTTTGGATGTATCTAAGTGTAAAATGGACATGTGTACTCTTGTGTTGAATATTTATGAAATAAAGAATTATGTTTCTTTTCAAATGTTCATAAATATGTGAGTACATTATAAGGTGCATTATAATGTCACTAGGCTTCTAATTGGCCTTGTCACACAGGCAATCGCCCTGACGCTTGCGTAGCGGGCAGGATGAGACTGAATCATATTGGCACTAGGTGTGCAGTATTGATTATTCATACCAGGTGTGTATGAATGAAAGGATATAGTCGCCTTAGTAAGACTAAGATGAGACTCGGGGGAGTCGAATATGAAATAAGTTTTCATATCGAAGCCTTATAGCCGAATCATGAGTGTTGTGATTAACATTGTGTATGTTAATCTAGTAACTCAGGTTGTTTTAGTAAAAGCCAAACTTATGATTCGCATGGCATTGAAGAGTGACATCCCCAACTTAGTTGGAGGTATGCCATGACACACTCTCATACTGTGTGTGCTATATGACGACCTATTTGATGGGTGGCAAGTGAAATCCCTAACCTTGTCACCATGTGACCCTCATTGGCAATACTCTTGGACTTAGAGTTATAATATGAAGTCTAAGCATGATGTTGCTGCCTTAGTGTGTTATCCAAGGGCCAAGATGAATACGGTTCAGCGGAGCACATTAGGAAAGCAGTTATGCTAAGATGGACTATTCTAATTGTCTAAGGAAGAATCATTTCCCTTCACCATATCGAGCCCGGACGATTATATTTAGTATATAATCATTTGATATATCAAGCATAAAGGGACAGTGTATGCCATTGGTGATGCTTTTGAATGATTCGGGGTATTGGTTTTCTTGGAAGTGTTATGTCAGTTAGATGGTGACTTGATGTAACACTAATGTGTTCAATTTTGGTCGCACGCTCCATTCCCAGTATGAAGCGTGAGAGAATATGTTGAAAGAGAGATATGAGGTCTGTGTGACCGAGGGGGAGCTGTTGACCGGTAACGGTCACACACACTAAATGCCATAATCACTCTATTGATATGGCAGTTACATGGGGTTAATTGTGTATTATTCTGCCCATTAATTCCTGATTCAGTTTCAGGATTATGGTATTACAAAAAGAAGGTGTGTGTATGTGGATGAGACACATACACAGAAACACAGAAAGCAAGAACACTTCCCTCAGGATTATGGTATTACAAAAAGGTGTGTGTATGTGGATGAGACACATACACAGAAACACAGAAAGCAAGAACAATTCCCTAATTCTCTCTGTCATTCCCTCTCACTGCCTAACCATCTCAGAGGCTCGGGTTTGGAGTGTGACTCGTTGGTGACTCTGGTAGCCACCGGTTCGTGGGTAGCAGTCAAGCGAGCGTAAGGTCCTGGCAGTCAAGTTTCCACATCCAGGTAATCCTAAATTACCTACAACCAGCAATTTTCACTGGTATGCCCAGTATGCCTAGGTACACCCTGTGCTAAGGAGAAGTTGGGTGGTCCGCCTTCGTTGGTAGGTGTACCCTGCAGGTTTGCATGGTCTGCCTGGGTAGACCACATCATAAGTTGTGAACACCTTCATATGAGGCCATATCTTACAGTTAAACGGAATTCATCCGTGAAGTTGTATGTTTAAGCTAGTTACAACTAGCCCTTTTTTTTGTGTGCCCCACTTCACATACCATCTCGCAAGAAAAGTTGGATGGCAACCCCATATTCAGGCCCGCATGTGTGACTCAGTGTGTGGCTGCTTCTATGCTTCGTTATTGTTACGTACTCGACACTGCTCCATCGAGTGGGGACACGCAGTGTGGATGTGGGTCGCATACTGAGACAGTAACTTAAACCCTACAGTTTTCATTGGTGTGCCCAGGTAGACGCTCCGTTAATGTGAGGTTGTGTGAATGACATGCATTGTTAGGTATACCCCACGGTTTTGCATAATGTGCCTAGGTGTATTATATGGTTTTCAGTGGTTGTCTTCGTCAGCTTCATAACTGGAAACCTGTGGTTTTAAGTGGTCGGTGACGGTTTCTTAGTCTGTCCCACAAACAACGGCAAATTATTACTACAAACAAGGACAAATGAAATAGTTGTGGACTACATCAACCAAAATGATAGTGCAGCTGCACCGAAACTTCAAGGGGGTGGGGGGAAGTTCTTAATTATGCCACGCAACAAATTGGTGAGGCATTTGTCTCGCAGTGCACGCATATCCTTCTACGCAAAGCACATGCTGTCTTCCTTCAGCGCCAGTAGGTCCATGAACATCATCACCAACACACTACAGTTGTACCCACGACAAAACCACAAATAAAAAACATAAAGGGAAACGTCACACAACCTTCTCAAATGGTGGACATCCATATTAAATGCACTACATAATGAGGGCTCATGTTGAACTTGGCCCGAGTTGGGCAGGTGGGGTGAATGACGGGCCACATGAGAATGTCTGTGTATATGTAATGCCTCCAAAATGCTAATGATATGATTTACGGAAAACTGCAGCGGAGGACTTAATAACAGAAGACACTACCGCCGTCCTAACAAGGATAAGGCTCACTGAATCCGTTTGATCTTGCAACTCATGTTCAAATCACAATATCTATTAAATTCAAACACTCCAAGACCAAAGTCCATAATAGTTCAACTTCAATACAATCGACTTAATCATACCATTTGCTAACTCCACTCACACTACACAATTATATTGAGCATAGACCCAAGTTAACCCTGAGGTCGATCCCAACATTCATGATATGCTGAATCCATTGTAAGCATCTGATAGCTTCGAAAATGGCTTGCTAAAAGGAGAAACATGTGATACTTCATCAGCTAAAAGGGAAAACATGAAAACAATTCGAAAATATGAGCAAAAACTCAGTACATACATTCCTGTATTGTAAAATAATCATAGAAAAACTGTTGATGGGTACCCGCTTTCGCAATTCATTTAGTTGGCAATAACAATGAAAATGAAAGTAATATGAAACTAAATTGCTCATTATTATCTGGATGTGAATCCCTTGTAATGATATGATCTATACATAGGTGTACACCTGCCAATCCGATCAAGAGTTGGCCTAAAGCCACGCAGGTAAATGATGGGTTGATGCCCTATAGATGATAATTGATTGTGTCACAAGTTAAATGGCAAATCACCGTATAAACTGATTCATTGATAAACTCACCAAGAGTTGTAATTTGATAAACATGTTTTGCTTTCTGAAGATACAGGCAATGGACGTACCTTGAGTCCTTAGAAATGTCATCTGACTTGATAAAAGTTAGTTGTTTTATAAATGTCATATGACTTGAAAGATATGTTCTGACTTGATAACACTTACGTATAACGGGAAACGATAACTAGGCCTCGACTCTATTTCATAAATGTCATTGTAAGCATGTGTAGTCAGTAAATGATCCTTACTCGCATAATTGAGTAAATAAAAGTACGTACAATAGAAATTGAGTAATTAAATGGTATACATAACTTTGGTATTTGGTATAAAACTGAATTGGTGAAAGTAATTCAATTTGATATAAAGTAATTGAAAGTAAAATAGACAACAGTAAGATAAATGAGATTACGAAGGAAAAGGCCTTGATGGTGACAAATGAGGGAGTGGTTGTGGCCTTTTCTAAGATAAGTTGCTGATACGGGTTTAAGGCTCGCTGATGTATAGCCTTGTTCAAGATAACAACTAGTACACTAGATTGGCTTGATAAATATGTTTGATACATTCTAAAGTGAGTAAGTAATAAAGGTTTGAGGCCATGAGAGATATATCTTGGTTCAAAATAGCATAAACTGCAATAGCTTGGTCTGATAAATATGGTTTTTGAGTCACAACTCTCCCCACTTCTCATATTTAATTCATAACTCCATTAGATATAGAATTCCACCCCAAATGAATCATTGAACTCAAAAGAATCTATTAAGCTCACTAAGCTTGGTATTTTCTTCGTAAAATCCATAAATAATTCAAAGCTCATAAACAAGTTCCCAAATTAAATACTTGTCTTCTTCTTTCTCATTGATCAAGCTAAAAGCTGCATAAAAGTCCATGAATATTCATTTCCCCCTTAAATGACCCTACTTGGCCCAAATGCACAAAATGAATGCATTATCAATCTCACTCACTCTTTATTATTGCTCTTTACATAATTACTCAAAATGCTTCCAAAAATTACCAAACTCAAAATACTCCACCAAAATTCATGAAATTTTATAGGAAATTTTAAAATAATATGGAAAATCTACCATAAAATTGTCTAAATTTTCTTCCAAGTATATGCTGCACAAACATTGCAATAACAACCCAATTTGCACCAAAACAGGTCAGTTCACTTCAAAAATTCATAACTTTCACTCTAGAAATCAAATGGAGACCTAAGACCCCAACATGAAAAGATTAAGAAGTCCTAAAAAACTTTCATGCACAACACAAAACATGATTCCCACAATAGGGTTCCCAAAATGGGGCTAAAAGACAAGTGTGTCAGTTTTTGGTGCAATCTGCACAGTTTTGGTAAAACAACCATAACGTTTTCCACACACCTCGGATTAAGGCGATTCAAAATCCCTTTGAAAGCTAACACACTGAAATATCTACCCACCAAAATCATAATTTTGGGTTGGGATGTGCGTTACCAGTTTATTGCCAAAGTCTGCCCCATTTCCTTAAAATTTCTAGCTCTGACTGGTTTAGTTTTCTCTTCCTTTTTCACATAAATCCTCACTTGAAATCATTCCAAATCACCAAAAACATGATCATAATCATCAATAAAACTAAATATTATAAAATCAAATACAAAATAATCATCATAATCATCATAATCAATCCATAAACATGATTTAACTTAAGCTCGCATGAACATGATCATCCCTAAACCCTAGCATGATTCAAGCTGAACTTCACCATGATCAACACCAAAATTACTCTTAGTTATTATCAAAACATCATGATCAATGATCATAAACATCAAAAAAATAATCAAAACTAAAATAAAAATAAAAACCAACAAGATCAAACTTCAAGATTACTTACTTTGATTGCAAATAAGTTGAGATGGAGATGAGGTTTAGGAGTTTTGATGATGGAGGATGATAGCTTGAGGTACTAGGATGTTGGGGGGCATCGAACACCACCAGCGTTGGCCGGAAAGATGGTCGGAAAACACCCATGAAGGGCTGCCAGCAGTTGCTGCCATGAAGAGGGAGAAAGGAGAGAGAGGGTATGTATGTGTTTTTATGTTTGCTTGGCTAGAATGACTCAAAAAATGCTTGGCTGAATTTTATTCTTCCAAAATAACTTTTTTGCTAATTAAAATTAGGCACAAATGATAGTAATTAACTTAATTTAATCACACCAAAATTTTCAAGCCAAAATTTTAACCCAAAATGAATCAGGCCGCAAATCGGGCCCAAATGAATTTGAGCCCAAATATTTTTGCATGGCTAAAAATTAAACTTTTGTGACATTATGAAAAATAATTCATTGCTCAATCATAATCATTGAGGCCTAATATCGATTCATCTGAAATTTACTCAATCAACGAAACTTGAATTGACAATTGATGAAACTTGAATTAATAATCTATGAAACTTGAATTGCAAAATGGGACGCAAATAAAATATCCCCCAACCGGGATGATTAAATACGATAAATGAATGCGAAAAATTTAAATGGCATAAGGTAATTTGGTAAATATATAAATTGAGTGTAATTGAATTAATAAACATGATTTGGTTAAACTAATAACCATGAGTGATTAAATGAAAAATATGATTAAATAAATAAATAAATATGATTTAAATAAATAAATATGGCTTAGGGTCGGGTTATTACAGTCTTCCCCTCTTAAAGAGTTTTGTCCTTGAAACTTATGATGCTTGCCAAATGTATGTAATGCTGCTTTAAAAACACATGGGCCATTGGTTCTCATTGCTTCCCTTTGAAGAGGTATAATTGCCCAATTTACTTTGACTAAGGGCGTCTACGTATTGTATAACTGCTTAATCCCATGTTTCAGTAGTAGATCGGGACACTTCTCACACAATAGCCTCAATGAACTCAATTACTATGATTCAAAATTGATATTCTCTTCGAAAGAAAAGAACCTTGTTACTAGTGAGGAGGTGCTCACTAGTAGTTCATCACCTTGTCCACTAATGAAAACTGATGTATACCCTGGTAAGTACTGTGATACTATTACGAGCTATAAACACGTCATGTACGTGTTCAGGTTCAACCTGTTGGTGCAGCCAACAAGCTACGGATTTAACCTTTCAATGAATCATAAGGCCCCATGTAACTAGTCCCTACTTGTCCTTGGATAGTTGGTCTCTTACTACTTTGATTAGAAAAGCCTTTTGAAATACTTCATAACCCATATGAGACTTTGGTTATTTCTTTGTTTTGCCAGCACAACTCTTTTGTCGACCTTGTATCACCTCAACATGTATTTGAATTTTCACTCTTCATGCTTGCTTGGGTTAGCTCTGACCTTACACTCAATGTTTCTTCTGGCTCACTCTAAGATAATTAGACAGTGCTTGAGATTATGCCCTTATCAAAATATCCTCATTTGATATTGCTAATGTATCACATGATCTCCCCTTATCAGACTACTCAAGGATCTACTCTCGGTCGATAATGGGCAATGAAATGACCATGGTTAGGGACGACAGTGATGAAATTCTTAGCTAAGCGAATCATTGCATATAAAAGAAATGAATAATAAGACTAGAAAAAGGCTAATAAAGGAGATATTGTCATGGGGTGGTTAAAATAAAGATAACCATAAGTGTATCATGCATTTTGAAATGTAATGCCATAAGAATTGTGGTTTATAAATATAGATCATAAAGGGTCCAATAATTAATCAACCAAGGAGAAAGATGACATGGTTATACTCGGATTTAACTAATGAATTGGAAACAAGATGACAAGCAATGGAGCTTCAACTAGGTGACTTTATAGCCACAAGTAATAAGATAAGTGCAGTAGATAGATTGGACAAGTAATGCGCAATAAATAGATAGATAGACTGGATAAGCAAAGTGCAATAGATAGACAAATAGATTGAACAAGCAAAGTGTAATTGATAGATAAATGGATTGGACAACAAAGTGCTAATGGATAGATGAATAGATTGGGCAAGCTACAATAGGAACATGCCTTTACTCATATGAAGTCAATTTGAGTACAACAATAAGATTAAATAGAGAATGCAGAAGTTTATTTATCAGAATGTAAAATATATGTGCGGGAGTTGAAGTTCAAAATAAAGAGAGTAAGGGGATTATGACAATCGCAATCACCCACACCAATGAGAGTTGAATTACATTATGAATTTAGAACAAGTAATACAAGCTTATCATTTTGAATAAATGAGATGTAAGGTAGATGTGTCAATCAGCTCTCAACGGAATGAACCTTAACTCATGATCATGAAATAAAGATGGTGAAGGTCGAGAGCACTGGAATGTTGACAACTATATAAGGCCGAATAAAAATATATTGCACATTTAACAATGGGTTTGCAAAGACATGGAAGATCACTCTAACAAGAAATATTGGGTTGAAATGCAAAGGAGATTAAACAATATTGAATAGTATCAAGTTTTGAAGATGAGACAAGCAAATAATTTCTAGAATTATGATAAAAGGCATTCTTGCAAAAGATAAACTATGGTTGCATGGTTTAGGTGTGATATTCGGAGCTCAAATCATTCTTGGAAAAGACTTCTATTGTTGGCAATTAATCCCATAAATCATTTATTCAAGGTATAGGGCACTTGTTTTTGATAGCGATCTTGTTCAACTCTCTGTACGCAATACACAACCATAAGGTTCTACCCTCCTTCTTCACACATATAAAACTAGGGTTTCCCATGACGGCACACTTGGTTAAATAACTCGCCCTGGTAACAACTCACTTTACTAAATCTATAGTTCCTTGAACTCCACTGGGGGCCATGTGATAGGGGCTCTAAAAATGGGTTGAATAATCAAGAGTTACGTCGACAGGAAAATCAATGCTTCTTGGGGAGAAACAGTCCTGATAGTCTTCAGATGAAACATCTCTAAATTCACAAACTGTCATTATGGATATGTACATACCAAGTGTAGATTGTGATATCACTAATATTCAATGCATTACTGACACGATAACTCGCTTGCTTACACAGTGTAATTAGGGCGGATATAGGGTTTTTCTTCCCTTGGTCCATAAAAACACATGTCTAGTCTTTCCTCATTTCTTAAGCTAACCTAAAGATCTTTACAAATCATCTTCTAAAAGTACACAACTAGTTCATCCCCATAATGACAACAAGGTCTGGCAATCAAACTGGATTGAATGCCCAATGAATATGTTTCCAGTAATACTATATATAACACATTCAACTGTTTACTGGTCTCAGTAAATTTAAAAGATGGGGGGATGATCTAAAGTGTAAAGAGATGCAATAACACCACGAACTCTTGCGAAGATATTTCTTTATTGGTTAAAAAGACAGGCATGTAATTTGAATGAATGAAAGGACGAAGATTTGTAATGAAAGAGGTAAGGCATATAAATGTCCTGCATATACAAGACATGCAGTTTATTCATGATGGTCATGATAGTAAAGTAAATGAATGATGTTATGAGGTTGAGAGAGAGTATAAAGTAATGAAGGTGAAGAAATGTGACAGATTCCCAAAGCGGCTTTTGAAAACTCATACGGTATCCGTATGTGAGTAAAATGATGCAAATAAGGTTCAATAATACCAGAAGAGAAATTTTATTCATCTGGTGTTTGAGAAGTCAATACGTTAAGATGAATGAGTCAGCATTATGACTGAACATGATGACATCCATTAATATCATATTTTACAGTAAATGAAGTCTTGGATAAGCATCTAAACTTCAAAATTGCTGGCAGATGAAAATAGCACAAATCATTGTTTATCATTCATAAGATAGGCTGTACTAGTAAAGAAAGATTTTCCAAAATAACTTGAGTAACGACATGCCGTCATGGCCATGGAGTACTATGCCACCTTGATGTTACAGTGCTATAGAAACACAAATGATATTGATACATTTAATTGATGAAAAGGCATTCAATGACTGGGTCTGAAGCAAGCAAAAGCTTTCCAAGCAATAAATGAATAGTGCCCAAATAGAAGCAAGTAGTTAAAGTAGGTGTCAATAAAAATATGAGCATAGTGATGGCTGAACTGGAAGTAGAATGGGTCAAATATGCTTAGGAAGAACTGTAAATCATATAGTAATGCATATCGGGGGTCATCATAGGCTCCGTTATAGAAACAGAGAATTAAACGGTTATAATTGTTAGGGTTTGAATTGCCTAGAAGAAAGGTTGCTTAGATGTATTTGAAGAACTCCAAACAAAGCACATATGAGAGTTTTTTTTTTTCATAAACACTCCATTACAAATCAAGAGAGTATTAATGACAAAGAAATGACGCCTTTGAACAATTCAAGGTAACTAGGGCAAAAATAAGTCAATGACAGAAAGTAATGAGAGCATTGCTGATGTAAGGTCCTAATGTCAAGACTAGATAATTCTGATACATGACAGATTAATCTTACTTGTACCACACGTATAATGCCAAGTAGCACACCATAGGCTACAAATTAGTATCACCATACATAAGCACTAATTGTAGTGTTCATCTCATACTGGTTCACCTCAAAGATATTGCCCCACGAGGCATTTCCTCAACTAGAGGTTTACAGCTAACTTGACACTGTATTAATTCCTTAAGAAGTTGCAAATGGCATCCTCACATCGGGTTTCAACCATATATTAACACACCTCAATAAGACTCTCAAATCCTATGGCAAAACAGACAGAGTTTTGCCTAAAAACTGACTAAAACTCAGGCTTAAAGCCTTACAATAGATACTGAAACAGAGAGAAGCAATTCAATAGCTCAACGACCACACGACGGAGTTCATAACTCAAAGGGTCACACACCCGAAGTGCACGATTTCAAAAATTTAAACAAATGAGAGAAATGAAACATACAATACAACTCTTAGATAAATAAGAGCATGCCTCCCTGGCAGGTGACCTAAATGGTTCCACACTCCACTTTGCTAATGCTTGAATCTCATGATATTACCAAATGATTGAGTCACCAAATTGGAAATGGTTCCTCCATATACGCCCATACATATGAACTTATAGTCGATAGCTCATTCAACTGGTCCAACATAACTCGTACAAACCTTGATAGCTAACTCATAAACACTTGATAGCTCACAGTGGCCTTTAGAACCGTGGCTTTGATACCAAATCTATAACGCCTCCAAAATGCTAATGACATGATGTACGAAAAACTGCAGCAAAAGACTTAATAATAGAAGGCGCTACCGCCGTCCTGATAATGACAAGGCTCACTGAATCCATTTGATCTTGCAACTCATGTTGAAATCACAATATCTATTAAATTGAAACACTCCAAGACCGAAGTCCATAATAGTTCAACTTCAATATAATCGACTTAATCATACCATTTGCTAACTCCACTCACACACACAATTATATTGAGCATAGAACTAAGTTAACCCTGAGGTCGATCCTAACATTCATGCTATGCTTAATCCACTGTAAGGATCTGATAGCTTCGAAAAGGGCTTCCTAAAAGGAGAAACGTGCGATACATCATTACCTAAAATGGAAAACATGAAAATAATTCCAAAATGTGAGCAAAAACTCAGTACATACATTCATATATTGTAAAATGAGCGTAGAAAAATAGTTGACGGGTACCCGCTTTTGCAATTCATTTAGTTGGCAATAACAATGAAAATGAAAGTAATATGAAATTCAATTGCTCATTATTATCTAGATGTGAACCCCTTGCAATGATATGATCTATACATAGGTGTACACCAGCCAATCCGATCAAGAGTTGGCCTGAAGCCGCGCGGGTAAATGATGGGCTGATGCCCTATAGATGATAACTGATGGGGTGACAAGTTAAACGGAAAATCATTATATAAACTAATTCATTGGTAAACTCATTAAGAGTTGTAATTTGATAAACATGTTTTGCTTTCTGAAGATACATGCAATGGACGTACCTTGAGTCCTTGAAAATGTCATCTTACTTGATAAAAGTCATTTGTTTCATAAATGTCATCTGACTTGAAAAATATGTTCTGACTTGATAACACTTATGTATAACGGGGAACAATAACTAGGCCTCGACTCTATTTCATAAATGTCATTGTAAGCATGTGTAGTCAGTAAACGATCCTTACTTGCATAATGGAGTAAGTAAAAGTATGCATAATAGAAATTGGGTAATTAAATGGTACACGTTACTTTGGTATTTGGTATTTCAATATAACTTCAAAACTGAATTGGTGAAAGTAATTAAATTTGATATAAAGTAAATGAAAGTAAAATAGACAACAGTAAGATAAACGATATTACAAAGGAAAAGGCCTTGATGGTGACAAACGAGGGAGTGGTTGTGGCCTTTTCTAAGATAGGTTGCTGATACGGGTTTAAGGCTCGCTGATGTATAGCTTGGTTCAGGATAACAGCGAGTACACTAGATTGGCTTGATAAATATATTTGATACATTCTGAAGTGAGTAAGTAATAAAGGTTTGAGGCCAAGAGAGATATATCTTGGCTCAAAATAGCATAAACTGCAATAGCTTGGTCTGATAAATATGATTTTTGAGTCACAACTCTCCCCACTTCTCATATTTCATTCATAACTCCATTAGATATAGAATTCTACCCCAAATGAATCATTGAAATCAAAAGAAGCTATTAAGCTCACCAAGTTTGGTATTTTCTTCGTAAAATCCATAAATAATTCAAAGCTCATAAACAAGTTCCCAAATTGAATACTTGTCTTCTTCTTTCTCGTTGATCAAGCTAAAAGCTACATAAAAGTCCATGAATATTCATTTCCCCCTTAAATGACCTTACTTGGCCCAAATGCACAAAATGAATTCATAATCAATCTCACTCAGTCTTCATTATTGCTCTTTACACAACTACTCAAAATGCTTTCAAAAATTAACAAACTCAAAATACTCCACCAAAATTCATGAATTTTATAGGAAATTTGAAAATAATATGGAAAATTTACAGTAAAATGTTCTATATTTTCCGCAAAGTATATGCTGCACAAAAATTACAATAACAGCCCAATTTGCACCAAAGCAGGTCAGTTCACTTCAAAAATTCATAACTTTCACCCTAGAACTCAAATGGAAACCTAAGACACCAATATGAAAATATTAAGAAGTCCTAAAAAAAATTTATGTACAACACCAAACATGATTCCCATAATAGGGTTCCTAAAATGGGCTAAGAGACAAGTGTGTCAGTTTTTTATCGAATCTGCACAGTTTTGGTTAAACGACCATACCTTTTTCCACATACCTTGGATTAAGGCAATTCAAGAGCCCTAAGAAAGCTAACACACTAAGATATATACCCACCAAAAATCATAATTTTTGGTTGGACTATGCATTACCAGTTTATTGCCAAAGTCTGCCCTGTTTTCTAGAAATTTCCAGCCCTCACTAGCTTAGTTTTCTCCTCCTTTTTCACATAAATCCTCACTTGAAATAATTCCAAATCACCAAAAACATCATCATAATCATCAAGAAAACCAAATATTATAAAATCAAATACAAAATAATCATTATAATCAAGCCATAAACATGATTTAACTTAAGCTTGCATGAACATGATCATCCCTAAACCCTAGCATGATTCAAGCTCAACTTCACCATGATCAACACCAAAATAACTCTTATTTATTACCAAAACATCATGATCAATGATTATAAACATCAAAAAAAGAATCAAAACTAAAATAAAAATCAAACCAACAAGATCAAACTTCAAGATTACTCACTTTGATTGTAAATAAGTTGAGATGGAGATGAGGATCGGGGGTTTTGATGATGGAGGATGACAGCTTGAGGCACTAGGATGTTGGGGGGCATCGAAAACCACCAAGGTTAGACGGAAAGATGGCCGAAAAACACCCATGAAGGGCTGCCAGCAGTTGCTGCCTTAAAGAGGGAGAAAGTAGAGAGAGGGTGTGTATGTGTTGTTATGTTTGCTTGGCTTGAATAACTCCAAAAATGCTTGGCTAAATTTTATTTTTCCAAAATATCTTTTTTGCTAATTAAAATTAGGCACAAATGATAGTAATTAACTTAATTTAATAACACCAAAATTTTTAGGCCAAAATTTTAACCCAAAATGAATTGGGCCGCAAATCGGGCCCAAATGAATTGGGTCGAACTTAATGAATTTGAGCCCAAATATTTTTGCATGGCTAAAAATTAAAATTTTGTGACATTATGAAGAATAATTCAATGCTCAATCATAATCATCGAGGCCTAATATCGAGTCACCTGAAATTTACTCAATCAACAAAACTTGAATTAACAATCGATGAAACTTGAATTAACAATCTATGAAACTTGAATTGCAAAATGGGACCCAAATGAAATATCCCCAAACTGAGATGATTAAATGCGATAAATGAATGCGAAAATTTTAAATGCCATAAGGTAATTCGGTAAATATATAAATTGAGTGTAATTGAACTAATAAACATGATTTGGCTAAACAAATAACCATGAGTGATTAAATGAATAAACATGATTAAATAAATAAATAAATGTCATTTAAATAAATAAATATGGGTTAGGGTCGAGTTATTACAGTACGTGTCCACCTTCATTAGGGGAACACTGAAGACAACTTTTTTGCAAGTACAAACACACCCATTAATCACTAGGATTAGCAATAACATGAGAACAAGAACAACGATGGGAAGGCGTACCGCTCGTGTCACCAAAGTGGCGCGATGTTGCTATTGGTCAGGGCAATTGGGCGGCAAGGAATCGTACACTGCAAACTGTCTGCTTCGTAGGTCGACAACCATAAGGAGCTAGTGTCGGGCATGGTGATCGTACAACGACAACATCACCTGAAACAATATTGTAAGCAACACTGCACAAGATCGTGCGCGGAAAGTGCAACTATGTGCAAATGGTGACACATTGGCATCGTAACCTGCTCAACCGTAGGACATAGCTACGTCCTGAAGAGGACATCCAAACTATTCCCGTCTAGTGACAGTTTCCACGCAGTCTTCCTGCGCACATGAACGTACATTGTCAGCATAACGAGCCCTACAACACTTTCATGTTGTGAATTGAAGGGTACAGTACGATACCCGAGTGGGTTTCGTAAGGGATAGGAAACATACCAACTAATGCGTCCTCAAAAATATTGATAAACGATAACACTTGAGGTGCGCACATTGCCGTCTATGAAGGAGGATGCTCTAGTGGTTAACCGCGAACCTGTTGATATAGAACTCCCCAGCCTTGTCCCTTGGATCTCTGTGGGGTCGATCGCGAAAATGCTCTACGCCCCTACTACATCCAACTGCCATTCCCTGCACGTTGGGTGTGACCCATTTAACAATGACAACATCAGCGGTTGGAGAATTGTCGTGGGGAGTGGGGGAGGGGTTGGGGCATGGTGGAATCCAATAACATATGCGTAACTGCTGCGATGCGGGTACTAACTAGTCCAATACAGTCCAGAACGACTTGCACCGGTCTCGCACAGCGGCTAATAGCTGCATGTCGTCCTTTGACAAAGGACTGATCAAGTACCTTCGAACATGCAACATCATAGTAACAACACGTTAGTTTGAAGGAACGTGCACCACAGACTGCGCACCCCACACACATATACACAGGGCAAAGCCAGAGTAAGGAACGTACACTGTCCCCAAAGTTTGACTAGGCAGGACGATTTGATTAGGCAGGATGAGAACCAGCCCCATCATGAACCCTGTGCAAACGCGCAACCCTACCCCTCCGCACCCCCACATTCGACGCCCTCATCGGTACACCAGGTAATGCCTTACACAATCCCAAGGAAACTGCACAATGTCAACAACACAGTCGTATACACCCTGTACTGGCCCTCAACAACAACAGTGGGAATGCGGGCAAACACAGCAACTGCAAATAGTGCACCTCAGCACAGCCTTACCCGTACCCACGCAATGTACCACGTATATATCTCTATATACATACATATGGAAATATATACATACATATCTCTGAAAACATACATGCAAAACCATACACATTATGTACATATATATGGATATATATATATATATATATATA
>JACYFF010031954.1:54069249-54188333 GCA_017589665.1 Selenicereus undatus
TATAACAACCTCATGTGCCAGGCACATGGTGAGAATAACCTGTAACAAGAAGGCAGTAGGTCTTCTGCAATTCGATGATTTTAACTCGTAAACACAGGAAATTAGGGTATTTAATGGTTGTAGTCATGACAGAACGCCAAGACAAACAAAATATTAGAAATAACTATAAATTAGAAGATATACGAGGTACTAACCAAAGACCTTCAGGGGAGAGAGTTTGTGGAGTAATAGAGTTACCTGTTGCATCAGAAGGGCCACGGAGTATCAGAGTGTTTTGTTGCGATTCTATTTGGGGCTGAGTCTCATCAACATTCATGGATGTATTATGGTTGAGACAACCTTCATGACATGTATCTCTCTATTTGTCTTGACTAAATATTGAAGTAGATTGCAATTGGGAATTGATTTTCATCTTGTAAACTATTAGCTCGTAAGAAGTTACATCATAACAAATATGCTAATAAATACTAGCAAAATCGTCATCAAAATACATTATGCAATTTATATGAAGATAAATGTCCACATCAATATATAATAAGATAGAATGAAATATAGTAGCGACAAAACTAAATTACTCATGAGTTTGACATAATCCTTCCATAATACAAAGATCATCATCAAAACCAAGCTTACATTATCATTCTTCATTAATTTCATTTGCATTGTCATCTTGCTCGTCGTTGTCATCATCATCATCATCATATTGATATTGATCTTCATCGACATCTTCATCTTCAATATCATCTTCATTTTAACAGAAATCACCTTCTTCGGGATCAACCTTAAACCTATGACAATCTAGCCCATCAAGAAGCCCTTCATACTCCCCTCTATCATCTTTCAAGTCTACCTCTGATAAAGTTGGTGGATTATCCTTCACATCCTCCTAAAATGTAGTGTCCTCTGTAAAGGCATTAATGGTTGCTCTTTGCTAGACTTTAAACACAACCCACCAAGATTTTTAGTCACTTTTGGTGCTTGGATAAGGTGTCAAATATACTTGTTGAACTTGGCTAGCCAACACAAATGGATCTTACTTGGAATATTTCTTGGTATGATTGACTTGAACAAGCTTATATTATTCATGAATGTTCACACCTTTTCTAGCATCAAACTAATCAAATTTAAACAACATAGTTTTATAACAACCATTTTTCCCAACATACGCGACCTCAATGACTTCTTATAGGATGCCATAGTACTCTACCCGTCCACACTTCTAACACACACTCTATAAGTGTGAAAGTTGAAGTTGTTAATATAATAGTTCTTCCACATGCACACTTCTTTCATATTACCTATTGCAAGAGTCCTAATTATATCATCTGTAACATTAGAGTTCAATACCTATACATATGAACCATGTGTCATATAACTTGTCTGATATACTAATTAATTTAAATTATATTGTATAATTAGGATAATAACTTACATAGTGCTTTAACTACTTAGCAAATTGGCCCACAAACTTATTCCAAACATCTTGATGGTGAAGATTTGAAGGATCTCAATAGGTCTTGCTAAAAAATCCTATTATATTGAATGAAACTTCATATAACCCTACAACACTAACTATTAGTGATAAGTTTTAGAAAATCCAAATAAAATTAAGAAAAGAATTCATACAACTCATATTCTCTTAACAATTCACAATTGGATATGACACATTGATGGCAACATGATAATCTTGATCATTTAAATAGCTAAAAGTTCCCTTGCATGTTGCATATTCAACATTTTTAGAGAATATAGAAGGCAAATTAGGATTACTTGCCTCATCAAAGCCAACCCTGACATTTCGGCCTAAATCTCTGGCATTTTTGTCAACATTGCTTCCAAAATAATGGGTAAGGAAATTCGATATCTCCTCAGTCAAATATGCATTACAAATAGAAAGCTTGACTCGAGCTTTATTGCCTACTTTTTTTTAGCTGATGAAGGAACCTACATGACCATTAACGTAACTAACATTAACTATAAATAGTGTCAAAAACAATGATATAATTGCAATTCACTTACCTTTCGAATGCATACATCCACTTATATTGAACAAGGCCCCCGACTTTAGCCTAATATGGTAAGTGGATTGGAAGGTGTTCCATAACATTGAAGAAAAAGGTGGGAAACAATTTTCTAATTTGCAAATAATTTCTAGGATATGTTTCTCCAAACAAACCATATCATCAATCTGAATTTGTGTCGAGCTCAAATCCTTAAAAAATTGGCTAAGCTTGGTAAGTGCTTTCCATACATTAGTTGGAAGCAACTCTCTGGTGGCAATCAGTAACAATCGCTCCATAAAGATATGATAATCATGGCTTTTCTTCCCATGTAATTGATTACCCTACATATTTGCGCATCTACTGAAATGAGATGCATAACCATATGGGAACTTCATGTTTTGTGTCCATTCACATAAGGATTTGTTTTGTTCCTTGCTAGGGATAAATGGGGTTGTTGGCATTGTCACCCTTTCCTCTCCAGCGACCTTAGCAGTTTGCACATGCAACTTTCTACGCTTACAATGCTCAGCCAAATCTCCCCTTATGTTGACATCATCTCATTTTTACCTTTGACATCTACGATTCTATGGAGTATTTGTTCTCACAAATTATTTTTTATATGCATAATGTCAAAGTTGTGTTGAATTAACAAGTTTTTCCAGTAAGGAAGTTCCTAAAATATGCTATGTTTTGTCCAGTTGTGAGAAACTCATACATACTACTCTTTCCAAAATGATCAGCAGTTATAGGCAATTCTAAAACACGATCCCACAATTGAATTCCATTCAACCTTAGTGGAGGTTCTAAATATTCTACCCTATTCTTATAGAAGACACTTTTGTTCTTTCTAAACACATGGTCATGATGTAAAAATTGATAACAATAAACCCATTAATGTCCCCCCCCCCCCGTTTTTCAGCCTAAACAACTTTGTTCGGTCCATGCTATATGGACATGCCAATCTGCCAGGGGTCGCCCATCCAGATAGCATGCGATAAGCTGAGCAATCACTTATAGTCCAAATAATTCCGACCTTCACTAAAAAGTTTTGTTTCCTAGACACATCATACGTATTCACACCGTTGTCCTAAACTACTTCAGCTCCACAATAAGAGGTTGCAGGTAGATGTCAAAATTCGCTTTAGGTGCTTTTGGTGTTCAAATAAGTAAGCTTAAGAACATGTATGGTTTCTTCGCGCACATCTGAGGTGGCAGATTGTATGGTGTAAGAATGACTGGCCAATAAGATTATGTTTTCCCAAGCTTGCCAAATAGGGAAAAACCACATGTACATAGTCCAAATTGAACATTACGAGGTTCAGTCCTAAAAAGAGGAAATGTGGTATTAAAATGTTCCCATGTGTTCGGTTCTCAACCGGACAAAATTTTGACACTCCTTATTAGATTCTTGCTCATAAATAATCTTTAAAATTAGTTAATTAGTTTAAGTTTGTGTTTGTAGGGTAAAATGAGAGAAAACCCAAAAAGGAAGCCAAGACCAACCCAAAAAGGGGAAGAGTTCCAGGGGCGTGCCACAAGTTCAGGAAAGGCTTGCCAAGAAGCAAAATTGAAGGATTGCAGACAGGGATTTGGCACAGGTGCCCCATGCCAGAGGACACGACCGTGCCGAACTCTATAATTTCGTTTTCATTTAATCAAGCTAATGATGTCAGAGTAAAGAGGAGACTTTAGAATTTTTAGGTCATTCTTCGTTTTTTAGCAGCTTTCTCTATAGCTAGCTTCGGGTTGAACTCTCTCTTTTTCCCCTCCATTAATGCCAAAAAAAGTTTAAGCTTTAGTGAGATTTAATGGTAGATTTCTTGTTTTCTTCGTCCATTAATGTTTAATCCAACTCTCTCTCTCTCTCTCTCTTAGATTTCTGCAAAGACTCAGTTTTTGAGCTTCACCATTTCCGCCCCCCCCCCCCCCCAAAACATGGGTTTGATGCTTAAGGGTTGTGAGAGGATGGGGTTTGGTTATTAATGGATTAGAAGCCCAATCCTTCCCTCAAAACTCAACATCTCTGTAGTAATCTCTCTCTTTTCTTGTTTTTTCCATTTCAAGTATTAAGATAGTTGAGGTAGAGCAACTTGAGATACCATGGACATTGGGCTTAATCAAGGCATCGAAGAAGACGATATTGCTTACTTTTGATCGAAAATGCTTGATAACATTTGCTAATTTTTTAACTCTTATCATTTCATTGCATTTGCTATGATTGGTATAGTTTAGCTTTAAAATCGAATTTTCTTGGGGTGACCTTTGAGGTGAAATTTGGATGTGTTGATGGGCTATGTCATGCCCAATCCCTCATTTCTTGCATGCTATGTGTTTTCTAGATGTTAGAGGTCCTTAGTTAGATTAGGATTAGTGTTAAATTGCCTAGGAAAATCATTATTTCTAGAGTTATTAGATTTGCATGTTAACTTCATTTAGCTAAGTTAAAAATTGAGATCACTCATTTAGCTAAATCGACGGTAAATTGCCCTTCATCCCAGTGAACGATAAAAACCCGTGCTCACCATCGAAAAATTCTATCAACAAAATTGCGCCGTTGCTGGGGATGATGGCGTTTTATTTGCTTTTGATTTAGACTTAGTGTTGTACATGGTTTTTGATTGTGATCATTTTGAAAAAAAAAAGAAACAAAAAAATTTTTAAAAAAGAGAAACCATAAAAAAATGAGAATGCATGAGTGCTCAGACTAGATTGCCTAATTATGGGAGACTGATTCATGTTGAACGACCTCCCCACACTCGTGCAATCCCGACCATAACACTTAATCCCGAGGAGATGGTGGAGGAACAAGCCCAAGGGACTCCCCAACCTCCTCATCCGGCTCCAAGGAGCCTTGTTCAAATCTTCTACCCACTAAGATTGACTAATCACTCTTGCTTTCAAATTCCACAGCTCTGTGGGGATGTTCAATTCTTCTTAAGTCCTCAACACACGACTATGTTTTCGAAATTTAGTAGGGATAGTGATGTTTACCTATTCCTAAGCAAATTTGACGAAGTCTGTTCAATGATGCAATTCCCTAACGTGCCACAAGACATTTTTAGTTTGCGCTTCATTCCTTTTGCCTTAAAAGATTCACAAAGAAATGGATGCATAGCCTCCCGACAAACTCAATCTCCTCATGGGATGGGTTTGTAAGGGTGTCCTTGAGAAAATATTTCCCAGAGGGTAAAACGGGGAAATTGCGGAATGAGATCAACCACTTTGTCCAACTTGAGAAGCAGTCCTTTTGGAAGTGTTTTGAACAGTTTAAGCACTTGCTTGCCCAATGTCCACACCATGGTTTAGAAAGGTGGCGTTTGTGCCAAATTATTTATGAGGGTATTGACCAAGCCACTATAACCATTGTGGAGTCTATGTGTCAAGGAGGGTTTTTTAACAAAAGTGAGACCGAAGCTTGGGACTTCCTAGAGGAGTTGGTTAAAAGGACCTAACAATGGGAAACTACTAGGGATAATAGTTTAGGGACTAGGATTAATAGCCAAAGGGGAGGATGTCAAGCAGTGGCGGACACTTCATACATTGATACTAGATTTGCCGCTTTGGAAAACATGTTAACTAGTCTTGTGTTGTCCCAAACACCGAGTAAGTACCCCCTCCCCAAATGGTCTCATGTTCTCAATGTCAATCCACTGATCATTCCCTGAGTGTGTGTCCCTTGTTTACTCAACAATTGGCTACTAGCCAAGAGCAAGGGCATGTGAATGTGCCTTCCAAAGGTCGAATTTTAATCCTTACCCCTCTACTTACAATCTGGGGTAGGCTAAGCACCCCATTTTTTTACGGATTGGACCTAATGCTTTGATGCCCATCCTTCAAGGTGCGAGTCCTAAAGGGAACTCATCATCTTCAGCTTATCAAAAGTCGCCCTTCCAAGGGGCATAGAATGCTCTTAGGGGCTCTCCCCTTCCCCAATCACATGTGGCTCAATCATATCCCCCTCCCGGGTATAATGAATTGGATAAAGTGAATAAGAAAGTCAATGATGTGGAGAGGATGATTAGGGAACTCAAGGAGTCAAAGGAGAGAATGATGAAGACAATGAGTGAAGAATTTGCTCAATTACCATGTTTAATAGGGAGAAGGGGGTTTTTCCTAGTCACCCGAGGTAAACCCAAGAAGAAGGTCTTCCTCTTCCTTTGACCCAAATGATGTTCGAAAAGTGAATGTTATAATTTCTTTACGGTCGGGTAAGAAAGTTGACACCCATGTGGGTGAGCAAGATGTGAATGAATCCCCTTCCCCATCATCTTCTCTATTTCTTCCCCTCAAGGTGATGATGTGTGTCTTTCCCCAATGATCCCAATCCCATCTAAGGATATGGATGAGACTAAGGAGAGTGAGTCAATCCATGATTCTATATCTCCTGAGGACTCTCCTAGTCCAATCTAACTGGTTGAAAGGGAAAAAGGTGCGATCCCAGGTTGACAAGATTAGGGAAGCTTTCTCCCAAGTCAAGAACATTCGCTTGCTTGATGCAATACAACAAACACACCCTACACTTGTTTTCTTAAAGATTTGTGCGCCACTAAGATAGCCTCTAATGTTCCTAGGCAAGCATTTCTGGCCTCTAATGTGAGCTCCATCATTTTAAATCAAGTGTCGATCAAATGTAAGGACGTGGGGAGCCCGACAATCTCAATTTTAATTGGTCATCACAACATTCACCGGCGACTTCTTGACTTAGGTGCTAATGTGAACCTCTTACCCTTCGCGGTGTATGAGAGGTTGAGTTTAGGGGAGCTTAAGCATAAAAGAGGGTCCTTCAGTTGGCCGACCATTCCATTGGGCTTCTTAGAGGGATGGTTGAGGATGTGTTAATCAAAGTAGGGGAATTCATATTTCGAGTGGATTTTGTAATAGAGGCCGAGGGTGTGTTTTGTGCTGAAAATGAAATACCGGTCATCGATCCTTGGTTGACCATTTCTAGCCATCTCAAATGCTCTTATTAATTGTACTGATAGGAAATTGAAATTGACATTTGAAAATATGACCATGGAATTGGATGTGTTTAATGTGCAAAAGCAACGAATGGGTTTTGATGATATTGATCACTAATCCCTCGATTGGGGGAGTGACCTTGCATTCGGGGAAGTCGGGGTTGATTGTGAAGAGGAGTTAATGTCGTGTGTGCAATAGTCTTTTTTGCATGGATAATGAACCCGAATATGATGCATTTGAATTTGAGGATCAATGTGACGACTCATTACATGCATCCATTCTTCTATCCCTCACTTCTATTCCCCCCTCATCTCATGAGGCACTTCCTATTGTGTCGTCATCTTCCTCTCTTGATTTGAAGCCCCTTCCTAATACGTCAAGTATGCATTCTTGGGTCCGAATGAAACTTTTCCAGTGATACTTGCTAATGATTTGAATTTGGACCAAGAGATTCAAGTCCTGAACTTGTTAAGGGAAAATAAAGAAGCATTAGGGTGGACCTCAGGAGACATTCATGGCATTAGTCCTACTATAGTACAACACCACATACACCTTGAGGACAATGCCAAACCTTACCGAGATCGACAAAGAAGATTAAACCCCACCCTTTAAGAAGTGGCGAAGAAGGAAATCCTTAAGTGGTTGGATCACGACATTATTTACCTTCATCTCAGACAGTGAGTGGGTGAGCCTCGTCCAAGTTATTCCAAAAAAGCCTGGGATAACTGTGGTCAATAACAAAAGGGTGAGTTCATTCCTACATGAATCCAATCCTGGTGGAGGGTATGTATTAATTATCAAAAGTTGAACTCTACCACTAGAAAGGATCATTTTCCTTTGCCCTTCTTGGACCAACTGTTGGAGAGGTTAGTCGAACAGGCTTTCTATTGCTTCCTTGATGAATATTCCGGCTATACCTAAATTCCTATTGCCCCCGAAGACCAAGAAAAGACCACATTCACTTGCCCTTTTGGCACTTATGCCTTTAGGAAGATGCCTTTTGGTCTTTGCAATTCCTCGGGCACGTTCAAAAGATGTATGATCTCGATCTTTTTTGATTTAGTTTAGCAATGTCTTGAGATTTTTATGGATGACTTCTCCATGTACGGAGACGCTTTTGAGGATTGCTTAGCTAAGTTGGGAAAAGTGTTGAGGAGGTATTGGTACAAAAGGTTGACCCTTAATTGGGAAGAATACCATTTCATGGTCAAGAAGGGGATTATCTTGGGTCATATTATCTCTAGCAAGGGTATAGAGGCAGACAAAGCAAAGGTGGATTTGATTGCAAACCTCCCCCTCCCTACTTGTGTAAAAGATGTGCGATCCTTTCTTAGGCATGCTGATTTTTACAAACGGTTTTTCCACTTCTCTAAGGAGTGTGAACTGCCGTTTACAAAGCTTAAGGAGGCACTCACTACTACACCTATCCTGCATCGGAGAATATTTTGAACTCATGTGTGACGTATTAGAGTATGCGGTTGGGGTAGTTTTAGGGCAAAGAATCGATAAGAAGCCCCATGTAATTTACTATACGAGTCACACTTTAAATGAGGTAAGTAATTTACTATGCGAGTCACACTTTAAATGAGCAAGATTGATAGGAAAAACAAGATGGCACTCACCCCTATCATTATTGTGCACATATTTGATGTGTGGGGTATTAATTTTATAAGTTTGTTCTCGAATTCATTTGGGAATGAGTATATTCTTATATGTGTGGATTGTGTGTCAAAATGGGTAGAGGTCGTTTCCACAAGAATGAATGATTCCAAGGTGGTGGTGAAATTTTTGCGAGAGACCATCTTTGCTAGGTATGGGATGCCTAGGGCCATCATTAGTGATTAAGGGACTCATTTTGACAATAGGTCCTTTGATGCACTCATTAAGAGGTACTCAGTCCTCCATCGCATGGCAACCCGGTAGCACCCGTAGACTAACGGTCAAGCAGAGGTGTCGAATAGGGAAGCCAAGCAAACTCTCAAAGAGACCATGAATAGAAATAGGAAGGATTGGGCGGATAAGTTAATTGATGCACTTTGGGCCTACCGAACAGCTTTCAAACCCCTTTGTGCATGGCACCCTATAGGGTGGTCTTTGGGCGTCCTTGTCCCCTCCCCGTTGAGCTCGAACATCGAGCTTGGTGGGCAATTTAGACCCTAAATTTTGATTTGACAGCCTCGGGTAAGGAGCAGAAGCTTAGCTTAAATGAATTGGAAGAGATTAGGCGGGAAGCATATGATAACACTCGCTTAAGGAAAGAACACGCCAGACTCTTCCATGATAAGCTCATTAATAGGAAACAGTTTTCTCCAAGTCAAAAGTGTTATTGTATGATTCACACCTTCACTTATTTCCCGGGAAGTTACGGTCTAGATGGGTTGGCCCTTATGATGTGCTTAGAGTGTTTTCCCATGGAGCGGTCGAGATTAGGGACCCACCAAGGACTAAGTTTTTAAGGTGAATGGGCATAGATTGAAGCCCATGTTGGAGTTACCTAGTGAAGAGGACGTGGAGTGCATCTTCCTCCACAAACCTTCTTGCACTGAGTAGTCATGTGGGAAGTCTTTATACAAATGTGCATAGTGTACATAAGTGATTTTGAAAAAAAAAAGAAGAAAAAAAAGAGTGAAAAAATCAAGAAAAAATGTGAAAAAAAAGAGGTTGAAAATTTGAAAAAAAATGATGAAAAAAAAGAAGTAGAGAAAGGAATAAAATGAGTGAGAGAAAAAAAAAGAGAAAGAGAGGTTTAAGAAAAACAAAGAAGAAAAAAAAGTGAAAATTCAAAAAAAAAGGAAGTCTTGAAAACAAGGAGAGTGAAAAAGCGAAGGGGGGAGGCAGAGATATGGCACGGTGCCCCCATGCCGAGGGGCACACGCATGTCCCATTTGAGGATAAATGAACAACTTTCGAAGATTTAGCACTATGCCACCGTGCCAAGGGGCACGACCGTGCCCTTTGCAGTCAAAAATAACATGTTCCAGAGAATTGGCACGAGTACCCCGTGCTGAGAGGCACGACCGTGCCACCCCAAAAATTCCCTAAGCTGACCAATTTCCCTTCTTCTTCCTCATTTGTTCATCAATGTTTTTGCAACTTTTTCTCTCTACTTCGACACACTCTCTCTCTAACCCTCACTCCCCCTCTCATTACCCACTCAAATCTCACCCAAATTACTCAAATTTTTCACCAAATTCACCATTTCCAACTTCAATCTCCCCATCTACCACAAATTCTTTTAATTTCACCTCTTTTCATGCCCAACCCACCAACTTTCTCTCTCTAAAATCCTAACCTCCATTGTTGAGGTTGAAGGTGGTAGAGAAAGAAAGCTTGCATTTTTCTTTCATTTGTGCACTCCAAAGGCCTGAATATTCATTTTATTGGCAAGATAGGCAAGAAAAGAGTAAGTGAATCATGCAAGGGACACTCCCTCCACAAGAAGTCATCCAAGGCATCCTCATCTCAAGCTCCATCACGTACGAAAGGTACGAAAGATGCTTACACATTAATGTTGCATCCTAGTACTAGAGGATTAACTTTTGTGAATGATGAACAATGAACCAAGTATGAAATTCTGAGTACTAGAAAGACAGGTGAACAAACGTTTTCACACGTAGAGTCTTTGAAGCAATTGGGGATGTTGGATGATGTTGTGACTTCATTGACAAATTTAGGTTGGTTAGAATATGTGGAGATGAAATGTGTGGCCTATAACCGGCTAGTTGTTGAATTTTTGAGTTCGTTAATTGTGGATTGGGCGGGTTCGCATAGAGGTTAGGAGGCCCTTATTACCTTCCATATGTTCAATTCGGACCATAGCTTGAATCTGAGAGAATTTAATCACTTGCTTCACCTACTAGTGCGTTCGGACTCTTTTCGGGATGTGCCAAGCCGGTGGCACCCTGATCCTATCCGGTTGAGCATCACCTGCTCAAAATGAAAATCTTATACAGACAGGTTTGGGCAGCCCCGCGTATATAACGCTAGGTAGGCTAAGGCCACAGATATTTGTAACGTGAACATCTGTTACTTGCAGCGTTTGATGCCTAACATTATTTTTGGGAGAAGCGATAGCCATAATGTTTGTAGGAAAGCGGAGTTATTTATTATTTGGGGTGACTTAACTAGGACCCATGCCAATGCTGGAGCGTTCATCATTTGCCACTAATGGAGTTGTCCAAGACTACCCATGAAAATATTATTGTTGTGTGGGGTACAATCACCACGATTACCCAAGCTTTTGGACATAGGGGGAAGTTTAGTAGCCTCGAGCCTCAGTTTTTGGGTGGGAGTTTGGATATAGCTACCCTAGCCCATATGACTATCATTGATATAAAGGGTGACATTATCCCCACTATAGACAAATCCTTTTCACCTTTCCGAAAGTGGCCCGCACCACTATTTTAAACAAGTGAAACTAGAACTACGATCGGGTGTTAGTGACAGAGGTGATAATTCCGTGGGAGGGTGATGAAGGTGAAGAGGGTAGTGAGGATGATGATGAGGAGGGTAAAGAAAAAGGGCAAGAGGCCCAACAACAAGGGAAGCCTCAAGAAGAGGATGACTCTGCACCTCAACCACCACTACCACAAACACAGCACCCATACTTTGCGATGGGGGTGTCCTCCTCAATACCCCAGATGCCATTTGATGCGAGCTTCCTCCAGTCTTTTACTAACCTTCAAATAGAGGTCACGGGACTTCGAGAGGGTTACACCAAGATGCGTCACGACATTCATCTAATGTCCGAGAGTATAGAGTCCATTGATGTGGGAGTAACTTATTTTAGAGGATACGTGGAGTGACAAAAAGAGAGGGAGATGAGACGGATTCAGCATGAAGAGGAATGGGCAGTGAGAGAAGCTCAAGAGTACGAGGAGAGGAGGGAAATAAACGAGCTCATCTGGCAGCAATCTGAGGCCATCCCCTAGTTGAAGCGGCACTACCACCCTTTCCCGAGTGATCAGAGGAGTTCATCAACATTTACACCATTTCCTCCACACTTTTGGTCGCCACCTGGGCCCGGCGGGGCCTAGTGACTATGAGTTGTATCCCTCACCCCTCCTCACTCTTTATAGCTTCTTGTATTTTGAGGGGTCATTTACATTATGGGGGGGGGGGGCATCTCAATTTTGTGATTCATGTTGCATATTGATTCTTTCCTTCTCCTTGTCCCCCTTTATTGTGGTGTATTATGGATTAATGGCCGTTTGAGGTGCACCTTGGTTGTGTTGGCCATGTGGTTGATATATTGGATGAGTGTTGTGATTCATGTTATCCACTTGTGGTGGGTTTGATTGCGATGTAATGGGCACTTAGGAGCATAGGCATTGTATATAGTCATATTTAGTACAACCATGCATTCGTATTGTATATATATCATTTCATGTTTGCATTGTCAATATTTTCTTATTTCTTCTCTTCTTCTCCATGTTTACGCCATCTTCAGGTAGTCTTTGTCTCTCTTCTTGTAGATATTCCGTCTTTTCTTCTCTTTTTCATTTCGTTCCCTGTTAGAGCACCTTAGTTCCCACAATGAGGACATTGCGGAGTTTAAGTGTGGGGGTGAGGTGCGCATTTGTATATATTTTTCAAAAATCCAAAATAAATTTCTTTTTCTTTTGGGGTTTTGTGCGCTTTCTTAGGCGATTGTAATCCCATATGCTAGGTCACTGAGTTATATGTAAATAGAGCTTGCATGATGAAATGTCTAGTAGAGGATGTAGATTTGATTTTTCATAATAAGGTGATTTTGTGCCTAGCTTGCCCACTTTTTCATCAATTCTTAGGGTCTTGTTGTTATGTTGGAATTAGAACCATTTGTTTGTCAAAATTTCCTTTTGAGCTCTTGAAAAATGAAAAAAAAGGGGAAAAACCCAAAAAAGGTGAATAAAAAACCTGGGCACCAATATTCTTAGCCACTATCTTTATTCTATATCTTTTATTGGCTAGAATATGTGTTATTTTACTTGATTACGCATCTGTTTGGGTAATGAAATAAGTGCTTTGCACAATCTAATAAAGCCCCTTTTTAGGGAAAACCCGAATAGTTGTAAGTCAAGCAGGTTTAGGACTAGTGCGTTATCATTGTTGAAAAAAAGGGGAAAAAAAGGAAAAATAGAGCAAATAAGGCAACTAGGCAAGGAAATAGGGATCGTGTCGATGTTAGTCAACATGATTCATAAGGATTGATATACA
Source organism: Selenicereus undatus (assembly GCA_017589665.1). Taxonomy (NCBI): domain Eukaryota; kingdom Viridiplantae; phylum Streptophyta; class Magnoliopsida; order Caryophyllales; family Cactaceae; genus Selenicereus; species Selenicereus undatus. The sequence goes on from JACYFF010031954.1 coordinate 54,082,410, forward strand.
TTAGCACAAGCACCAAGGTGTACATATCATTGTATATCGAGTGTGGGGTGAAAAATGAGAGTCGAAATGCTTCTTTTGACTTGGATATTTTCTGATTGTACATTCTATTTGTATATAGCTTGGTGACTTGGTTGCTAGGGTGTCGCAATTGTCTGAGTCATGTACATAATTTCCCAATTATTTCTGTATGTCTCCATGTTTTGAAAAAAAAAAACCAAAAAGATTTTCTTTGTTTTTGAAATGATTTTTGTGGGTATTTCTCTTGACAACCCTTATGAGACCTCACTCGTCCACCTGGGGGAACCGAGGGGTTCAAAGGGCTTGTTGTATATGCTAAATGCAACCGTACCACCTACAAAAAGTTAAAGTCCACATGTTTTACTTAAGGATGGGCAAAATCTAAGTGCTGGGGTACTTGTTCAGTTCTCAACCGGATAAAATTTTGACACTCATTATTAGATTTGTGCTCCTAAATAATCTTTAAAATTACTTAATTAGTTTAATTTTATGTTTGTAGGGTAAAATGAGAGACAAACCCAAAAAGGAAGCCAAGCCCCACCCAAAAAGGGGAAGAGTTCTAGGGGTGTGCCACAATCTCCAAGGGTGTGCCACAAGTTCAGGAAGGGTGTGCCAAGAAGCAGAATTGTAGGATCGCAAGATAGAGATTTGACAGGGCTGCCCCGTGCTAAGGGGCACGACTTTGCAAAACTCTATAGCTAGCTTAGCATTGAACTCTCTCTCTCTCTCTCCTCCATTAATGCAAAAAAAAAAGTTTAAGCTTTAGTGTGATTTAATGGTAGATTTATTGTTGTCTCTCACTATTAATGCTTAATCCAACTCTCTCTCTCTCTTAAATTTCTGCAAAGACTCAATTTTTAAGCATCACCAATTCCCCTCAAACATGGATTTGATGCTTAAGGGTTGTAGGAGGATGGGGTTTGGTTCTTAATGGATTGGAAGCCTAATCCATCCCTCAAAACTCAACATCTCTCTAGCAATCTCTCTCTTTTCTTCTTTCTACCGTTTCAACTATTAGGATAGTTAAAGTAGAGTAACTTGAGATACCATGGATATTGAGCTCAATCAAGGCATCGAAGAAGATGATGTCGCTTACTTTTGCTAGAAAACGCTTGATAGCATTTGGTAATTTAACTCTCATCTTTCCGTTGCATTTGCTATGATTAGTATAGTTTGGCTTTGAAGTTGAAGTTTCTTGGGGTGAACTTTGAGGTGAAATTTGGATGTGTTGATGTGCCATGTCACGCCCAATCCTCATTTCTTACGTGTTATGTGTTTCTAGACATTAGAGGTCATTAGTTAGATTACGATTAGTTTTAAATTGCCATGAAAAATCATTATTTTTAGAGTTATTAGATTTGCATGTTAAGTTCGTTTAGCTGAATTAAAATCGATACCACTCTTACATCTATATCGCCGGTAAATCGCCCTTCATCCCAGTGAATGACAAAACCCCATGCTCACCACCGAAAAATTCTTTCAACACCATGCCTCTCTGTCACATAGATGTGCAAGAGTGTCACTAACATGCCGATTTCTTGCCCGTTACATTCTTTTCAACATAAAGTCTCTGTAACCTTGGAGTGATGGGGGAGTATATCATCTGTTTCTTTCCAATAAGCTTACCTCTCAATGTTTTATTACGATATTGCTCTAGATGACACAATTTACATTTATCTAAATGTGCATCATCCTTCCAAAATAGCATACACCCTTTAAGGCATACATCTATTCTATGATGCGGCATTTCCAAACCACCAAGTACTTTTTGGTAGCACAAAAGGTTTCTGTCATCTTGTTGTCATTAGGGCAAATATCCTTAATTAATGAGGGCAAACCATAAATTTCTTAATTTGGGATGTTATATTCACATTTCAGATTCGTTAGCCTTGTAGCTACTGATAAAATAGATGATTGGAAATTGCCATACAATGGCTTCTCAACTGCTATTATCATGTCAAAAAAGGCCTTCACTTCAAGATTTGGATCTTCTTCGACATTGCTTGACCCCTCTTCACCCCAAGTTGAAGACATGTGACTGAATGCATCCATAGCCATATCCCTCATAAGGTCATCTCCAATTGTATTTTCAATAGGCATTCGATTTTCAACTCCCAACTCAATATTAAGTTCACCATGAAGAGTCCATTGATAATAATTAGGGAGAAATCCATTCTTAGAAATATGTAGTTTCATTGTATCCTCATCTAAATAGGGTACATTCCAACAGTTGTCAAGAGGACATTTCAGCTTTCCATATTTCTTGAAGTTCCCATCCTCACTTGCAAACTTAATGAATTCATCTACTTTATGTACAAACTCATCACTAAGATAATTATCGTCAAGCCTCCTGTACATCCAATCTCGGTTAGTCCCCGTTACTGCATATTGAAAACAATATAATGATTTATTAAGAATTACATATTTGTTGTATATAGTCACTATAGATACTATACCTATCTCACAGTTATGTATCATTTTCTAAATGTAATTGGTCACTATACAAGTATTTTAGGAAGAACACGTTCCAACGAGATAAAGATACAATTCAATAACCAAATACTAATTAAGTATCAAGGTCATATCACGTGCAAACATACATCCTAATGGTGTGACCTAATTCCCTTCCACAAAGGTTGGTTCCTAAACCCACTCAAGATTCCTATGATATTTAACCATTTAGGGTAAATCATTGTATATTTAGAGAAAACTTTCGGCAACATTTTGGGAACATGCCCCATAATTTGCGTCAATAATTTATGTATAGATATCACTTGCAGCATCTTCCAATGAACTTATTAATATGAAGATGATACATGCAATATCATAAACTAAGTATTACGGTGAGCTCTTTACGTATAAATTCTTGAATGGGTATTCTAAGTTTAATGAGAGATTATTCGTATAGGAACAACATCCTATATAAATAACTCATACATATGATTCACACACGCACAAATAAAAGCAAAGAATCATAATCACTATACTAAGATAACACTGCGAAGGTAACATTATTGCTTTAGCCCAATATCATTGCATTTAATCATGATTTCTTTATCAAAATCATGAGATTGGGAAAATTGATTAGGATTACCCACCTTAATCGCTTGGACAACATGGGACAATGTCAATAATTCTTATAAGATTCCAGTACTATTTACAAACCATTAGAAAGTCAAGAAACAAAACCAAGGGAGGCTTGAAGTGAATTCTCTAACTAAATAAATATAGTTCAAACAAATTGAAAATTTCTCATTCTAATGTTGTGTTGAATAAAGCTCATACACCAACCAAACAAAAAAAAAGGAATAAATCGCCAAATAGAAAGAAATAGCTAGATCATGGTCAATGAAAAAACAAATTCCCATTGTTACACAGGGAAAAACTTTTCAAACTCACTGCTCTCAAATGAGCATAGAGCACAAAACACCTGACAGGCACATTTGCCAATGCCTTAAACTCTAGCACAAACAAGAAACAATCTTGGTATGCCATTACACCATCTAGTAGTAACTGACGGATGAAGGGATAAAGGAGGCAATAAGATAATTGAAGAATTCTCAATTGGATACACTAAAAGCTGAAGGTTGACTAAAAAAAAGTTAAGTTCTACTATTATTATCAAGAACAACGAAGTCATGAACCAACGATTCAAAATTTATGAGTAAGCCATTAGCATATTTTATCTAATAATTCTAGATTGTAAATACATCCAACTTCAATTACTGATGTGGAGCAACTCTTGAGGTTGGGCCTACTCTCACTAGTGAGGGTCATCAATTAAGTCGGTCCAATATTGACCCTAGGTTAAGGACTAGGTCCCCCTATGTCAACATTAACTTGGGATGCTTAAGAAGGTCCAAGTGGGGTTAGAAAAGGTGGTTGGGCTAATAGTATCCCTAAATAAGGAGTTAACTACTTAATCCTCTCAAAACTACCTCATTAGCTAATTTTTAGTTTTTGCACAGAATACTTTGCTTCATTTCTAGCTCTATTTTTACCAGGACAATGAGCTCTAATTTCCACAAATTCTACATCAATGGAAAGCCCCAGAGGTCTATTTTCCAAAGACCTTGAATCGCCCCCAAACTCAAAGTATCAAGAGAAAGGTATGGACTAAATATAGAGCAAGGGTCGATCCATGACTGGAAAGTACAAGGTTCTGATTATGGGCTTAATTGAGTAGATTAGGGTTGTAATTTTGGGGATTAATCTGCAAGAAATGATTCTTCACACACAAGGAAAGAGCTAACAAGTGGCATCACCCCATTTGGAGGAGTAGAGCCTACTCACGGCTCTCTAGAAGATGGAGGATGAATCTTAGAAAATACAGCTCATAGTGATTGTAATTATCTTAAGCATCTTGATTTATTTTCCTATGGTATTTTATAAGCCTCCTATTAGACCACTTGCCCCACTAATGTACTGCTAATTCCCCCTCCCATTGGGTATTTATAGACCCAATTACTTCCATGAAAAATGAGATGAAATGAATGATATAAGAGCTTGAAGCTTGGTTTTCCTCAAAATCTTTATCTCTCTTAGGAGGGTGGTGATTTGAGTCTACCCTTTAATCTAATCGTTGGTGCTAAGGCTTTAGAGGGTAAGAGGGTGGGATGTATTATCTTCCTGCTACTTATTTCAAGTGTTGAATGTTTGCCATGAGAAGCCTTCTTTAATTATTTGGGAACTCTCTCTCTCTCTCTCTCTCTCGATTCATCTTTGGGGTGATTAATCTTCAACCTCCATTGGGCTCACCTACAAGCATTTCATGCCTTTATTTGGCCAAATGGAATTCACCACGCATCATTTGGTATCAGAGCACAATGATCCTATCTCTTGGTAAGCATCCATTCTAACCTTCCTCGTGTTGGAATTGCTTAAAGTTTTGCCCTTTCTATACTATTAGATCATTAGTTCTTTCTCTTTAAGTCTCTTATCTAGTCCACGAAGAACCCTAATGATACCCTAAACACAAACCCCAACCAAAACACATCCCTAAAACTCCACAAAACACATCCCTAAAACTCCATAGAACGACCAAAAACACGAAACCAAAAATTTGACATTGCCAGCCCATGCCACTTGGCATGCTCGTACCAAAATCCTGCACTTTGAAAATTTGACCTAGAGATTTGGCACAACTACTCCGTGCTTCCTGACACGGCACTGCCCCTTTCCTGCACCCTTAAATCCTGTTCCAGAGATCTGGCACGACCCCCCGTGTCGTAGAGCATGACCGTGCCCCATCCTTTTTCACAGTTTTCTTGCCAGTGTTCCTTTAGTAGGCCCCTGCCTCCCCTATTTTCCCATCCTTCTCGCTCTCTATCAACCATGATTAGTGAGTGCAATCCTTCTCACTCCTCGAACATTCCTCTTGAACAACCCTATGAGGCTGGTAGGGCCCTTGTAGAGCTTAAAGAGCAAATGAGAAAACTCACCCAAGAGGTTGCACAATTAAGGGAGTCCACTCCACGAAACTCTTATCGGCGAGTCTACAATGCTCAAGCTAAGATGTGTGGTTTTTAATTCAAAAATGCAAGTAACACCCCTAAATTACAAGCTTTTCTTTACTCTGATCACTCTATAAGCCATTAAGTGACTAATTAGGTTATCAAGAATGGGGGCATTACAAAAGTGGTATCAGAGCATCAGTTGATAAAACTAAGAGCCGAGGCCATTCAGTTGAAGTCAATTGTAGATGTTTAGTTGTTCATGTGTGATATGTGAATATGTGTGCTAAATGTTATTTGTCTCATGTGTACATGTGAGTAGTGTATGTATATAAGTCTAATGGTATTGTCATATAGATGTTTTTATGATGCATAATTGGTTGAATGTGTTTGAGTCATCCTTTAGGCACATATAAGTCTCTTTATGTTGCTCTGTTAGGGATGGCTTAAACCTAACCAAATAGACATGTGATCAATAGGTGCATGTATGCGCTTAGACATTATTGCATGTAAGTTTCTACTATGGGTAATGAATTCAAATAGTCTCCTCACACGATTCAAGTTGAGTCAATCTAGCTATCATTCATTTGACCAGTATAATGGTAATGGTGGTAAAATTTTCTTAAATGCCTAAAGGGATGTGGCATCTAGGTAAACATACATTGGAAAAGTGGATATGAGATTTAGAGTTCTATGAAGTACAAAGAATATGTTATCTTCATGTATCTAGGACCAAACGAGTAAAGAGTAACAAATCTTAACCAAAAAGAGACTATTGCAAATTGAAGGTTGAAGTAGAGCTCAAACTTGTAAACAAGGATACTACGTAACTGGAGGGTACCTTTGAATTGTAAGTATAGAGGGAAAAAATGGTAGTAGAGTGTGAAAACCGTAAGCCAAACTTCCCCCTGCTAAGGGGAGTAACCGAAATTATTCAATAAAACCATATGAGGCAAATAAGTTAATGGAGAACTTTTATTACCTAACGAGGCACATGATGAGAAAAATTAGTCTAGTAAAATATAGAATTATTGCATTCATTTATAATAATATATTCCAATCCATCATTATCAAGAAAATCATCAAAATCTACATCAAATTCAAGATGCTCTGGATCGTATTTTTCGAATAATTTAGGTAGATTTTTCTTTATGGTATGAATTTTTCAGCTCCAATATCGAAGAGATAATTGAAAATATCTTCTAATGTAGCTCCTTCTACCTTCATATATTTAATGAAATCATTATGTAAATTGAAAGTAGTGTGTTCACGATGCATTCATATTTCTCCTCATTCGATCATTGCCCACATTTGAGGATAGATGTTGTAAAATCCAATAGCTCTTGCTAAAGCAGGATCACTAACTCCATGTCGTTCTGAAAACCATTCTTGTCATAGATCATTCGGATCTTCTAGATCAATTAATTAAATACGATAATAGGCTGATTTGGCTTTTCCATTTGCATACTCAATCACTACGCAATGTACCTTAACATATAGACTTCTATTTTATGGAAAGTTTGTTGGTCCATCATGAGATGCGAGAATCCAATAGATTCTTTTAAACATATATTTTTGAAATTTAGTTAATCTTAGGAAGAATGGGTACTTTGGATATGGGATTTCCATGAGGTAAGCTACCATCTCATATTCCAAAGCTTTCATGATGGGGTCATGTAGAGGGATTTAATTTGCTGGAAATCTAATGCCAGCAACTCCATATCTATCAGCGAAAAATATTATAGTACTCCATGATTCCTAAATATCATAAAAATAATTATCATAGAAGTTGATGTATGCTACATACCAATCATTGAACCATTTGTCCTGAACATAAAAACTTTATTTTGCTTCAATGTCATAAGGGCACCTTAAGTAATTCATTTGTAACCCTAAAAAGTTGAATCTCTACATTATTAGACGGGCAGAAGACAACAAACCAAAGTATGGTCGACTTTCTATACGAAATTTCAAAATGTCCATAAAGATTCTAATAGAAGGAGAAACTCGTTTAGTGGCATTTTATCTTGGATTTTCTTATTTTCCTACACGAGTTCTGCTCTAATGATCACCTTTTGCACAAAACGAAATAGTCCTTCGCAATCAATTCATATAAGAAAATGTTCTAGGGCTAACAAGATTGAAAACTTTTCAATTCCCCTTATGATGGCAAGGATTTCTTTTTCTATCATGAGATAGTTGAATTCTGCTTTATTAAAACTTCCACTGTAGTACTTGCAGAGTGTTTCTCCTTCTTTGATTTTAAGTACTATAATCTAATGCTCATTGTTGGCATCTTTTCAATAATTAAATCATCTTCTTCATTAAGCAGATTAAGAATAAGACGATTTTTACACATTTTTTTGAAGTTTTGAATGATATTTGAATCACTAGGAGTCCATATCCAGCTAACTTCTTTCTTCAGTTTCTAATCATTGGTTTCCTTAATTTATCTAAATCTTTAATAAAGTCTTAATCATAGGTAAGACATCTAAGAAACATTTCTAACTGCTTCCTATTTTCAATCTTCTCATGAAAATTTTTAATTTTTATAAAATATGTTTTTGTAGGATGATTTGTCCAACCTTTATTTCTTTTCAACATAAATGCACTTGTTTTTGCTAAGAATAATACCATGATCAATGCATCTTTGGGTGACAGCTAAAACGTCATCGTTGTGCTGCTTTATGGTCTTTCAAACAACAAGAATATCATCTACGTATACTATAGACCATTGACTAAGATCTTTGAAGATGTTATCCATTCTTCTTTGGAATATTTAAGGTGCATTTTTAAGACCAAATGGCATTACTATCTACTCATAATTTCTTTGAGAGGCACTAAAAACCGTCAAAAGATAGCTCCCTTCATCCATTTTTATATGTCAGTATCTGCTTTTATTGTCCATTTTTTAGAACCAAGAGGCTCCTTAAATTCTATTGAAAAGAATTATTTTGTTAGGAATATAATAACCATCAGGCAGTATTATCATTAAACCTTTTATAATTGATTACCATTCTAACTTTTGTTTTTTTCTTCAACATGATTTCTTACCATGAAAGTGGGAATTGGTGTAAGGGCTCTTACTATCACCTATTAATTCTTTATCCAAAAGTTCTTTAATTCGCTTATCAAATTCTTGGATACCTTGGTGTATATACACCATTTGTTTGATTCTAATAATAAGCAAATTTCGCAAATGTCTTATCTTTGTACCAAAATGTAAGAGAATTATTGATGTGGCAGTACTTAAGCTAATACCTATTGATCCATATTGAATTTTATTTTACTAAATAGAGGTATAAAATACATGTAGATGAGCCGAATGGTTGTTAAAGACCAATCTTTCCAAAGATGAACCAGGAGAGAGAATCCCTAATTCAAAGAAAACCTTTAATGGATTAACAAATACTTGAAATATGTAGCTAAGAGATAAATCAAAGAGGATATATTTGGGCTAAAGGTTAAACCACCTAGATTAAATCAACACACCCGCTAACCCTCTGAAGCCTTGGCACCAAGGATTATATTAAACGTCGAACTCAAATCACTACTCTCATAAGAGAGATAAAGATTTTAAAATTTTGGGAAAAAAGCACCAAGCTTCAAGCTCTCATATCATTCAATAAGTCTGAATTTTCATAGAGGTAATTTGGTCTATAAATATCCAACTAGAGGGAGAATTAACTATAAATTAGTGTGACAAGTGGTCCAATAGGAGGCTTACAAAATATCCTAAAAAAATAAATTAAGATAATTAAGATAATTACAATCACCATGAGTTGTATTTTTTATGATTTATCCTTTATTTTCTAGAGGGCATTGAGTAGGCTCTGCTCCATCAATGCAGGTGCCACCACTTGCCAATTCTTCTTTTGTACGTGAAGCATCATCCAATGCTAGTTAATGTCCAAAATTACAGCTGTAACATCCTCAATTTAGCCATAATCAAAACCGTGCATATTCCAATCCTGGACCAACCTGTGGTCGGTATTTAGCCCATAACTTGATCAATACTCGGAGTTTGAGTGTGATTCAAGGCTTGGTAGAAAATAGACATCTGGGGCTTTCAATCCATAGTTAAAACACTATTTGAAAGCTTATTTTATTATCCAAAAAGCAACTAAAAGTTGGCATAAGATTGAAAATTTCTAGACAACTTGCACTAGAAGCTTTATTTGTCATAATCCACCACCAAAACGTGAATTATGGACCTAATAAGCTTTCAGGGAATGATTTGTTTTGCTGGTCTGCATCCAGCTTCCCATATTCAAAAGGATTTGTCCTCAAATCCTTATGGTTGTAATCCAAGTATACCACTCTTGATGACTTATTGCATCCATTGAGTTTGAGAAAACTCATTGTGGTAAGAGTACCACCCTTCTTGAACATATATGAATCGTTGAAGGATTTAAGAGATACTCCAATGGGATGAATGATCTTTCAAACATTTATGAGCGTATTGAAAATTTTAATATACTCATCACAACTCCTCTCAAGAGGGATTCTCTTATCAATCACAAGCTTGACTTATGGAGACTAGCTTTTGAGAGAAAAGGGTGAGAGTTTCACATTCGGCTTGGAAGGGCAAATAATTTCATTGTGGAGCTTTAGTTTTTGTGGGGTTTGAGGTTGAGGAGGATTTTGGGGACTGAGAGTGAGAGTTTGGACATGAAAGTTGGGTCTCTCATGAAAGACAATCTTGAGAGTAATTTTCAATGCTCTCCCAAAAATTAAATACCAAACATCCATGGGAAACACATCATAGATAGCCTCATTCCTCAACTTGGTCATTGAAAATAAAGATAGAGATTCCTTAGTAAAATTCACCTCAATTCTCAAATTGGGAAAATGGGGAAGATACGAGTGAGATTGAGGGACAATAGTTAGTATTACCTCTAAGTTAGGATTTGATTCAACTTCCTTCTCCTGAAGGTCCAAACGTATCTCATTTTCTTCCTTGGCCTCTGCTTGAACCTCGATAGGCTTTTCTTCTTCTTAAACTTCAACATGAACCTCCGTAGTTTCCTAGAACGAAGAACTGGTGTAGAATCCATTTGAATGGGAGCCTTAGGGGAGCTATAATCCATGGTCAAGCTTTCTCTTGCTTCATCAGAACCCAAAATAGACTCATTTTTATCTTGAAACAATATCTTCTCTTGGAGAACAATTGATTTTTCTTCGAAGAGTTCTTCTTCAATGAATTGATATGGATTGAATCTCACATCCACGTGTGACTTAAGCTTACTCTAAGTCTTGATTTTGGGTTTGCCTTGAAGACTCCCTCCCTTCTAAGGCATTTAAACCAATAGTGAGCATAATCTTAGAGTTTTTGAGTAGTTATCAAGAAAACTCTCTTTATCAGAACATTCTTTAGTCTCAAAATAATCCTCGAGTGTTTGAACCCATTTGAAATAGATGATAGGATCCAAACTATTACCATCAAACCAAGAAGGCTCTTTCATGACCTTTTTCAAATGCGTCATTTGCTTGCTAAACTCTCTTATTTGAGCTTGAAGCCCAATGATCACCCTATGTATCTCATTTGCCATGGTTACAAAAGCTTTGAAGGTGAAAAGAAGGGAAACGGAACGGAAAGAAGTGGCAAAGTTGAACAAGGACAGGGATCACGGGGCGTGGGGGTCACCACAGAGGGGGCGTGGCGGTCTCTAGAATGAAAAAAATGTCAAAGGCACTGCCACAGTTAGGGGTGTGCAAAACTGGTTAACCGGATATCGGTTAATTTAAAATTGGTTAACCGGTTTTTCCATTCAAGAAAATTCCGAACTATAACCAAATCAAAAATTTTGGTTAACCATTATTCGGTTAATTGAAAATTTGGGCTCGTCCAAAACCCGAACCACAACCGAATTGAAAAGGTCGGTTAATCGGTTTTTTAGTTTAGTTAACCAATTTTTCGGTTCAGTTATTAGTTAACCATTCACAAATAAATAAAACAGTATACTTTCTTACCTAAATTTTTCATTTTTTAAGTTTAAAATTGTTTTATAAAAATAAAATTTTGGTTACCCTTCATGAATAATAAAAAAGTGCACTTTCTTACCTAAATTTTTATTTTTTATGTATTAATTTTTTTTGGAAAAAAAGTTAATTTTGGTTTAGTTAACCGTTGCTTAACCGTATTTTCAAACCGTCCGAACCGTCTTAGAGTCACTTTGTGAGCGATTGATTTTGGTTCAATTAGCTCGTTATTATGCGATTTGGAATCATGTTGTAGCTTTTCGTGAATGAATGCCCATGCTTGTAATTGAATTCTCACTTAGTACACCATGTGTTCGGTGAATTGCCTGAGAGAGATGTATTCATGTTCTTAATTAGAGTTTTGGAAATTAAGGAAAGCTTAATTCCTCTACTTAGAGTCACTTTGTGAGGGATTGATTTCTTAACATGAGAATAGTTAGGGTTTCAACTGAGAATTTCAGGTTACTTTGCTGATTCTTGTTTCATGAAAACAGATAACTAGGATCGCTTAGCCAGTCTAATGACCTTTGAAGTATGCGTGGGTACGTTTACACGATTTCATTTATGATCCAAAAAAGCATCTAATCCGAGATCCTTTAGTATTATTGAATCGAATAGATTTAGTATCATTCAGTCGTATCAACTTGAATTAGTTTCTAACTAAATTGAGTGTTGAAAGTTACTATTGGTGATTGAAATCAAGTTCCCTGTGGACAAGACTCATACTTGCTGGTCAGTTAGCTACAGTTACACCGTGCACTTGCGATAAATTTAAATGTAACAAGGTGTTTTTGGCGCCGTTCCCTGTGGACATGACCCGTACTTGCCGGTTGCTTGCTAGCAAGGCGGATACCCTTGCTCAGAGATTTGATAGATTGGGGACTTCCACCCTAAGGAGTTCATCTGATATGATGTATGATGCTAGTGTTCTTTGTGAGGTTTGTGGTATGCAAGGGCATATGGAAGCTGATTGCTAAACCAATGTTCAAGGAGTGGAACATGTCAATGCCATGTAAAATTTTAACCCACGCCCACAAAAAAAACCCCTACTCAAACACATACAACCACAGTTGGAGAAATCATCTAAATGTCTCCTACCAAAACAACAACCCATTGCCACATAATGCTCCTCAACCTCCCAGATTTCAATACAGAGCTCCCTACAACTCATCCCCCTAAGCTCCTCAACTAAAGTCCAACCTAGATAGCCTTATGGAGCATTTCATCCAAATGCAAACTGAGACTCATAAAGCTCTTGGTGAATGAGTTACTCAGTCGAACTCCAAGTTTGAGGCCAAGCCCACTCACCAGAAGATGATGGAGAATCAGATTGCCCAGATTGTGCAGTAAGTGAGTCATTTATCTAGACCCTAGTGACACCTTCCAGGTCAACCTGAAACCAATCCAAAGGGTCAGACGAATGCTATTACACTAAGGAGTGGAAAAGAGTTGGAAGGTCCCAAGATGTCAATGAGGGAGGAAAGGAGAGAGGTTGAGGAAGAGAATGTTGTCAGCAAGGAGGTTTCAATTGAACCTCCAAGTGAGAAGTTAGCAACTAAGAAGCTCAAAGAGACGTAAGCTGAAACCAATGGTCTTCAGTGAAGCCCCACAAGCCTCATGTCTCATATCCTCAAAGGCTAGTGAAGTCTAGAGAAGAGTACAACTATGGGAAGTTCCTTGAGATACTGAAAAAGTTCCACATCAACATTCTCTTCTTGGAGACTATCACTAACATGCCCTCTTATGTAGAACTCTTAAAGGATTTTCTCTCCAATAAAGTGAAGTTACTTGAGAATGCCACAGTATCTCTCATTGAGGAGTGCAGTGCTATTATCGAGAATAAGGTTCCTTCCAAACTTTTAGATCCAGGAAGCTTCTCCATCCCATGTTCCGTAGGGGATGTAACCATTAGTAGGGCACTATGCGATCTCAGGGCTAGTGTTATCCTCATGCCTACTCCATCTGCAAGAAGCTGCAAGTAGGAGAACTAAAGCCTACCACTATCTCCTTGCAACTGGCTGATGGATCTGCAAGTAGGAGGAGTATGCTAGACTCCTTAATGCATCCAGTACTTATACACATCAGAGATGCCCCAACGAGGTCCTCAATGTGAAGGTTCCAACTTCCCAGGAGAAGGAAAAGAGCACACCAAAGGTAGAGTTAAAACCTCTACCTCCCCATCAGGTATGAATTTCTTAACCCTGCCCATCAATTCCCTATTATTGTCAGTGCTAAACTAGACGACCCCGAACTTGAACAATTAGTGGAAGTGCTTAGGAAGCATAGAGGTGTCATAAATTATAGCGTTGATGATATCAAGGGTCTCAATCCTTCCCCTTGTATGCATTACATTTTTCTTGATGAAGGTCATGGGCCCTCTCAATAACCTCAGTGATGTTTAAATCAAAATATGGTGGAGGTTGTAAAAGAAGAGGTTATCAAGCTACTTGACACCGTATATATCCTATCTCAGATAGTGAATAAGTGAGCTCGGTTCAGGTGGTTCCTAAAAAGGATGGTATGACTGTCGTCAAGAATGAGCTTGAAGAGCTCATATCGACTAGGACTATCACCGAGTGGCAGATGTGCATTGATTATCGTAGATTGAATCAAGCCACCCGAAAGGATCACTTCCTTCCTCGCTTCATTGATCAAATATTAGAAAGGCTGGCAAGGCATTCCTACTTCTGTTACCTGGATGGCTACTCAAGTTTCATTCAAATTCCTATCCATCCCTGTAATAAGGAGAAGATGACTTTTACATGCCCTTATGACACTTTTGCCTATCGTAGGATGCCTTTTGGGTAATGCCCCCCCCTTCCAACGATGTATGACAATTATATTTTTTGATTTCATTGAGATAATCATGGAGGCATTCATGGATGACTTCTCTGCCTAACGGGCCACCTTTGACTTATGCTTAGAAAATCTTACCAAGGTACTCCGTAGATGTGAAGAAGTTAATCTAGTGTTGAATTGGAAAAGGTGTCATTTCATGGTGCAAGAAGGGGTCGTTCTGGGTCATGTTATTTATGAGAGGTTCATCAAGGTTGATAGGGCTAAGATTGAGGTTATTGAGAGGTTGCCCCCTCCTACTTCGATTAAATGGGTGCGAAGTTTCCTTGATCATGTGGGATTCTATCGTCGCTTCATCAAGGACTTCTCTAAGATCGCTAAGCCTCTAACTCAAGCTTGGCCAAAGATGCCCCGTTTGTGTTTACTAATGAGTGTTATAAAGCGTTTTGTAGGATCAAACAGGCACTAATTTCTACGCCCATCATTCAACTGCCAGACTGGAGTCTACTCTTTAAGATCATGTGTGATGCCAATCATCAAGCAATGGGGGAACTTTGGGGCAGAGGAAAGATAAGAAACCAGTTGTGATCTATTCGTACCAAAAATGTGCTATTTTTAAGGTACTTTTACACCTATTTTATGCTCGTTAAATCGTATTTTTAAGGTTTTAATTTGATTTTATTTTGTTTTGCAGATTTTGAATAATTTCAAAAAAATGCTGGAAAATGCGAAGAAAATGGCGAAAAATGCCAGGAATTGAAAAATGGATCGAATTGACCTGAACCTGGTCCAAAAAAATAAAAATAAAAAACCGACCCAAAAGCTTAAGAAAAACCTGGTCCCGTTTCCCAGCCCCCACGCGTGCCTTACATGACACCAACATATACCCCTTCTCCTTCACTCTCTCTCTCCTCTCAGTTCTCCATCCCTGAAACCCAACCTAAAATCCTCCCTTGCTTCTACCATCTCGATTCTCTTCCATCTCTCTTTTCTTCATCTCCTCTCTCTCTCTCTCTCTCTCTCTCTCTCTAAATCGAACCACCATCCCCTCATTCACGAAGCAAACACCACGACACCAGCATCGTCACCACCTTCATCCACCATCCACGACACCCACCCAAATCGACGACTGAGATCGAGAGGTTCAGGTATAAAAATGAAGCTCGAAGATGCCATTGGGGGATAAGTAGGTAATTTTAGGGTTTAATTTAGGGTTAGATTAGGGTCAATTTAAATTTAGATTTGGTTTTTATTTCGATTTTCAAAATTAGGGTTTCATGGATTTCGGTTTGCCTAGCTTCGAATTTCTTGTAATTATGCTATAATTTCGAGTTTCCCAATAGCAATTCACGATACTAGTTCGACTTTGCAAAAATTGAATGTTAGTTTGTCAAATTTCATTCGAATCCACCTCCCTTGTTTTTATGTTCGTGCAACCATCCATGGTGAATTCGCCATTTTTGAAGAATTTTGAAGCTCGTACATCACTGAGGTCTGGGTTGTGCTTCGGTTTGCTTTCAGTTCCTTAGCTCTTCTATTAATTTTACAAGTTACTGTTGATAGTTGAATGATGATGATTTCGATTTTGATTTAATGAGTTGGCATCGTTTATAGTTGATTGATTGTGGTGATACAGTTGTGCTATGTTTAGTTGTTGGTGGTAATGTTTCTAGCTGGGTATTCGACTATGGAGATTGAGTTTTGAAAAGTTGATTGTTGGTGGTGAGGTGGTGATTGTGCCTGAATTGTTCATAGTCCTGCTATATTTTTCTCCCCTTCTCCTCGTGATTTAGTCAGTTGAAATGGCTTGCGGTTAATGTTATAAATTGATGCTGAAAATCGAATCTGGTAGCTTGATAGAAGGTGTTGGCTGAAGGTTGATTTTAGATTGTGGGTTTTAGCTTTAGTAAACTGATGTTGAATATGCAAACTCATTCATAAGGTTTTGTTTATTTGCCTAAGTCTAGTTCATTTTAGTTCATGTAGGTTGCTTGAATGTTCAACCAAGTGCATAGCCAAATGTTCAGTTAAATTAAGGTATTAGTTCACTTTGAAAAGTTTAAATTAGTCTAGTATAGATTAACTAGTTAACTCACCCCTATTTGTGACCATAATCTTTACCATCGTTCCTGAGGATACGACCCTCAAGTACTACGACGTCAGTGGTACGCTTACGGCCACTTAGTATTTTAAACTCTAAATTTTTCCCAACAAGTTTTTGGCACTGTTGTCGGGGATCGAACCCGGGTCACCCGCGTGACAGGCGGGAATTACAACTAGCAAACTCAAAATTGCAGTGTTTTAGTTAGGTAATTTTTAGGGTTCTAGGTTAGGATTAATTTCGATTTTAGGTTTAGTTTTAGTTTTGATTTCGTTTCCATTCCAGTGATTCGAATTTTAGGGTAAATTTCGGTTTTAGGGTTTGGTGTTAGATTGCATTTTGGGGTTCGAATTTCATGTAAAAACATTACAATTTTGAGTTTGCTAGTTGTAATTCACGGTTTAATTTGCTTCTTATACGAATTGAGTTTGGGTTTTGTGAAATTTTGATTTTCTTCCCCCCTCCCCTGTTCTATTCATGCGTGGCTGGAACGAGGCTATGGGTGAGTTCTGGTGTTGTCGAATGATCTGTTGGCAAGTTAATCGTTCACTGCGTTTTGGTTTGCCCTCTTACCCTTGATTTCCCTGATTCAGGTATCGAATTATGGCTCTGTTTCTCTGTTCTTATGTTGAACCTATGCCCTGAAGTTTAGTAGTTTGTTCTCTTTAGTTGAACTCTGTTCGATTGATTATGCTCTGGTTGATTTAAGTTTAGTTTGCTTTTGTTTAGATGATCATGTTCTGAACCTATGCTCTGCGTAATTTGGTTGCCTGAGTCCAAATCCCCCTCCCCTGCTGCTCAATTTAGCTTTGTTAATTTCTATCTCTGTTGGATGATTTGTGGTTTGAGCTGCATCGATTCTGGGTTGGAATTGCTCCATTTGGTTAACCTTTCCCCATCCCTGATTCGCGTGTGGTTTGGTTAGGCAATAGGATAGATTTTCTGAATCGATATCTTGAAGCTTGATGAATTTCGAGTATGCCTTATTTAGGTTGTAGTTATGGCTTGCGTTATACTCTGTTCGTATGGAATGTTGCTTCATTTTGTTCTTCTCATTTTGGTTAGAGCCTTCTGTTCTGCCCTTTTTCTATTATGTGGTTTGTTAATTTGTGTTAAAGCTCTCATTTAGGATATGTTAAGTGATGGAGAGATGCCACTTTGATTAGAGTTAATTATTTGAATGTTAGGTAATGTTAGAATAACTTTGGAATTACATTGATTTATAATATATAGTTTTAGTTGCTTTTGATTTAAATTGACAATGATTTTAGAATAGTATAATTTCGTGCCAAGTGACCTAAATCCTTCCATCGTCCCTGAGGACACGACCCTCAAGTACTACGATGACAGTCGTACACTTGTGGTTTTCTCGTTCAGTTTATCCCTTCAACTATTATTAACAAATTTTTGGCGCCATTGCCGAGGACAACGGCATGAGATTAGGTCATATTTTCATTTTCTTAGCTCCTTTCGTATTCGTTACTTTGTTTTGTCTATTTCGTTATTAATTGTGATTTGGTTTATTAGTCATCTTGTTTAGTTTGATTTGTTTAGTTGATGCTTACTTAGTCATTTCTTGCTTAGTCATTTTGTAACTTTATTTTCATATCGATTCTTACTTTCTCTATTTTGGTATCGTTTTACTTAGTTTAGTCATTTCTTGAAAAAATTCAAAAATCCAAAAAACATTTGAAAACCTTCAAAAATCACAAAAACAATTGAAAAAGTTAAAATCCAAAAACATTTGAAAAACTTAAAAACCACAAAAAAAAATTGAAAATCCAAAAAACCCAAAAAAAATTGAAAAATTAAAAATCCCTAAAAATTGAAAAACTTGAAAATTTTCAAAATGCCAGTTTTCAATTCCCGGCAATTTGAGTGCGAACCTTTTTGGAATTATTTTTCAAGGCTTAATGATTATCGTGCTCAACTTAATCGTAATTTTGAAAAATAGGAAATTTTTGAGGTCATTATTAAGGGTTTGAATGTTGAGTCAATGAGTTATATTGAATCACTTTGTACTAGAGGTTTAATAGAATTATTATCTAAAACTCAAAATGAAGTTTGAGATTTCTTTGAAAAATTAGCTTGGGAAACCTATACGTTTGAACAAGCTAACAAGCCTTTTAGATACCCAACTCATGGAGAGTATGATTTTCATGCTAATTCTTACCCTTCAGATCACTTTATGAATTCCTATAACTCATGTAACTCTTATATGCCTCTTGTGTTGTGTGACTATTGTGACTATCCTGATCATGATACTTATATTTGTCCTTATCGTGATTATATTGATGGTACATGTGCAAGTTTTGAAAAGAAAATTAATGATATGACTGATCAAATGATAGAGACTGTGAAATTGAGAATTGCTGAATATTCTCAATGTTTTGACCAAAATAGGGAGACTTCCAGTGAGATTGATTCTAGTTTAGGATCTCCTAAACCTAACATTAGTCTCTATGAGGATTTTGCACCTTCTTATTCTGCTAGGCCTGATTTGAATGAAAACAGCCTTTGCCTAGTCTAGAACAAGAGAGTGACCTTTCTAAGTCTTTATCAACAGACCTTGCACCCTGTACTAGCTCACCCAAAGATGTCAATGAAGATATCTTAGTTTATGTCGACCAACCCACCACTCTGAGTGACTGTCGTGAACTGGAAGTGGGTGAACAATCTGATTTGGTTAGTGAGTTAGAAACAAGCATCGCACCTGTAGTTAAGCTTCATGATTTAGATGATTCAAAAGATATTTCACAGGAGTTACATGATGAGATATCTGAACTCACTATGTTGGACTTTGACGATGATATTCTTTATGCAGAATATGAATCTTTTTCATATGTGTTTGATGTTACTGAAGGTCTTGATATGGGTTTTCATGTTGAATTTGAATCATTCTCTTTTGATCCCATCATCGCTGATCTTCTATTTAAATTAGATGATAATATTCTGTGTAGAATATGAATCTTTTGTGAGTTTGGTATCCATGGAAGTTCTGATGATGGTTTTTGTGCTAATTATGAGTCCTTCTCTTTTGACTCTATCCAAATTGACTTTCTTTTTTAATATTGCAAGTTTGAATTTGTTGAGTCTAAGATGATTGCCACTAAGAACTTTAATTTAAACCAGACTCTCGTGCTTTTTGATATTAAAAGACTTGTGAAATTTGAACCCACTCTTTGGCCTAAACTGCTCATTTATGCTAATATAGGCCAATGACCTCACTACTGGCTTATTCTGAGTATGTTCATTTCCTTCCTGATTGGGCCAAACTGTTTGATAAGTTGAAGCAGGCACTTACCTGTGCTTTATTTGGCTAAGTGGATGTACTCTTTCTGGATCCAACTTACTGCTTTTCATTGTTGCTATACTAAAGAGAGTCGGGCATCTTTGTTTGATAAGCTGTTACGTGCTCTAACGAGTTTTTATTTAAATAGCACTTTTTCAGCTTAATATGGAGCGGCTGATGCTCCATAGGCTTCATAGTTTGGGTACAACCTGTATCCAACCTGATATGATCTTTCTGCCCTTCTTCTCTTTTTCATTTCTTTTCTTTCTTTTTTGTATTTAGTTGTAAATATTTAGGACTGTGAATATACGAGTGATTGATCTTGAGGAGCAATTTGGGAAATTTTGAGCCATGTGGGCTATGATCACCCTTGGTTGTGTTATGCTTATGTGAATATTTGTTTTATTTTGTTGATTTTGGAATGTTTGTTTAGGTGTGTTCTTATTTCGATGATTAGGTGTATTTGCTTTCTTTTGTGATTTTGGTCTTTGATTTTTGTAAATAAGTATGTGTTGGTGTTGTTTTGTTTTGGTTTAGTTTATTTTTGGTTTTAGTATTTTTTTTGTGATTTCTAGTTTTTGGTTTGTTTTGGTTTAGTTTTGTTTTAGTTTGCTTTCATTTGATTTGTTTGGTTTCAGTTTTGATTTTCATTTTCATTTTGGTGATTTTGTGTCCTAGTTTGTGTATATTCGTGATTTAGGATGGTTTTACGGGTGTATAGCTGATGTGGTTGCTTTTTAGCGCCTTATTTCCTACAATGAGGACATTGTGAAGTTTTGGTGTGGGGGTGAGTTGCCCATTTTTGAAATTTTTTTTTGAAGATTTTTGTTGTGTTTTGGGGACGTGTGTACCTTTTCTGATTAGCTTGAATCCCCTAATGCTTTATTTATTAGCTTGTATATAAATAGGATGTGCATGAAAAGTCTCCAACCTCAAATGTTATATTCTAAGCCCTAATTCTAACTCCAGTTGTTCATTAAAGGTTGTGTGATCTAGTCCTTGCTTATTCAGTCAACATTATTTTTAGGTCTTAGGTTTTCATGAATGATTCTTCCACTAGTTTGTGACACGATTAATTTGGAAAAAAGTTTTGAAAAAAAAGTGTATTATAAAAGAAAGAAAGAAAAAGAAAGAATAAAATTTGGAATGACAAGTATCCCTTTGAGGCATGCGCTACTGGGTGTTACCCTTTGAGGCACGTGCTACTGGGTGTTACCCTTTGAGACAATATTGCTACTGGAAAAGCTTGCTTCTAAAGTCAGTATGATAATAATGTAGTTGTGTCAACCAAGTGGGATTGAGTCCAATTCTGATCAATCTAAGCCCTGGGATGATGATACACTTGCACACGAGCACCAGGATGGATTCGGAATCTTGATGATCAAAGGGGTGAAAAATTAGTTCTCTAATGTCATTTAGGAGGAAAAGGGCTTTGAAGTACATTTTATACATATGCGAGTCAATAATTGAGTACATGGGTGATTTAGCTGATTAGAATGTGTGCATATGTTTCTCAAATTTTGTACATATTAGTTTTGGAAAAAATCCCAAAAATATTTATCTTTATTTTTGGAATAAATTTTGTGGGTAGTTCACCTGAAAACCCTCTTGAGACCTCACTCGTCCACTTGGGAGTCCAAGGGGTTTAAAGGACTTGTTGCGTACGCTAAATGTAACCGTGATTCCTACGACAATGAGTTAGGTTTTTCTTCTCTTATTTTTCTATTTTCTTTTAGTTAGTTTAGTTTTTTTTACTCGAGGACGAGCAAAATCTTGGTGTAGGGGTATTTGTTCGTACAAAAAATGTGCTATTTTTAAGGTACTTTTACACCTATTTCATGTTCGTCATAATCATATTTTTAAAATTTTAATTTGATTTTATTTTGTTTTGCAGGTTTTGAATAATTTTGAAAAAATGCTGGAAAATGCGAAGAAAATGGTGAAAAATGCCGGGAATTGAAAAATGGGTCGAATTTACTTGAACCCGGTCCAAAAAAATAAAAATAAAAAACCGGCCCAAAAGCTTAAGAAAAACCTGGTCCCGTTTCCCAGCCCCCACGCGTGCCTCACATGACACCAACATATACCCCCTCTCTTTCACTCTCTCTCTCCTCTCGGTTCTCCATCCCCGAAACCCAACCTAAAATCCTCCCTTGCTTCTACCATCTCGATTCTCTTCCATCTCTCTCTTCTTCATCTCCTCTCTCTCTCTCTCTCTCTCTAAATCGAACCACCATCCCCTCATTCACAAAGCAAACACCACGACACCAGCATCGTCACCACCTTCATCCCCCGTCCACGATACCCACCCAAATCAACGGCTGAGATCGAGAGGTTCAGGTATAAAAATGAAGCTCGAAGATGCCATTGGGGGATAAGTAGGTAATTTTAGGGTTTAATTTAGGGTTAGATTAGGGTCAATTTAAGTTTAGATTTGGTTTTTATTTCGATTTTCAAAATTAGGGTTTCATGGATTTCGGTTTGCCTAGCTTCAAATTTCTTGTAATTATGCTATAATTTTGAGTTTCCAAGTAGCAATTCACAATACTAGTTCGACTTTGCAAAAATTGAATGTTAGTTTGTCAAATTTCATTCGAATCCCCCTCCCCTATTTTTATGTTCGTGCAACCATCCATGGTGAATCTGCCATTTTTGAAGAATTTTGAAGCTCGTACATCACTGAGGTCTAGGTTCTGCTTCGATTTGCTTTTAGTTCCTTAGCTCTTCTATTAATTTTATAAGTTACTGTTGATAGTTGAATGATGATGATTTCAATTTTGATTTAATGAGTTAGCATCGTTTATAGTTGATTGATTGTGGTGATACAGTTGTGCTATGTTTAGTTGTTGGTGATAATGTTTCTAGCTGGGTATTCGACTATGGAGATTGAGTTTTGAAAAGTTGATTGTTGGTGGTGAGGTGGTGATTGTGCCTGAATTGTTGATAGTCCAGCTCTATTTTTCTCCCCTTCTCCTCGTTATTTAGTCGGTTCAAATGGCTTGCGATTAATGTTATAAATTGATGCTGAAAATCGAATCTGGTAGCTTGATAAAAGGTGTTGGCTGAAGGTTGATTTTAAATTGTGGGTTTTAGCTTTAGTAAACTGATGTTGAATATGCAAACTCATTCATAAGATTTTGTTTCTTTGCCTAGGTCTAGTTCATTTTAGTTCATGTAGGTTGCTTCAATGTTTAGCCAAGTGCATAGCCAAATGTTCAGTTAAATTAAGGCATTAGTTCACTTTGAAAAGTTTAAATTAGTCTAGTATATATTAACTGGTTAACTCACCCTTCTCTGTGACCATAATCTTGACCATCATCCCTGAGGATTCGACCCTCAAGTACTACGACGTCAGTCGTACGCTTGCGGCCACTTAGTATTTTAACTCTAAATTTTTCCCAACGTGATCTATTACGCCAGTCGAACACTAGATGAAGCTCAGCAGAGTTATATAACAACTACGATGGAACTGCTTGCCGTTGTGTGCTCAATGGAGAAGTTCAAACCTTATCTCCTATGCTCAAAGGTCATTGTGCACGCTGACCAGTCCACTCTTAAGCACCTCCTTGAGAAGAAGGACGTGAAGCCTCGCCTTAACTGGTGTATTCTACTCCTACAAGAATTTGATTTTGAGATCAAGGGCAAGGCGGGGGCCGAGAACGCCGTTGTTGATCATCTTTTCTGGCTCATTGTTGAGAGCTAAGATGTCCCCCTCACTTATGCTTTTCCTGATGAGCATCTCTTGGTCATCTCTAGAGAGCAAGCCTCATGGTTCATGCATATTGTGAACTATTTAGCCTCGGGGGACTTGCCACATGACTTGTCCTCCCATCAAAAGAAGAAGTTCTTTCATGATATGAAGCACTATTTTTGGGAGGAACCCTTCCTTTATAAGCTATAAAGGATGGGATCTACAAGCTCTGCCTCCCTAAGGAGGAGATTTAGAGCGTGATTTCTCTTTGTCACAACTCTCCCTATCGAGGACATATTAGTGACTCCAAGACTGCTACGAAAGTGCTCTAGGTTAGGTTCTTAGAGCCTTCATTGTTCAAGGATGCTCACCATTATGTTCCTTCATGTGATTCTTGTCAGAGGATGAGAAACCTCTCCTAGAAGAATGAGATGCCCCTCAACTTCATCTTAGAAGCTGAGATATTCGATCTCTGGGGCATCGACTTTGTGGGACCTTTTCCATCCTCCAGGGGCAACAAGTTCATTTTGGTTGTTGTGGACTACATCTCAAGGTAGGTGGAGGCAATGACTAACCCTATCAATGACTCCAGGGTAGTGGCTAAGTTATTCAAGATAGCCATATTTCCCCACCTCAGGGTCCCGATAGTGCTTATTAGTGACAATGGGACGCACTTCATAGAGAGGGAACTTCAAGCTCTACTGAAGAAGTATAGAGTGCATCACAAGTATGGACTTGGTTACCACCCACAAACTAGTGGCCAAGTTGAGATCTCCAACCATGATATTATGTCCATTTTGGAGAAAATGGTCGCCAAATCATGAAAGGATTGGATGAACAAGCTTGCTGACGCTCTGATGTATATGTCAAGGGAATAGAGTACCCAAGCCAATACACATCAAAAGGGAGAGGAAAAGGAAGGTTTGAGTCACGGCCAAGGTGGCACGGTCATGCCAAGGAGCACAACCACACCGTGCCACTTTACTGCCCACAAAACCGTGAGGAGAAGAAATGAAGCACGGTTGAAGGTCTTTGTGGGATACTTCGGTTTTTGGTTATTTTGGTGAATGGGAAATGGTGAAAATGGATGTAAAAGATGGTATTTGAAGCGGGGATGTGAATGGAAGTGAAAGATTAACTAAGTAAAAGTAATTAAGCACTAATCCATGCTAATCACTTCACTAAGCAAATCATGGAGATGAAACTAGAATAGGATAGAACTAAACCTGATATTGGATACAAAATCACCACCAACCTTCAAGTTTAGGGCCCTTAATCTTGATTAAGATACAGAATCACCACTTAATCAAGGTTAAGACTCACTTGGACACCACCTTAATTGGCCTAATGAAGGATAAGCAAGCAAGGATTTTTGAGAGAGAAAACCAAAGCTTCTCAAAGTGTTTCAAGCTGAAAATCTGAAGTTCTCCTTCATTCATGGCCGAAAATGGCCTTTATACAAGCAAAACTTAGCTAGCAAATAGATAAGTAGGTGCATCACTTTCCTTCCTAGGGAGGAAAGGTGTTAGACTAATCTAATTACATGACTTAGCTACTAATACAACCGGTTACATCTAAACCAAATTACAACATACTTAACTAATACTAATACATCAAAATATGAATCTAATCTTTGTCTAAACTATTAGTACAACACTTAGGCTTATGTTTAGCACTAATACATTCAGTAAATTGAAGGAAATAGCACATGGGGCAGCCGAAATTCCCTTGCACTTTTCGGCTAGCCAATCACAAGTGAGGAACAAGATATCTTGCCATGCTCTCCCATTGGTTGTTCTTTCCAATGCTTCAACCCTTCCTAGGTGACCTTGAGGGGCGTGCCAAGCTTGGGAAGAGTGACATTCAGCTTGTCTAAGTAAGGTGGCCGGATGGTTCAAATGGTAGAGAACCGGTTCAAGTGAACCGGGTTCTGGGGGAGCCAGTTCAAGTCAGTTTTTTGTGCCTTTTGTTTTTATTGTAAAAATGGTCAAGACTTGGATTTTAAAGGTGGGGGAATAACTTTAGGATGTGTAGAATCCCCCCCCCCCTCAATAAAATCAAGGTTACAAAAGGGTTTTGAGGGTTAATTAACTGAATACTTCCAACCGCGCAAAACCGGGGCAAAATAAAGTAGCTTGGAAAATGACATTGATCTTCAATCCTTTTGAGGGAATGACTTGAAACTCGTTCATGGACCTGCAAAACAATATCAAAAGGATTCCAAAAATGGAAAAATGTTAGGGCTAAGCTACAATGTAGCTTAGGAAATCAGATGCACAAAACCGGGCACTTTGAAGCTAGTGAACTCGTTTGTGCTAGCTTCACTTTCTTGCAATAACTGAGCCATCTTCTTCACTTGGGATCTTGTTCTTGGACGTGGGGGAGTTGTATCATCATGGACAAGATCTTCAGTGGCTAGGATTCCATCACGCTCGTTGGGCCTACCGCACGGTTTTCAAAACACCCATTAGCACTACCCCATTCTGACTTATCTACGGTAAGCCATGTCACCTCCCCATCGAGTTAGAACGCAGGGCTTATTCATCCATCAAGCACCTCAACTTTGATTTGAAGTTTGCCGGGGGAAGGGGTTGCTATAGTTGAATAAACTTGAGTAGATTCGCTTAGATGCCTATGAGAGTTTCAGGATATACAAGGAACGGGTGAAAAGGTGGCACAATAAGGTAATCAATAGGAGGGAGTTTAGGGAAGGTTACTTAGTTCTCTTATTTAATTCTAGATTGAAGCTCTTCCCTGGAAAACTCTACTCCCCATGGTCGGGTCCATTCAAAGTGCTCAGGATATACCCACATGGTGCTATTGAGATTGGCGCAGATGCCATGGGTTCCTTCAAAGTCAATGGCTCCAAGCTTAACCACTACATTTCTAGCGAGTTCAAGCACTACATTTCTAGCGAGCTGATTGAGGAGAAGGTCTCTTGTGACTTCCCGATGCTTCCTCCACTTAAGGGAAAGCAACAGTCAAGATCGGGACCTAAAACATGTGCTTCTTGGGAGGTAGCCCAT
This sequence comes from Selenicereus undatus, assembly GCA_017589665.1. Lineage (NCBI taxonomy): Eukaryota > Viridiplantae > Streptophyta > Magnoliopsida > Caryophyllales > Cactaceae > Selenicereus > Selenicereus undatus. The sequence continues at coordinate 54,108,769 of JACYFF010031954.1, forward strand.
GTTTCCCCACTTTTGGAAAAAAAAAGTAAAAAAAAAAAGGGAAAGGACGAACAACGACCAATGTCTGTGATGTTGAGGGAAAATAGGGGATTTTTCATCTGCCCACGCGCACGGCTAGCTATGCGAAATTCGCATGACCGTGCGCCTCAACTAGAAACTTACTACAACTTTTACACTGGCGATCATGCGTTTATGCACATCCGTGCCTTCCAGCGCTTAGAAAAACCCAACACACGGTCGACCATGCACCGCAGGCACGACCATGCGTCTTGGTTTAAAAGCACCCATAACCCCTATCTTCACTCTTCCTCTCTCTCATTCAAACCCTTGCTTCTCCCTCCCTTTCTCTCACCTCCGTTGCCAGGTGCTAGTGCACCTCCGAGCGACCTCCCGGTGACTACCCCCAGCACCCACTCCCCTCTTCTCTCTCTTCTCTTATTCCTCTCTCTCCTCCAATCCCAACTCCAACCCCACCCCCACCCACTTCAAACCCCACCTAATTCACCACCGCCACCACCCAAGCTCTCACCCCTTTGTGCTCAAGTGGTTAATTTAGTGCCCACTTGATTACAATTGCACATTCAGTGTGTTTCAGTCCCCAATTCATTATGTTGGGGTTTGAATTAAGTTGACGTTTAGGTTTTCCTCCATTGGAATGGCACCAAAGACCAAAGACAAACCTTCCACCTCCTATTCGGCTCCTAGGCATGAAACTCCGGCCCGAAATGCCCACTGGCTCCATCCTTAGATAACCGTGCACAATCCCTCCCCCTAGTTCAATTAACAAACATGGCATTGTGTTTCTCCATGATGCTCAACGTACCTGTTATGATGCTTTAGTGTTTCGTCGAATTAGCGAGCCTAAATATGTTGATGTTGAGTTGTTGCATTCACTGAGTTTGTGCGATGACTTAGATGCCTTGTTTGGTGTATTGGGGTGAAGCAATCATATGCACTTACGCCTTGTTTGGGAGTTCTTTTGCTCCTTCATAATTGCTTAACAATGGGAACATAACAATGGGCCTTGTTATATTCGCTTTAGATTAGGGGACTTAACATATGAGATGAACTTTCCCCACTTTAGGGAACTATTACAACTCCCTGTGGGTGGGATGTTTGTTTTTATTCATATCGATTACAGTCGGAGTGAATTATGAAAGAAGATTACTTGCAACGCCACACCATATGTGTGCAGTTCTAGTAAGGCCATCTTTATTTGTAACCCTCTCCTTCGCTACCTCCAGTGCATTACGATGAACATCATTTCCCCCATTTTGACAGTCAAGGGGCACCTAGGAAAGGGGATTTATTCATCCTATTGGCCGACTTGCATAGGGTTTGTGTGAACACCGCATTTCATATTGCTACTAAGCTTGACGACCAAGCTAAGAACAGCGAGGCGGTTATCACCATCAGTGGCATTATTACAGCCCTAGCACGTGCTTTACGGTTGCAGAATCTTTTCCCCCTCACACCAGTTTTTCACGAGGGTGGGCACATTAATCTAGTCACATGCATTCACATGGAAATTTTTACGATAGTGGGTGACCAAGTGTGGCTCAACCATCATGCTCGACCTCTGTCTCCCTTAACCATTCCCGAGCGGACCACCATCAACGAGCACGCCAACTGGCGCTATGATGATGATCTTAATAGGGAGTGTGATGATGAGGCCCCTCATGTGGTGGCTCCCCTCCCAAACGCTTTAGGGCCCAAGAGCACCACCGGGCAACCGTGAGGAGCCTGACCCTATGAGTGGCTAAGGCTATATCGGCCCCTCGGGATCCCTGGAGCTTCCTTTCCATCAGTTTCTCATTGATACGTTTGCCCGCCTCCACATACGGCTCGATCAATTGAGCAAGCAACACTCCCATGAGCTCGCTGAACTCCTTCATAGTAGGACGGGTGGGACCACTGCCAGTGGAACCTCGAGCACCACGTGTATTATGCCTATGAGCATTTCCAGTGGCCCTACCCTCCACCTGCTAGGCACCCTAGTGATCCTTCCATGCCCTATTTATGTACTATGAGTATCTTCCGCCCCCACACCTTTGCATCACCTGTCTCTTTCTGTCATTGGGGGCAATGAAAGGTTTAAGCATGGGGGGTAGTTGGATGACAACGCGATTGGTATTGGTAGTGTACATATCCATTCTTGCATTTAGGTACCTGCATTTAGATCCTAGGTTTCATCTCCATTTTAGGTGCCTGGTTAGAATGCGTTGGCTTTCATTTTACTTTTTGCTTAGCTAGGCATGTAGCTTAGAGCATATAGGTTAGAGTTCGCATCACAATAGGAACAATGATCGAGTTGGGCATTCATAAGCATCACATGTAGTCTTCTTCACCCTTCTCTTCATGTTCCTTTGTTGTATCTTATTGCTTTCTTAGTTAGACCTCTCGCTTTGGGGGGGGGAACCAAAGAAAAAAATAAGAAAGAAAAAGGGACTTTTGAAAAGCCCTCCTATGATGAAATTCAAGAGGTGATGATTTGGATTGATAGTTGTGGTAGTTCATAACAAGTGATGCTTGACTAGGCAAAATTTTACGAAATGGATTGTGAAAATTTTTTTGATTTCGTGGCTATGTATTTGTGTATTTGACCCTAACAATTGCTGTGACATGAACTGTTGAGCCTTGGCAATTGGTCAATCATCTGAGCTACTTTGAAGACTATGGTAGAAGAACCCGTGAAACTTTTTGAGCCCAAAATGACTATTCATTTTTTATCGTCTCGAACCTTCTTTTGTGAGTATACAACCCTCTAGTGCTGCATCTCAAGAACGTAGGAAAACTCTTTTCGAAATCACATTTGACTTGTGCACAAAACTAATATGATTGAGGCTTTCCATTTGTTTACCTCACCATACCCTCTTTGCAAACCCTTTTTGTGCCTTTCCATTTGTTTGCCTCACCATCATCTATTTAACCCTTGGATTAAAATGTTTTATCCTAAACTAAGCCAACTTAGTGGAGCAACGCATTATCCTAAGTGGGGTGATTTGGGGATTTGCTCATTGGTGCATGTTAGCAGTCTGCGATCAGGTCATGATCCTTGCTTTAAGTTTTAGGATTGGAAGTTGAAGCTTCGCTTAGCCCTTTCCATTCTTTCTTGTTCTTGGGAGAAAGGGAAAATGAAAAAGAAAAGAAAAAAAAAGAGAGAAGGAAAATAAAGGAAAACCAACGTTGAAAAATTAAAGAAAAAAAACAATTGATGAAAAAGTGTACGAATATGTTTTGGCATAGGGAACCTCCAATAAGTCACTTCAACCCTTTCCAACTATCTTTGGCGGGGATGTTATTGATGTTTATTTGATGGTTTGGTGTGGATGTTGTTGCTCTTAACTATTTGGCTACTTAGCTCTGCTTTGCCAAAATAATTCCCTCCTTACCTTCACCTCAGCCCCATTACAACCCTTAAAAAGTCCCCATAAATGGCATTTGTGTACCTTGTCCTTGGTGACGGAGAGTCGAGAGTTTTGCTAAGCCTATGGTAGTTTGCTTGCATTGAGAACAGTTCTGAGTGAATCCTTATTTACCTTAAAACCATAAGAGGAGTGTTCCACTTTACCCCTATGAGCGAGGATCTACCAATTTGTCTATCTTATAAATTGCTAGGTTCAGGAATGACCTATCTAGTGGTTCAATATGGGGTATCTACTGTTACATCATGGCCATGTGATCCTTTAATCTGTTTTGGAACATGTGCTTTAAGAAACAAAAGCTTCACCTTGGTTGAGTATCTTAGTTGTGAGTTGCCTTACCTATCGATTTGGTTGTCATTGCTCGCCTGAGGAGGTCGGTTTATTGAGGCGAGTCTCTCCGCATTGATTCTTGATTGATAGCCCGACTTGAGGACAAGCATGTGATAAGTATGGGGGAGTTTATAAACCTCTTTTTTGCCGTTTTCAGCCCTCGATTTCTCCACTCTCCTGTATGTTTGTCCCTTGATTCACTGAGAAATTAGATCGTTTGCACTCTCCTTCATTTGCAATCGTTGATTTTACTCTTTATAGGTATTTTGGCCCCAGTTTGAGGAAACTGGAGCTCAACGTCATATGGACAATGAAGGAGTGACATTTTTAGAAGGGGAGAAGTTCGAGGACTTTACGAGACGACAAGGAGCAAAGGATTTGGGGACAGAAGATTCCACATGGCCAGCCGCGCATGTGTGCATGGCCGTGTGGAATCACTAAAAAGTTGAATCAAAGCAGGGCTAGTCATGCATCCTGGGCACAACCGTGTGTCTAAGGAAGAAAGTTTCTTACAGGAGTGCAAGGATGGTCGTGCGCTTCTGCTCAGCCATGCTGTTTTGGGTTAGAATTTGTGCCCAATCGGTCGTGTGTCGAGGCAATCTCGCGCGTCCCCATTTTCCTACGATACTTAATTTTCCTCAAAAATAGAATCAGCATATCTTGTATTTTTTTTAGGAGCACTCTTAGGGAGTGGATTTAGGACGGTTCATTACTGAGTACTTTGACACACCATTTTCGATCTAACTTGAGATTCTAATTTCTTTTTCTGATTGTGAATTCATCATTGTAATCAATTTGACTACCCTTCTCTCCCCTCCTCACTTGCAAATTTAATTCACATTTCCTCCTTTGAACATGTTTTTCGGATTGATATATGCATTTGTGATTGTTGAGATGTGTAGAGGCTAAATCCCTAACTAAGGTTAGCTTTAGCGCCTATTATGCGATTTGGAATCATGTTGTAGGTTTTGTGATTGAATGCTCATGCATCTAATTGAAATCTCATTTAGTACACCACGTGTTCAGCAAATTGCCTGAGAGGAATCTAATCATGTTTTTAATTAGAGTTTAGGAAATCAACGAAAGTTGAATTCCTTTACTAAGAGTTGCTTTGTGAGTGATTGATTTCTTAACATGAGAATAGTTTGGGTTTTAACTAGGAATTATAGCTTACTTAATCCTGCTGCATTGCTGATTCTATTTCATAAAAATAGATAACTAGGATCGCTTAGCCAGACTAATGACCTTCGAAAGTAGGCGTACATGTATGCCAATTTGTAACCATTCCATTTTAGTCATTTGCATGGGCATGTTTACACGATTTAGTTCATGATCCATAAAAAGCATATTAGTGTGGTAACCCTAATATGAGATCTTTGATATTATTGAATCGAATAGATTTAGTATCATTCGGTCTTATCAAGCTGAATCAATTTTTGCATATATTAAATGTGGAAAGTTACTATTGGTAATTGAAATCAAGTTCCCTGTAGAAACGACTTGTACTTACCAGTCAGCTAATTACAGTTACACCGTACACTTGTGGTAAATTTAAACATAACATTATCAAATTGGGAAAATAGGGAGGATAAGGGTGAGATTGAGGGACAATAGGTAGTGTAACCTTCAAGTTGGGATTTCATTCAGTTTCTTTCTCCTTAAAGTCCAAAAGGAGCTCATTTTCTTCCTTGGCCTCTTCTTGAACCCTGTAGGCTCTTCTTCTTCTTGAACTTGAACGTTAACCTCCCTAGTTTCCTCGAAAGAAGGAATTAGTGTAGAATCCATTTGAATGGGAGCCTTAAGGGACCTCTCATCCATGGTCAAGATTTCTCTTGTGGCATCAAAACGCAAAATAGACTCATTTTCATCATGAATCAATATCTTCTCTTATAGAACAATTGATTTTTCTTCCAAGAGTTCTACTTTAGTGAGTTGATATGGATTGAATCTTACATCCACATGTGACTTAAGCTAACTCAAAGTCTTGATTTTGGGCTTGCCTTCAAGAGCTCCCTTCCGTCTAAGGCATTTAAACCAATCGTAAGCATAACCTTGGAGTTTTTGAGTTGCTATCAAGAAACTCTCTTCATCATAACATTCTTTAGCCTCAAAATAATCTTCAAGTATTTGAACCCATCCTAAATAGATTGTAGGATCCAAACTATTACCATAAAAGAAAGGAAGCTCTTTCGTGACCTTTTCAAATGTGCCATTTGCTTGTTAAACTCTCTTATTTGAGCTTGAAGCCTAACAATGGCCCTGCGTATCTCATTAACCATGGTTGCAAGATGTTTGAAGGTGAAAAGAAGGGAAAAGGAACAAAAAGAAGTGGCGGAGTTGAACAAGAACAGTGATCACGAGGCATGGGGGCCACCACGGAGGGGTTGTGGTGCTCTCTGGGATGAAAAAAAAATGTCAAGGGCGGTCATGGTTAGTGGTCTATAGAGCTGGTTAGCCAGATATCAGTTTAATGAAAATTGGTTAATAGATTTTTGGTTCAAGAAAATTCTGAAAGGTAACTGAATCGAAAATTTTGGTTAACAGATTTTTCGTTAACCGAAAATTTGGGTTCGTCCAAAACCCGAACCGTAACCAAAGTAAAAAGGCTAGTTAACCGATTTTTCAGTTCAGTTACCGGTTAACCGTTCACAAATTTTAAAAAAGTATACTTTCTTACTTAAATTTTTCATTTTTTATCTTTAAAATTATTTTATAAAAATCAAATTTTGGTTACCATTCACAATTAATAAAAAGTGCACTTTCTTACTTAAATTTCTATTTTTCGTGTGTAAATCTTTAAGGAAAAAAAAAATTTCGGTTCGGTTAACCGCTGCTTAACCGAATTTTCAAACCGTCCGAACCGCAACCGAACCCAACCGAAAACCAAATTTTTTTCCCAGTTCAGTTAACCAAACTAGTTTTTTTGAAACATTTGTACGGTTAACCAACTCACTAATTTTTTTGAAAAATTTGTACGATCAATTAGTTTTGTAGTTCGATTTTTTTGGTTTTCGGTTTTCGATTTCGGCTTTTTACACACCCCTAGCCACAGTCCTTGTGGATCACCATGTGCTGCCTTTGGGGGTGACTGTCCTGGGTATTTTCTGAATTTTTGTTACAGCCTTTTTGTGTAGTTTTTGGTTGTGTTTGGTTTAGGAGTTTTGTTTAGGCTATCTTAGGGTTCTTTGTGCGCTAGACATGAGATTTAGAAGGGGAGAACTGACGGGAAAAGCTAGATAGAAAGGTAAAACCCAAGATTGATGGATTTGTTTCTTACTAAGATGAAGTAACTTTTCGCTCTGATAACAATTGATGCAGGAGACTTGCTCTGATACCAATTCATCCATATTAAATTTTATTTGACCAAATAGGGTATGAAATCCATGTAGATGAGCCCAATTGGTGTTAAAAACCAATATTTCCAAGGATGAACCAAGAGAGAGAATCCCCAATCAAAAGAAAACCTCTAATGGATATTAATCAATACTTTAAACATGCCACCAAGAGATAAATCAAAGAGGATATATCCAGGCTAATGGTTAAATCAACACACCCTCTAACCCTCTAAAGCCTTAGCGCCAACGATTAGATTACAGGGATGAACTCAAATCACCACCATCCTAAGAGAGACAAAGATTTTGAGATTTTGAGCAAAAAGCACCAAGCTTCAAGCTCTCATGTCATTCAACAAGTCTGAATTTTCATGGTGATAATTAGGTCTATAAATACCCCGCTTGAGGGAAAATTAGCTACACATTAGTGGGGTAAGTAGGCCAATAGGAGGCTTACAAAATATCCTAGAAAAATAAATTAAGCGTAAGATAATTACAATCACTGTGAGCTGTATTTTTCAAGATTCATCCTCCATTTCTAGAGGGCCTTGAGCAGGCTCTACTACAGCAATGGAGGTTCCGCCACTTGTCGGTTCCTCCTTTATGTGTAAAGAATCATCCCATGCTAATTAATCTCCAAAATTACAACTTTAACCTCATCAATTAAGCCCATAATCATAACCATGTATGTTCATATACTAGACTAACCTTTGCTCCATATTTAGCCGATAACATCCTCAATACTTGGATTTTGAGTGTGATTCAAAACTTGTTAGAAAAAGGACATTTGGGGCTTTCCATCCACAATTAAAACACTAATTTTGAAGATTATTTGATTATCCTAAAAGAAGCTGAAATTTGACCTATGAAACTGGAAATTTCTGGACAACTTATGCTAGAAGCTTTATTTGTCATAATCCACCACTAACAATTAAATTATGAACCTAATCAACTTTGGGGAAAATGAGTTGGGTTCTTGCTCCACATCAATTATCATAATAGAATTGTTCGCATAATTGCTCTTGTTGTTCAACATTTATGCTCTTTGATAAATAACTTTAGTAGTGAGATTGTTACTGCTACTTCACGTTGTGCAATGATTACATTCTGACCACATTGGTTGCATGTAAGCTCAATCTTTTGATGAGTGCATGCTTTATTTAATTTATCAATAGCAGCCGAGTGACCGTTTATTTTGAATACGATTTGGCTTATAGTCTTTGTGCATGGAGAATATATCATTTGAAAATTATTTCTAATAATCATATCATGGAAATGTTGATCAATAACCCAAAGAACTGGTATAATACATTGGAATCCTCCAATTTTCATGGAAAATCCTTTTTTGGCCTGATTAAGCTGTCATATGCTTTTTTTCATATGAATTCTAAATTTAGAGATCTTTTTCCTAAATAGATAGAACAAAAACTATCGATGTAAGCGCACAATTCATATATGATATATACCTCTAAGCATATATTTATTGGGATATAAATGTTGTTAGGATTAATGTTGGTGGCTTCATAGCATATATCCATAGTTGTATTTTTTACTAATTTATACTCATAAATTGATTCACCAATGGTCCCTGTTTTGCACCAAATGATTTGTGTATCTGAACTCATACTTCAATCTACACTACTTCTTATAGGTCCGGAACTCATTCTATTCATTTCACTGGTCAAACTAATTGTGTCATCTTCGTTAACTTCTTCTTTAGTTGTGGAAGATATTTCTCCTTATTTTAATCCTGCACTCATACGCCTTAATAGTTAGGGCTTAGTGGTAATTTTTCTGGTCTCATCGTTTTCTATTATGTTCTTTTTATCGATTTTAGTGGGATTGGCAAAATTAGCTATCCAAAATCTATCAGTTTTTATCTCCCGTGGATTAGATTTTATCCTTTAAAGTTTTTGTATAGGAGTAGGGCTTTCAATTTATTTATTTTTTTTGCCTCCATTAGTGTTGCATTAGTTTTTGGATCTATAGTATTATATAATTTGTAGATTATTTTCCAAAATATCCTTAATAGGTAACCTTTTCTCTTCATGTCCATCCCAATTGTTTTTATTTTAAAAGATGTGAAGTTTTTGGCAAGTTTATATTTTAGTCTCACATAATATCTAGGTCAACAATTTAATCCTACTAAACCATTACAAAAATTGGTCTTAATCCCAATGATAATTTGATTGTTAAATTTGGGATGCCTTATATCATAGAACAAAGCATAAAGATCAATTTCTTTGCCATAATACTATAATGGTGTAATTTGAATTTGGACACTTCCAACATAGATACACCTGTACTTTCTATCCTTCTTATACTTAAGGATGTTTTCCCAATTAATAAGATTAACTTCTTCGGCGTCATATTCATAGTCTTTTATTTCTAAATCCTCTTTTGTCATCTTCCATGCATACTTATTCTTTAATTGAAAGATGGATTTTTTTATAGATCATATCCTTTTGTATTATATGAACGATCCAATCTCCTTTGACGTCTTTATTCTTATTATGTATTGTGAATTCTTCTCCTTAAAGGTCGCCAAGATTAATTGAGCTACTTTCTATCATATGCCTAGTTTCTTCATAATCAGTTTCTTCATATTCATCTTCCATTACTATTTCAACATTTCCATTGTTGCTTTTCAAGGCTAGATCTAGTGTTTTTTCTTCGCTAAGCTCAAAATAGTTTAGACTACCCAATGTTTCAATAAGCTTGTAGTTCTTCGTATTTAATTTTTACATTTGTCTGCATATTAACGTACTACTCTACATGCCCAACACTTATGGCTATTTTTTTCCCTGCAGGATAGTAAGAAGCTTCTTTTGTATTTTTCTCCCCTTTGCTTGTTAAAGCTCTTTTTCTTAAAAAAATTTCTTGTTTTTTTCTCTTCTCAAGTTCATTTCCCCATTGATGAGTAGTATCGCAACAGGTTAGAAATTGTTTCTTAATTTTCTTCTACTTTTAGAGATCAAGATATTGATCACTTACTGATTTTCTTAAATTAGAAATTCTTTTTCCAAGAGTATCAATGAAATCTACTTTCTCAAGTTGTGTAATGTATTTTTAATTGATTATTGAATTGATTGGATAAGGTAATTTGCCACAAAACATACTAGAATTGGTTTCATTGTCCCCAATTTCATAATAATATCGTCTAAATTCAGCAATACAATTTTCTAGATATCTCAAATGCCACAGCTCTATATTATTAATTTTTATTTGCCACTCTATAGCTTTTTCTTCTAAATGAAGTTTAGCTCCGATAAATTCAGTTTGGATTTTTTTACATAATTTATTGAACATACCTGCTGGTGTTTCCATCATTCTTCATACATTTTACCTTACTCATCGAATGAATTTTATCAGTCAGCTACAATGCAAAAGAAACTATGTTCAATATTGTTTAGAAATTTCCAACAGACCATGTGGTATTCAAGTTGAGGACAATATTCATACCCCTTTTCCAATGTTCAAATATTTATTCTCTATTATGAGTCCCATCGACGTTTAGGATGTAACCCATTTGGCTAATTAGGTTAAGACTAATCTCTTCAAAAGATGTGGTCTTCCTTGGGATGAACCTAAGGGAAAAGTTAGTTGTACGTCCTCCTGATATATATCTATGTCTCATTAAATGGATGTTTCTGCTAAACGATTCACCAAACCCTTCAGGTTTTGGAATAACATTGTTAACTATATTGGATTTGATTTCGCCGATGTTGGGTACTTCACAATCTCATTGATTTCGCTTACAGCTACCAATTTTCCATATCTTTTGTCCAATTTTCTTCCAATTTATTCTGAAGGAACAACATCAAGATCCTCTAGTTTAATTAGGTTCATCTGTTGATATATTTCTTGATCTAAGTAGATAGTGTTTGCTTCTTCATTATCATCAAATAGGACATCTTACTTGTCTACTATTGCAACCATAATTTTGTTTAGTGCTTCTGACTTTTGTTCTTTGTCAAACATATTTTTTAATTCCTCAATATTATACTGCTTATATTCGATCCTCGTCTTCTTTCTCTTCCTTTTTTGATGACTTTTCAATTGATTTTTCTCCTACTTCTTTTTCTATTTTATTTCTTGTTAGGTTTTAGAGAGGGTATTTATGCTGAAATGGAATATTAATACCTAAATTAGATTTTTTACTATGTCTAACTTCGTTGATTAGGAAAACAGGGGTTATGGGCAAATACTTCTTTATCTCTTTAACATCGGCCTTCATTTACACTAATTCAGCTTTTAATTCTATAACTCTATCAGCAATATAGTTCAATTACGGTGGTACTGAAGTGCTTCCCTCTAGTTTGTGAACAATATGCGACTAAGTAGGAGCAGGACAAGCAGTGGCGAATCTAGGCATCCGAATTAGGGGTGTCTACCTACTAATGTTCATCTCCATATATACTAAAAAATGAAGTTGCAATAATACACAAAATACAATTACCTCCTATTACACAAAATTTTTTCACTATATAACTAACTATCTATGGACCGAACCCCTCAATTTGGTCAATTTGGTCTGGTTTTGGCATATTACTTTCGAAATTCAATTTAAAAGAGAACTAGGACTAGGAAGATGACTAGAGGAGAGAGATTTAGAGAGTTAGGGTAAGCGTGTGGGATAGGAGAGAGGTTGAGTTGTTGGGTTTGTTGTGTTAGATTGCATCTGGCTCATCTTTACAATTATATTTTTTATTAAAAAAGAAAATTTACAAGTGTTAATAGTTTGGCCTGCTTATTGCAAGGATACCTTAGACTTGTTGGACCTATTTCAGGGGTGTCCAATTATGGTAACTTTAACCCTTTTAAAATAGCAATTTGAAAATTTGTTTGGACTAGGGGTGTCCATGAACGCCCCTAGCCATAGTGAAGATCGGCCTATGAGGACAAGTAAATGATAAATCAAGCATTACATACAATTAATTAGCTTAAATAACTATTAATTAACTTAATTATATTGATTATTTTTGTCATTTAGCTCTGATACTAGATGAAATAGGGCTTTAAGTAGTATTTATGAGAAGAATGTCATGTGCACAAAACTAAAATTTTCGAAAGTAAGTTTTTAAGGATTGATATTAAAAATGAAAATTTTAAAAACTTATGGTACTTGGTGTAATTTTAAAAGTCAGCTTGGTCACATTTGGCTTCAGAAAATATTTGCCCATGTTTAAATGGACCTAAAAATATTTACCCAAACAAGTTGGCTCAGAAAAATATTAACCTATACCTAGATGGTCCATACTAGAATTTATCTATTAAAAGTAACTTAGGATCAACCCTCCCAAGAAGGACGAGTTAACATTTTCTCTAAGCTATCATGAAGTACCAAGAACGTGGAGGCATGCATGTCCGTAATGAGATAACCTAATAAAAGCTGCAATGTTGTGAAGGTATGGTTTACTATAGGGTTATTAGCGAGATTAAAATGTCCAATCATTAGGAGTTTGACCTTATTTGACAAATAACATTTGCAGCTTATAAAGAGCATTATAATTGAATGTTCGTGACAGAGTAAGTTGAAGGTAAACCTGTTGATTAAATTATGGAAACTCAAAGCAAAGAAGAAGTTCGTCAAATGAATGCATTAGAAAAGTTTTATTTCATAAGACAACTACAATACTTTAATATTTTATAGTACACGAAGCGAGCACCAAACATGGTCATGCCAATCATACGGCAATCAAGCACAAAGGGAAACTAATTGATATGACACGTAGGGGGAACATTTGTGAAATCAGAGTGATTCCATTTGAAAATCAAGTGACTAGACTCAATCATGAGCACTAGGACAAAAGGTCTTAATCACACAAAGGAACAGACAAATGGTGAATGTTTAATAGAACTGCAAGGAGGTTATTGACTCAAAATTTTAGTAAGTATTTAAGTCCACTGGCGGTATACCTTTATTGACCTTGAGCTTGATGCAAGTAACCCTATAGATATGCAAATGAGTTCTTTCGTGGATAGATGTCATCGTACAATGTAATATATACGTAAGAAGGAGGGTGCCCAATTATTTGTAACAAAAGAAGGTTTATTACAGACTCTTGCATATCTAAATTTAGTATTATGCAGGGATTAGTGTCGATCTGTAAGTCTTACAATAATATTTGGCAAATGATCAAAGTGTTTGGCAATAACAAAATTGGAAAGCCTAAAATCCATGATCGAGTTGAAAATATATTGGAAATTGTTAAATTAAAAAAAAAATGATGCCTACTAAAGCTCTCGGCCCGATGGTTTTTGTACATTGTTTTTTCAATGGTAATGTAATATTGTAGGCGATATGGTAAGTGCCACGATGCTCCATGTGTTGAATGGCGGTAACATGCCAAAAAATATGAACCACACAATTGTATCTCTCATGCAAAAGACCAACCAACTAGAGATTATGAAAGAATTGGGTCTGATTAGCCTTTACAACGTAAGACATAGATTGGTTTCAAAAGTGATGGCTAACCATCTTAAATCTATCCTTCTAAGATTGATTGATAGAAAACAATCGGCCTTTGATAATGTGTTGGTGGCGTATAACATCTTTCATCTTATAAAAAAGAAGAAAATCGGTGAAAGCATCGATATGTAGTAGGGCTTGGATTAAGCTAGCGATGAAATATTTACATTCCATTTTTGGGTGAACGGTCGGATGGTGGGGGATGTAAGACCTAGCAGTGGGCTTCAGCAGGGGGATCCATTACTACCACAACTTTTTCTGTTTGTTTCTGAAGGCTTGTCTGCATGTTTGTGTGGAACTTGCATGGATAGACGGCCGCATAGAGTACAAAAATGCGAAGGGCATCCAAGATTTCCCATCTATTTTTCGCAAGCAACAACTTGATGTTTCTTAAGTCCAATGAAAATGAGGCTGCAAAGTTATGCAGGGTTCTACAGGAGTTTGAAGAGATGTCCGGGAAAGAAGAGATGTCCAAGAAACAAGTTATTCTTGAAAAATATGAAGTTTTCTTTAGCTCAAATGTGGGTGAAGGGGTTCGTGTCATGCTCTTGATATACTGGGCAGGAGTGATAAGGAAGGACTATTGTAAATAATATTGTATATATTATTTTTATTGTATTTTCCTATTTTATGTGTGTACTTCCTAAAGTGATGAGCTAGGTACTTGTATATCTGTTGTATCTTTTACGTGAATGAAGAGCAGCAAGACAGAGAGTTTTGATTGTCCATTCTTTGCCTGCCTCCTCTCTGATCTCTTCATGGTATCAGAGCGCTAATCACAAAAAAAAAATTGAAAAGAGAGGAAAAGATCAGAAACATGAGTGATTCAAAAACTTTTGCGATTGATGAACAATCACCTTACTTTCTCCACCCCTCTAACGGACCCGGAGCCATCATCACCGTCATCAAGTTTAATGGTGAAAATTATGAGTTATGGCAACAATTTGTAACAACGGCCTTGATGGCCAAGAACAAACTAGGTTTTATCGAAGGAACCATAGAACAAACTGGCTCAACGTCAAACCCGGCCAAGATCAGAGCATGGATGGTTGTAAATTCAATAATAAGATCATGGATTTTAAATGTGACTGATTCAAAATTGCAATCCAGTGTGGCATACAAGGACATTGCTAAGAAGATGTGGGAGAATATTGCCCAGAGATATGCAGTTGTTTATGCTTTGCGCATACATCAGCTAAATACTGAGATTGCTTCATCAAAGTAGGGTAATATGGCAATGGTAGATTTCTACTCCAAACTTTTGGGTTTATGGAACGAGTTGGGGAACTATGTGGAATACCCTGTGTTCATGTGGTAAGTGTGAGTGTAACATTGCCCGAAAAAACGAAAAGATGATGGAAGATAAGAAAGCCCATCAACTTTTGATAGGGTTAGATGATGACCTCTACTCGACTCTGAGAGGTCATATTTTGGCTGTTGATCCGCCTCCATCATTAAAGAAGATATTCAACTTGGTGAAACAAGAAGAGAACCATAAGAAGGTTGTGAGGAACCAAGACAGCCAAGGAGAAAGAGCAGCTGCATTTGCTATCATGTCCAATCCACGGTCTTCTCATGAGAAGGTATGAAAACATTGTGGCAAACTTGGACATGAAGCGTCCAACTATTTTGAGCTCATTGGGTATCCCACAAATTAGGGTACAGGAGGACGATACCGAGGATGTGGAAGGGGGTGAGCCAGCGCTGCAGGACGAATAGAGACAGCACGAGGGCGAGGTATCAAAACTGCCAACATTCTCCACACCACAATCGCACCATGTACGAGTGGTGATGAGAATCGAGCTTTTGCTGCTGCTGTCGCTGTTCTGGGGTTCACTGCTGATTAGGTACAAAGGATCCTCTCCCTGATAGAGGAGCCGAAGGATGGGTATGAAAAGCTCACTGGTAAGAACTCTTGGCTTCTAGATAGTGGAGCCTTACTTTATATGACAGGAAGTTTTGTTGTGCTTGAAGATGTCAATGATGTTGTATCTGTCCGGGTTGACCTTCCTAATGGGGATAAGGCAGAAGCAACCAAGCAAGGAAGTGTGACGTTGAGTCCCAACCTCCGTCTGCAAAATGTTTTATTTGTGCTAGCTCTAAAATGCAAGTTAATATCTATTGCGCAACTTATATATGAATTAAAATGCATAGTAATATTCACCGATCAGTTTTGTGTGATACAGGACCATTCTATGAGGAGCCTAATTAGAATAGTGAACACTGGGACGGGGTATGTTATTACAAGGGAGCACCGCCATCAAAAGCCAAAGTTAATGCGGTGAATCTTTGGCACCAATGAGTGGGACATCCTTCAAGTCAGATGCTATCTTATTTATCTCTTAGCCTTAAGAAATCATTTCCTTGTCATGTTAAAAATAAAGCATGTGATGTGGGTTTTAGGGCCAAACAAACTCGTATGCATTTTACTTTGAGTACCAATAAAGCATCAAATTGTTTTGACTTGATTCATTGCGATATGTTGGGTCCCTATCGTATTACTTCTTTATACGGCGCTCATTATTTTTTTTACTATTGTGGATGACACAAGTAGAGCCGTTTGGGTGTACTTAATGAAAGAAAAAGGAGAAGCATCCCATTTATTAAGAATTTTTTTCTTGATGGCCAAGACTCAATTCAAGGGCAACGTCAAAATAATAAGAAGTGATAACGGGTTAAAATTTATTTCTGGACCTATGAAAAACTTTTTTAGGAAACATGGGATAATACACCAAACTAGCTGCGTTGACACGGCCCAACAGAATGGACGGACAGAAAGGAAGCACCGTCATATTTTGAAGGTTGCAAAAGACCTACGATTTCAAGCTAATTTGCCCATTCCATTTTGGGGTGAATGTGCCCTTACTGCATGTTATTTAATTAATCGAACTCCAAGTTCAGTTTTGAAAGGGAAAACATCGTATGAGGTTCTATTTGGAGAAACACCTACTTATGATCATATTAAGACTTTCGGGTTTTTATGCTATGCTTGTCGTCATCAAATACACAAAGATAAATTTGGAGAACAAAGTTGAAAATGTGTGTTTGTTGGATATCCTTTTTCCAAGAAAGGATAAAAGGTGTATGATCTTAACACTGGAGAAATATTTGTGCGCTGAGATGTGTCATTCATTGAGGAAGAACTCCCTTTTGGGAAAGCGTGTGCAAGCTCTCCGATGGTACTTTCTAACCAAAGTCACATGGACGAACATTCTCCTATTGTTTAGGCTGATGATGATTGGGCAGTACCCACTTCATCCAGGGCAACACATGACAGTCCAAGGGCAGATAGCCAAGAAGGAAGCATGCATACTTCACATGTGGATAGTGAAGGAGCAGGGTTGCACGAAGAAAGGGGGAGTTCCACAGTTATGGAAAATAAACTTGAACTAGGAAGAGGACAAAGGGTGAAACGAACACCAACTCACCTTCAAGACTACATGTGCTACATGACTCAGGTTGAAGATCTCGTCCCATCCTCACCTAGCTCACTCCATAAGGTATCCTCAGGTAACCCTTATCCTATTACGGATTATACTACTTGTGCAAATTTTTCTAAAGCGCATAGATGTTATTTGGCTACTATTATAAAAATTATTAAGCCCAGGCATTTTCATGAAGCTGTTAGAGACTCTAGATGGCATGAAGCTATGGGGAAGGAGATCGAGGCCTTACAGTGTAATCAAACTTGGTCTCTTGTTGACATGCCGAAAGGCAAAAAGCCCATCAACTGTAAATGGGTTTATAAGGTGAAATATAAATTGGAGGGGAGCATTGAACGCTTTAAAGCTAAAGGAATTCGAGGAGATAAGCAAGTTGAAGGTTTTGACTACTATGAAACCTTCGCACCAGTTGCTAAAATAGTAAGTGTGAGAACTTTTCTCTCTGTAGCAGCAACTAAAGGTTGGGATTAGCATCAAATGGACGTCAATAATGCATTCTTGCACGGGGATCTTGAGAAAGAAGTATACATGACTCTTCCTCCAGGATTCAAGGGTTCTCATCTGAATCAAGTATGCAAACTTCACAAGTCCTCATACGGTTTGAAACAAGCGCCTTGACAATGGTTTACCAAGTTGTCATCCAAGCTAGAGGAATATGGGTTCATTCATTCTTATATTGATTATTCCCTTTTTACATATAAAAAGGGTGCTATTTTTATAGGTTTTTTAGTCTATGTTGACGACTTGATGCTCACTAGCAGCGATTCTATCACATGTACTCAGTTTGAGACATATCTTCATAGCTGTTTTCACATCAAAGATTTGGGCCCGTTCAAGTATTTTTAGGGACTTGAAGTTGCCAAATGCCTTACAGGATTGTTTCTTAGTCAGAGAAAATATGCTCTTGAGATTGTGGAAGATTGTCATGTTCTTGGGTGCAAGCCCGTTGATTTTCCTATTGAGACTAATCACAAACTTGCACTCGCGATGGGTATATCAGATCCAACTCAGATCCGTCAATTTATTGGTAGACTTATCTATCTCACCATCACTCGACCAAAACATTATTATGCAGTCCACATTCTTTCGCAATTTATGCAAGTGCCTAAAGAAGAACATATGGATGCTGCTAAGAGGGTTCTATGATACCTTAAAGGTCATCCCGGACAAGGTAGTTTGCTACGCAAAAATCCAAATTTGCAATTGTGTGCATTTTGTGCCTCAAATTGGGGGGACATGTCCTATCAATCAACGGTCTCTCACAGGTTATTTCGTGACACTCAGTGGATCTCCTATCTCTTGAAAAAATAAGAAGCAGACTATGGTATGCCGGTTTTCAGCTGAGGCAGAAGATAGAGCAATGGCAACAGTCACTAGTGAGCTAGTTTAGCTCAAATCATTTTTGGCATCTATAGGCGTCTTTCACGATAAACCCATACGAATTTATTGTGACAATCAGGCTGCTCTGCACATAACCAAGAATCTAGTTTTTCATAAGACGACTAAACACATCGAGATTGACTGTCACTTCATTGGGGAGCGTCTTCTTTTCGGTGTTATCGCCACTGATTATGTTCATTCTCGACATTAGCTAGTAGATATCTTCACTAAGGCACTTGTGAAGCAATCGTTCACCTATTTACAAGCCAAGTTGGGCATTCGTGATCCGTATGATCCACCTTGAGGGGGAGTCATAAGGAAGGAATATTGTAAATAATATTGTACATATTATTTTTATTGTATTTTCCTATTTTTTGTATTTCCTAAAGTGATGAGCTAGGTACTTGTATATCTACTGTATCTTTTACGTGAATGAAGAGCAGCAAGACAGAGAGTTTTGATTGCCTATTCTTTTTCTGCCTCCTCTCTTATCTCTTCAGTCAGATGACGAGCAAAAAAAAATTATTTGGGATTGCCAATATATATTGGAAGGTCTAAAAAAGTTATTTCAGCATATGAAGTAGAGAATTTGGAATAGGCGAATGGGTGGAAAGAAAAATTCTTGTCTCAAGTAGACTGGGAATTCTAGTAAAATCCATCTTGCAAGCTATGCCTTCGTTTTTCATAAGTGTTTTAAATTTTTCATATTTCTTTTGTGAGGATGTCCACGACATTGTTATACGGTTTTGGTCATGTGAGGATGTGGAGAAAAGGGGTATTCATTAGCTTAGTTAGGATAAATTGTGTCATCCTCAAGGTCAAGGGCATTTGGGATTCAGAGATCTTGAATCTTTCAACCTAGCAATGCTTGCTAAACGACTGTGGAAACTTCCCGTGAACCCAACATTATTAGCAGCTCAGGTCCTTAAAGCTTGTTACTTTCCTTGGAGTGATATGTTGACTGTTAGGTTGGGTTTAAACCGAAGTTGTACATGGAAAAGCTTGCTAGAGAAAATAGATTTGCTGCTCAATGGGGTGAATGCACAATAAGGAATGGGGATGGGGTTTTGATGTGGAAGGATAGATGGCTACCTCAAGTGGAGACCCACTTTTTGGGGACTACTCCGGAAGGAAAAGAAAATTAGGAGCTGAGAAAACTGATGGTCCTAGACACTCATGAAAGGAATGTTGCCTTAGTCCGTGAACTTTTTACCAGGGAAGTTGTGGACAAAATTTTATTGATAAGCCTTAACACCAGATGGCTAGATGATGAAGTGAGGTAGCTCTTGTCAAAGGAGGGGGAGTATATGGTAAGGTCGAGATATTATTTGGCTCGTGCTTGTAACAATCCTACTCCTTCGTCTTCGGTTCATGGTCCATCTATTTGGCAACATCTTTGAAATCTTACCGTACATTCCCATGTCAAAACTTTCTCATGGAGATTTTGTTGTCATGACCTTCCTACTAGGTTTAATCTAGTGAGGAAGCAATGCGTGAATGATGCACGATATGGTATTTGTGGGGGTGGGGATGAAATTTTGAGCCATGATTTTTTGGAGTGTTACTAGGTCAAGGGGGTTTGGGGGAGGTGCTAGGTATTAGAGGTTTCGACATCAAGGATTAAATTTTGAAGGATTTGGACAAAGCTGAGTAGTGAACAACTGGAGTTATAAGCGTACAATCTTAGGAGTATTTGGTGGGCAGGTAATGAGTTCATCTTTAGGAATCATTGTATTAAACCTAGGGGAGGAGAGGGAAAGCAGGGGTTGTTAGGAATATCTACAAGCTATTAAAAGGGAGAAAGGGATGGTACAAGGGGGAGGGCAGGTGGAGGAAAGTGAAGAGCCATGTCAAAACTAATTATGAGGCAACAATTCATCTAAACCAGGGTAAAGTCATAGACGTTTTCAAGCTAGATGGCCTCCGAAAGGGGCTAAAGTAACAGCAGTTTCCTTTGGAGTGGACATAGACAAAGTAAAAGGGCTAGTTAATTGCTTACTGGAGAGTGATTCTCTGATGGTGATAATAGCTCTCACGTCTAGGCAACTAGGACGGAATCCTCTTCACTTCCCATTTAAAGATAGTCGACTTCAAATTTATTTGAGTAAGATGCGAAGCTTATCATGGAGTAGATGTATGGGAAATACAACAGCACACTGAGTGGCGAAGTGGAGTCTCTCTGTAATGGGTTTATGTGTTAGGATGTTAATCCCTTTATGGTTGTCTGATTGTCTTGTAGATGATGCTATACATATTGATCAATGAATGAAGTAAAGCATATTCGATCTCAAAAAAATAATTTTGTTATATTAAACTTTGAAAATATATGTTGGAAAGTGTTAGGTCAAGGATTTATAGAACGCTTGTGATGTGTAACGAGCAGTGAAAATAAAATGTGCACATAGGATATATTAGTAGCATTAGATCCAATGGGCTTTCCCGATGCGGGGTTACAAGATAGTCACCACTGAGAAGAATCAATTTCTCTTAAATAAGGGTAGCACTTGAGCTTGGCTGGGTTAAGAACTTTACTAAGTAAGCTAACCCTAGCCATTAGGACTAAGGTAGAACTGGCACACAGGATTCAATGTTATCTCTACAATAGTTGGTACCATTGCTGGAAACAAGGATAGAAGGCTACAAATCTATATTGGCAACAGAAGATCAATTGGCAGAAAATACATAGCTCAGGTGACATACATATTTTAGAATATTTGTTCAAGAACCATCTCAACCAAAAGCTTAAACTGATGGTTGAAGGCCCAGGAATAGGTTTATACTCTAACATGCCCCTTCACATGAATGCCCTTTACGCTTAAAGTGTGGATGCTGCAAAGGCCCCTCTATACCTTACGCAATAAATATGAGGTTTACTGAGATTTGAACTCCAGGCATCTTGCTCAGAAAGGCTCTAATACCATATTCAAGAACCATCTCAACCAAAAGCTTAAACTGATGGTTGAAGGCCAAGGAATAGATGTATACTCTAACAATATTGAACTTTTTCGGGAAGTAGATTGTATATGAACAAGGACTCATTGCTAGGAAATTAATTTAGAAACATTTTGAAGACAGCTTTAGACCACAACATTGTCATCCTAAACATTTGAGTGAGCTATCAAAATTAGCAAAGATTTTAACACTTTTCGCAAGATTAAGGAAGAAAGTTTTGTCCATGCTCAGGAAAATTCTAGTCACTCTATTGATAACAGGGTGTCGTATTCTAATTTGAGAAATCTTGGGATATACACAAAATAATGTAAGTATGAAATCATTAAAGACGAAGTTTGTTCCGGCAGACTAATAATGTTGGAGAAGGGAGTCCAAGTGAACCTACAAATGGCAGTAGTTCTTGGTATAAAGGTCTCGGAATCACCAATGTTATCAGTGGAGGGAGTTCTATAAAAAAGAGTGGCATAAAAATTCTTTTGAGAATAAGTCCTCAATTAACTTGCTAGGGGAAGCAACAAACTAGTTGGAAAAATAACTAGTAAGAAGGTACTTCTCAGAAGTGTAGGAAGGCATGAAGTATGACCCTAATTTTGATGTTAGCATTTAGGAATAAGAGACCAGTTATAGTATAAATCTATTCTTGAGCCTTTAACCATCAGCTTATACTTTTGGTTGAGTTGGTTCTTGAACATGGTATTAAAGCCTTTCTGAGCAAGATGTCTCGAGTTTGAATCTCAACAACCCCTATATTTATTGCGTAAGGTATGTAGGGGCCCTTCCAACATCCACGCTTCAAGCCCAAAGGGCATTCGCATGAGGTGGCGTGTTAGAATATAAATCTATTCTTGAGTCTTTCACCATCAGTTTAACCCCTTGGTTGAGTTGGTTTTCGAACAAGACCTTACCCTTTATAATGAGGTATACAAGCCTTGGCTAGGATGTGTTGTATATAACCAAGAGTTTATAGCTTAGACAATCATACAACATAGAAGCCATTCCGTATACAATGTCAACTACAGTATACCCGCTTGGTAAATGTTTCGAGGTTGTGCACTAACAATAATTTGGAGACATGGGTTTTTACGGCCTATTCCGTGAGAATTTTATGGAAGATGAAAGGCCTTAATTGACTTTTCATATGAGAAGGATCTGATGTGAGATACAAGAGTTGTTAAAACTCACAGAGGGCTATGAACCCTAGATGAGGAGTTGGCTAAGTGAATATGAGTGTCCAACTTGTCACCTAATGGGGTTTTTTTCCAAGGGATTACAATGTGGATAGGAACATTGACATATTGGCAAAGGATGCAGGGACTTTAATTGATTTCTGGTCCTATCATTAACTAGTTTGATGTGAAACTAGTAGATGGAACAAGATGATCAGATATTAAGGAGTGGTAGAAGTCCACATCAAATCTTACACATTGTAAAAGATGGATTTGATTAATGAAATTACAGTGAGAAATCATAACACGAGATATTCAATTCAACTGAGACAACTTATAAAATTCAGCACGAATGACTGTATATAAATGAAAAATGTGGGACCTTATCTAAATTTTTCATATATTAAGGTGTAAAAGAAGCTTACTAGTAGTTGGTGAAAGAATCTACATTTTAGACACCAGTAAGGCCTTACAGAGTTAAAAGTGTCATATGGAGCCAAAAAAGGGGGCTAGGGCTAAAGTTTATAATTGGTGATGTAACAAGCATAGCATGATATGCAATACTACATAGCCCTTCCTAAGATAATCATTCTATAGAAGCCAAAAGGTTAAAACAAAATAGTAATAACCCTCAAAATGCTTTTATAAAGTTAGGATTTAACATTCATGGCCACCACAAGTGTTTCTCACAGAGGTTAAGGGAAATACAACGACTAGGTTACTATCTGAGGATCCATAAATCTACATATTTTGTATCAATATGTACCCTCTCGGAAGTTGAGAATTCAATTACAACACACGTCAAGGGGAAAACCATGTACTAAGAAGACAATTAACCTAGCCAGTGAAATTGTTCTATGAGATTAATTATTAGATTGTCATTTGAATGGTATCATCAATCGCTCTTTTTCTACAATAAGAAATGTTCCTATACAGTTAATGAAGGAATTTATATATCAAATTAAGCATAAACAGATTTACCTTAATCCTACAGTGGAAAATGATCAAACCTTGGCTTTGAATCGCTGGTTAAGGAATAAACTCACTATTTGGAGAACCCTCACGATGCCATAGCCTAAGAGCCCTAGGATTTTGTGCAGAAAACTCTCTTTAGAGAATCCTTGGTGTTTCTTATGCGTGTCTTTCCTCTTAGACTGGCCCCCTTTTGTATTCGATCGACCAGTCAAAGAACGAGGGATTTTTAAGTGGCTAAACTGTCAACTTATTATGTAGATTGGGCTTACACCCCTTATGGGTGTATCATGCCCTAAGTTCAACATCTCCTACTCACACAAGAGGTTGTGCTTATTTCCACCTTAAGAAAAACTTATTTGCCCCTCATTTCTGTACAATCTTTATACTAGGCAAATAGGTAGTGTGGCTTACGTTATACATCTATTAAGAATATATAGCCTCTCATCAAGAACTGCACGTAAGTAGTTAGAAGTATCCAAGTACCCTAGATCATTTCAATCTCATTAAGATGTCTCACTTTGACCTCATCAAACCATCAAATTTCATATTCACAATTATGATCAATACGTCACAACTAGTGCACCGGTAAATAGAAAGTAATGAGATTTTGTGAATGATCTTCCTCTTCTCACGAGAGTTTGAACCAAATCTAACTTCTTTTTCTAGACATGTCCCGATAGACCTAACCATTCACGATCATTTGGTAACACCCTAAGATAATGAACATTTTAATCAAGTCACAAGCCACTAGTTGGAGTAGTGAGGATACAAACATAAGGCCATAACCTTACGGGGTCTCACATTAATATAATTAGAGATCTAACTTATAAACCTGATTGTTCATTTCTTACACACATAGCATGAACACATGCACTACAGCATTCTCACCTTCCCCATAAAGCGTATTTCTTTTGGTTCTTTAATGAAAATGCTATACATATGATATTTGGATACCTTATAATCCAAACTAAGTTCCCAAATGTACTCATTAACTTGAACTCACATTTGGCCTCTCCAAAGTAGATTAGGTAAAATTCAAGTTTACCCATTTGTTGTAATGACATTCTATCATTATCAAGGTGACATTCATGATTAAGTTAATAGTTTGTCCTAATTATCCTTGTGATAACTTTACTTAAAATCTTGTCTCATCACTCGTTGATACACAAATCCGTGGAGGCGATCACACATGTAAGGGGACTGACTTTAAGTCTACCTAACATACTTTTCACATTCAAGAACGCACGAGTATCCATGAATAAGAATGCAAAACAACTTATTTGAACCTCACAACATTAGACAATCACTCGTGAACATCAAAAAAACAAATGGTGAACAACATCTCAGGGCACAATAGTCATCTACGAAGACTTTTAAATTTTTATGTGCTCAACAAGCACATCCTTTACTAGGGCGAACCCAAATGGTCTACAACCATTTCCTTCGTACGAAATTATTTTACATTCACTCTCTTTGTGTGCTACCACATCATTCACAAAATCGAACTTCATGTCCAATCTGTTTGGTCTTACAATAATACTCAAGGTTCTTGGGGGCATGTGACCATAAAATGTCCAAATAAACCATTATTGTTAAGTAATAAATCATGCATTATTTTAATAATTATTTTGATTATATTGCATATATTATTTCGTCTAATTTACTTTATCATATATATTTTTCAGGTTAAGCGTTAATAAAATAAAGAGGAGAAGAGAAGATGTCGAAGCTCGGATTTGACACGCTAAGTTATCAAGTCGGTCCAAAAATAATGATTTATGAAAAAATATTATTTCCAAAATTATTTATTTGGGCTAGGGTTAACAAATTATTACTCCTAGTTGAAGAGAAACTAGAAAACTTGGAAGAGAAGGAGTCCGAGGAAAACCCTAGGAGAATAATGTTATAAATAATCTCACGCCTACCATACTCACGACAACATCATCCTCCTCATTCTCTTCATCGCCTCACATTATCCTCACCTCCACCATCACCAAATTTCATCATCATCTTCACGATCATCACCATAAACGTCCATCATAATCATCACATCATCACGTTGCTCTTCTACTCCATTAGAGTACTTTCATTGTTTTTTTTATTTTTCTTTTTTGTTTTATTAATTTGAACTCTTTATAGTATTAATTATGAAATATTTGGTTAATTATTGTGATTTTGTTAATAATATGTGTGATTAGTTTCCATGTACTTAGTATAATCTATTTGAAACCATGCTAAATTAATTATTTTGAAACAAGTTTTTTGCTTTATTGTCTTGTGGATTTTTATTCATGATTCTGTAACGGTTAGTATTTATTGTTTATGATATTCGCATTAGATAAATTAGAATGCATGCTAATTAGTTTAATACAAATTCATATGATAGTTTAAAAGCCTTCAATACGTAAAAGTTATAGTCTTTTAAGCATTAGTATCACCCTAATTGATCATAGATGGCTCAAACCCATCTCTTTTAATTAGATAATCGTTATAGATATTTGTTAAATCAATTTGCTGGTAAATTGGTCACAAGGCGTCAGATGATGTTTTTTTCTAATACGTAATGCTCTAATTTGATTAAATTCTTGCGCTAGTGTGAGGATTATCAAAACTAGTAAAGTTTATATTAGGGTTGGACCTAAATAAACTATAATATAAGGAAAAGCGGGAAAGATTCACTGGTGGGTGTCTTCTACAGTCTAACCCATTGATAAATTAATTTATGTGTTGATGATAAATATTAATTTGCATTGTGGATATAGATTGTACTGAGTATTTTTCATAAATTTGGTATATTTGATCATTATTGGTTGCTTTTTAGTTAAATTCTCTAGTTTGTCAATTTTTATTCTTCAATTTATAAGCTTTAATATAAACTTCGTTTACACCCCCCCCCCCTCAAGAGTAGTCTTTTAGGAGTGTCTTGGTAATATTAGATCAGTTAAATTTTGATTTTAGTGTGATTATAATTTTCAGATTTAATTTTTATTCTGTTTTGTCATTTATTTACCAGTTGGTTAGAAATTAGGTTAAAAATAGTTCCTTCTCTGTTTTTTCATGTTTTATTCCCTTTTAGGGTTTATATAGTATCCTATTCTGTCTCTATTTAATTTTGGAATTTTTGGAAATCATTTGATAATTTTTCAGAATTATTTCGCGAATTGGATATGTTCCGGTTTTTATTTTAATAAATCTAAAAATTACGTTTTTCATTTTCATGTTATGTTTTTAGGGTTTTATTTAGTCCAAAAAATTATATCCTAAAATCTAGGAAATTTTTGTATTTGTTTTCGTATTTATATTGGTGCAGTTTATTCTTTCTCTAATTTCATATTTTATTTTTTGTTTTAATTTTCTGGAGTTAATTTTCTGTTTTAATTTTTCTAAATTTAATTACATATAATTTTGGAGTCATAAAGTTATAAACTTGCAGAATATTAATTTGGATTACTTTCTATAATTTTTAATGCTATTTGTCTGCTTGATATTTGTTGTTTTAATTTTTCAGTCCAATATTGTGTTATTGATTTTGTTTTTATCATTCAGATTATTTGGGACATCTATTTAATTTTTTTTTCCAGGATTAAATTTAGAATATTTAGGAGCAATATTAAGCATTTTTAAAAAATTTTACTTATTAAATTTGATTTATTTTAGTAATATAAAGAGAAGTTACTATAATTTAGAATAGTAAAATCATTTAGAATTAAACTAACTTATTATCACAATCTTTCCTCATGGGATTGATCCCTACTTTCCTATGCTATAAATATTATTTATAAATCAAAGTAGTGGTTTAATTTGTAACTCTACGACAAGCTTTACAAATTTCGGCGTCATTGCTGGGGAAAGAAAATAAAATCGTTTGTTCAATTCTATGTAATTTTACTACTTTTATTGTTTTGTTTTAGCTCTAGTATTTTATTTTTATAGTTTGTTTTAGTTTATGAGATTAAGGAGTGGTCGCATGATCAAAGACTAAAAGAAGTATACATTTGAGGTGTTTGAAAGTAAAGAGATCAGGTATGCTTAGTGGAGGAGATCCAACTAGAAGATCCATGAGCTCATTTGCGTCAAGCCAATGACAGTAAACAAAGGCACTGGTTGCGAGGCAACCCGATGTTTTTTTTAGGGAAGTATACATTTAATTCTACTTTTAGCTTCATTATTTTTATCTTTCTACATGTATCAGGGACAATGCATGAATTAAGTGTGGGGGGTGCATTCTGCATTTAGTTCCTGCATTATTTATTCTTGAAAAAAAACAAGTAAATTTTTTTTTTATTTTCTTATATATAATGTATGATATGAATTTATGCTAGGCTTGCTTGCTTAAAAAAAAAATTATTTTCTTAGCTATTTGTAGTTTGTTCTTCTATGAGTGAAGACTTCGAAGCATGCTATCTATCATTTAGAGAAGTTTGAGTTGATCTTCAAATATCTTTTTAATGAGTAACTGTCATGATTATCTATCTTATTTGGTCATCTTATATAGCCGCTTCAGAGGCAATAAAAAGACCTAGCCCATTTCCTGGACTATTGAATTAGTAGAATAACTTATTAAAATGTTGACCTTTCTTATCTTAGTTAAAAAAAGAGAAAGAAAAAAAAAAGAAAAGAAAAAAATGATAGATTACCAACATGGGTAAGAGTAGGTGGCTTGGTACCTTTTCCCCTTAAGTTTAGGTGTCAAGTTGAGCCTTTTGTATGGCGTAACCCATGATTGGGAGAGTCATGCTTCTTTTTGGGCCGATCAATAACTCGCACCAAACTAACAGTCAATAAAAAAATGATAAGAATAAATTGTTTGCTCCAGCACCTCTATTTGGGTGAGTGTGAGACAGGGAGTGTGTAATTTCTAAGACCCTATATGAGTCTCGAATATGTGCGCAAGTGGAGTTTGAAAAAAAGAAGAAAAAAACTGCAAGGCAAGTTAAAATCAATTTCAATGAGTTATTCTTAGTTCAATTGTCTTTATAGCCATACCATACTTCAATTTTTTTATCGTAAAATTTTTAGACCTCTTGATCGATGTATGCATGCTTAAAAGAGATGGATGATTATTGCTCTTGTTACTTCATTAAAGAAGTGTTGTGAGGTTGATGAAGAAACTCTTTGATGGTAGTTAGATGTCTAGTAGTCATTCACTTGTTGGAAGGAAAACTAATTAATTTTGAATAAAACTGTTTTTAAAGCAAGCTAATGCTTAGTGTAAATTTCATATTTATGCATGACTTTATAAGAAAGAGGGTCAGCATGTAGGTTGAGTCCAGGATTTGTTTGCACAAGGACGTCCAAAGTCTAAGTGTAAGGAATTTGTTAAGTCATAAATCAAGCATTATTTTAATAATAATTTTGATTATATTGTATATGTTATAAATGATCTCACGCCTACCATACTCACGGTAACATCCTCCTCCTCCTTCTCTTCATCGCTTCATATTATCCTCACCTCCACCATCACCAAATTTCATCATCATCTTCACGATCATCACCATAAACGTCCATCATAATCATCACATCATCATGTTGCTCTTCTACTCCATTAGAGTACTTTCATTGTTTTTTTTTTATTTTTCTTTGTTGTTTTATTAGTTTGAACTCTTTATAGTATTAATTATGAAATATTTGGTTAATTATTGTGATTTTATTAATAATATGTGTGAGTAATTTCCTTATTCTTAGTATAATCTATTTGAAACCATGCTAAATTAATTATTTTGAAACAAGTTTTATGCTTTATTGTCTAATTGATTTTGTTCATGATTCTATAATGGTTAGTATTTACTGTTTATGATATTCGCGTTAGATAAATTATAATGCATGCAAATTAGTTTAATACGAATTCATATGATAGTTTAAAAGGCTTTAATACGTAAAAATTATAGTCTTTTAAGCATTAGTATCACCCTAATTGGTGATGGATGGTTCAAACTCATCTCTTTTAATTAGATCATCGTTATAGATATTTGCTAAATCAATTTGCTGGTAAATTGGTTACAAGTCATCAAATGATGTTTTTCTAATACATAATGCTCTAGTTTGATTAAATTCTTGTGCTAGTGTGAGGATTATCAAAACTAGTGGAGTTTATATTGTGGCTGGGCTTAAATAAACTATAATATAAGGAAAAACGGGAAAAATCCGCTTGTGGGTGTCTTCTACCATCTAACTCATTGATAAATCAATTTGTGTGTTGATGATAAATATTAATTTGCATGGTGGATATAGATTGTACTAAGTATTTTTCATAAATTTGGTATCTTTGATAATTATTTGTTGCTTTTTAGTTAAATTCTCTAGTTTGTGAATTTTTATTCTTCAATTTATAAGCTTTAACATAGACTTCGTTTACCCCCCCCCCCCTAAAGGAGTAGTCTTTTAGGAGAGTCTTGGTAATATTAGATCAGTTAGATTTTGATTTTAGAGTGGTTATAATTTTCAGATTTAATTTTTATTTTGTTTTGCCATTTATTTACCAGTTGGTTAGAAATTAGGTTAAAAATAGTTTCTTTTCTTTTTTTCCATGTTTTATTCCATTTTAGGGCTTATATAGTATCCTATTCTGTCTCTATTTAACTTCATAATTTTTGGAAATCATTTGATAATTTTTCATAATTATTTCGTGAATTGGATATGTTCAGGTTTTTATTTTAATAAATCTGAAAATTACGTTTTTAAGATTTATTTTATGTTTTTAGGGTTTTATTAAGTCCAAAACGTTGTATCCTAAAATCTAATCAATTTTTTATTTGTTTTCGTATTTATATTGGTGCAGTTTATTCTTTCTCTAATTTCATATTTTATTTTCTGTTTTAATTTTCTGGAGTTAATTTTCTGTTTTAATTTTTCTGAATTTAATTACATATAATTTTGGAGTCATAAAGTTATAAACTTGTAGAATATTAATTTGGATTACTTTCTGTAATTTTAATACTAATTGTCTGCTTGTTATTTTCTGTTTTACTTTTCAGTCTAATATTGTGTTATTATTTCTGTTTTTATCTTTCAGATTATTTAGGATAGCTATTTAATTTTTTATTTCCAGGATTAAATTTAGAATATTTAGGAGCAATATTAAGTATTTTTACAAATTTTCACTTATTAAATTTGATTTATTTTTGTAATATAAAGAGAAGTTATAATAATTTAGAATAATAAAATCATTTAGAATTAAACTAACTTATTATCATAATCTTTCCTCATGGCATCGATCCCTACTTTACTATGCTATAAATATTATTTATAAATCGAAGCAGTGGTTTAATTTGTAACCGTACGAACAACTTTACAAATTGTGGCATCGTTGTCGGGGAAAGAAAATAAAATTGTTAGTTCACTTCTATTTAATTTTACTGCTTTTATTGTTTTGTTTTTGCTCTAGTATTTTATTTTTACTGTTTTTTTTAGTTTATGAGATTAAGGAGTGGTCACATGATCGAAGACTAAAAGGAGCAGACGTTTGAGGTGTTTGAAAGTAAAGAGATTGG
Source organism: Selenicereus undatus (assembly GCA_017589665.1). Lineage (NCBI taxonomy): Eukaryota > Viridiplantae > Streptophyta > Magnoliopsida > Caryophyllales > Cactaceae > Selenicereus > Selenicereus undatus. The sequence goes on from JACYFF010031954.1 coordinate 54,139,734, forward strand.
GTATGCTTAGTGGAGGAGATCCAACTAGAAGATCCAAGAGCTCATTTGCATCAAGCTAGTGACAATAAACAAAGGCACTGGTTGGGAGGCAACCGACGTTTTTCCTAGGGAAGTATACATTTAATTCTACTTTTATCTTCATTATTTTTGTCTTTCTGCATGCATTAGGGACAATGCATGAATTAAGGGTGGGGAGTGCATTCTGCATTTAGTTCCTGCAGTATTTATTCTTGAAAAAAAACAAGTAAATTTTTTTTTTGATTTTCTTATATATAATGTATGATATGAGTTTATGCTAGGCTTGCTTGCTTAAAAAAAAAACTATTTTCTTAGCTATTTGTAGTTTGTTCTTCTATGAGTGAAGACTTCGAAGCATGCTATCTATCATTCAGAGAAGTTTGAGTTGATCTTCAAATATGTTTTTAATGAGTAACTGTCATGATTATCCATCTTATTTGGTCATGTTATATAGCCGCTTCAGAGGCAATAAAATGACCTAGCCCATTTCCTAGACTATTGAATTAGTATAATAACTCATTAAAATGTTGACCTTTCTTATCTTATTTAAAAAAAGAGAAAGAAAAAAAAAGAAAAGGAAAAAATGATAGATTACCAACATGGGTAAGAGTAGGTGGCTTGGCATCTTTTCCCCGTAAGTTTAGCTCTCAAGCTGAGCCTTATGTATGGCGTTACCCATGATTGGGAGAGTCATGTCCCTTTTTGGGCCGATCAACTACTCACACCAAACCAACAATCAATAAAAAAAAATAATGAGAATAAATTGTTTGCTCCAACACCTCTATTCGGGTTAGTGTGAGACAGGGAGTGTTTAATTTCTAAGACCCTATATGGGTGTTGAATATGTGAGCAAGTGGAGTTTGAAAAAAAGAAGAAAAAATTGCAAGGCAAGTTAAAATCAATTTCAATTAGTTATTCCTAGTTCAATTGTCTTTATAGCCATACCATACTTCAATTCTTCTATCGTAAAATTTTTAGAACTCTTGATTGGTGTATGCAAGCTTAAAAGAGATAGATGATTATTGCTCTTGTTACTTCATTTAAGAAGTGTTGCGAGGTTGATGAAGAAATTCTTTGTTGGTAGCTGGATGTCTAGTAGTTGTTCACTTGTTGGAACGAAAACTAATTAATTTTGAAGAAATCTGTTTTTAAAAGCAAGCCCATGCTTAGTGTAAATTTCATATTTATGCATGACCTTATAAGAAAGAGGGTCAACATGTAGGTTGAGTACAGGATTTCTTTGCACGAGGACGTCCAAAGTCGAAGTGTAGGAAATTTGTTAAGTCATAAATCATGGATTATTTTAATAATTATTTTGATTATATTGCATATGTTATTTTGTCTAATTTACTTTATTTTATACGTTTTTCAGGTTAAGCGTTAATAAAATAAAGAGGAGAAGAGAAGATGTCGAAGTTCGAATTTTACACGCTAAGTTATCAAGCCGATCCAAAAATAATGATTTATGGAAAAATATTATTTCCATAATTATTTATTTGGGTTAAGGTTACAAAATTATTACTCCTAGTTGAAGAAAAACTAGAAAACTTGAAAGAGAAGGAGTCCATGGAGGAAAACCATAGGAGAATAATGTTATAAATAATCTCACGCCTACCATACTCACGGTGACATCATCCTCCTCCTTCTCTTCATCGCTTTATATTATCCTCACCTCCACTATCACCAAATTTCATCATCATCGTCACGATCATCACCATAAACGTCCATCATAATCATCACATCATCACGTTGCTCTTCTACTCTATTAGAGTACTTTCATTGTTTTTTTAATTTTTCTTTGTTGCATTATTAGTTTGAACCCTTTATAGTATTAATTATGAAATCTTTGGTTAATTATTGTGATTTTATTAATAATATGTGTGAGTAATTTTCTTGTACTTAGTATAATCTATTTGAAACCATGCTAAATTAACTATTTTGAAACAAGTTTTATGCTTTATTGCCTAGTTGATTTTTATTCATGATTCTATAACGGTTAGTATTTGTTGTTTATGATATTCGAATTAGTATAATACAAATTCATATGATAGTTTAAAAGGCTTTAATACGTGAAAGTTATAGTGTTTTAGGCATTAGTATCACCCTAATTGATGATGGATGGTTCAAACCCATCTCTTTTAGTTAGATAATCGTTATAGATATTTGGTAAATCAATTCGCTGGTAAATTGGTTACAAGGCATCAGATGAAGTTTTTCTAATACATAATGCTCTAGTTTGATTAAATTCTTGTGCTAGTGTGAGGATTATCAAAACTAGTAGAGTTTATATTAGGGTTGGACCTAAATAAACTATAATATAAGGAAAAACGGGGAAGATCCGCTACTGGGTGTCCTCTATAGTCTAACTCATCGATAAATTAATTTGTGTGTTGATGATAAATATTAATTTGCGTGGTGGATATAGATTGTACTGAGTATTTGTCATAAATTTGGTATCTTTGATAATTATTGGTTGCTTTTTTGTTAAATTCTCTAGTTTTTCAATTTTTATTCTTCAATTTATAAGCTTTAATATAAACTTCGTTTACCCCCCCCCCCCGCCAAAGAGTAGTCTTTTAGGAGTGTTTTGGTAATCTTAGATCAATTAGATTTTGATTTTAGTGTGGTTATAATTTTCATATTTAATTTTTATTCTCTTTTGTTATTTATTTACCAGTTGGATAGAAATTAGGTTAAAAATAGCTCCTTTTGTGTTGTTTCATGTTTTATTCCCATTTAGGGTTTATATAGTATCCTATTCTATCTCTATTTCATATTGGAATTTTTGGAAATCATTTGATAATTTTTTAGAATTATTTCGTGAATTGGATATGTTTAGGTTTTTATTTTAATAAATCTGAAAATTACGTCTTTAAGTTCTATTTTATATTTTTAGGGTTTTATTAAGTCCAAAAAGTTATTTCCTAAAATCTAGGCAATTTTTTTATTTATTTTCGTATTTATATTGGTGCAGTTTATTGTTTCTCTAATTTGATATTTTATTTTTTGTTTTAATTTTCTGGAGTTAATTTTCTGTTTTAATTTTTCTAAATTTAATTAAAAACAATTTTGGAGTCATAAATTTATAAACTTACAGAATATTAATTTGGACTACTTTCTGTAATTTTTAATACTAATCGTCTGCTTGTTATTTGTTGTTTTAATTTTCAGTCTACTATTGTGTTATTATTTCTATTTTTATCTTTCAGATTATTTAGGATAGCTATTTAATTTTTTATCCCAAGGATTAAATTTAAAATATTTAGGAGCAATATTAAGTATTTTTACAAATTTTAACATATTTAATTTGACTTATTTTAGTAATATAAAGAGAAGTTACAATAATTTAGAATAGTAAAATCATTTAGAATTAAACTAACTTATTATCATAACCCTCGTGGGGTCGATCCCTACTTTTTCATGCTATAAATATTATTATAAATCAAAGTAATGGTTTAATTTGTAACTTTACGACAAGCTTTACAAATTTTGGCGCCGTTGCCGGGGAAAGAAAATAAAATCGTTTGTTCAATTCTATTTAATTTTACTACTTTTATTGTTTTGTTTTAGCTCTACTATTTTATTTTTATAGTTTGTTTCAGTTTATGAGATTAAGTAGTAGTCGCATGATCGAAGACTAAAAGAAGTATACGTTTGAGGTGTTTGAAAGTAAAGAGATCAGGTATGCTTAGTGGAGGAGATCCAACTAGAAGATCCATGAGCTCATTTGCGTCAAGCCAATGATAGTAAACAAAGGCACTGGTTGGGAGGCAACCCGATGTTTTTTTTAGGGAAATATACATTTAATTATACTTTTATCTTCATTATTTTTATCTTTCTGCATGCATTAGGGACAATGCATGAATTAAGTGTGGGAGGTGCATTCTGCATTTAGTTCCTGCGTTATTTATTCTTGAAAAAAAACAAGTAAATTTTTTTTTTTGATTTTCTTATATATAATGTATGATATGAGTTTATGCTAGGCTTGCTTGCTCCAAAAAAAATAAATTATTTTCTTAGCTATTTGTAGTTTGTTCTTCTATGAGTGAAGACTTCTGAGCATGATATCTATCATTCAGAGAAGTTTGAGTTAATCCTCACATATCTCTTTAATGAGTAACTGTCATGATTATCTATCTTATTTGGTCATGTTATATAGCCACTTCAGAGGTAATAAAATGACCTAGCCCATTTTCTGCACTATTGAATTAGTAGAATAACTCATTAAAATGGTGACTTTTCTTGTCTTATTAAAAAAAACAAAGAGAAAAAAAAAAAGAAAAGGAAAAAAGGATAGAGTACCAACATGGGCATGAGTAGGTGGCTCGACACCTTTTTCCCCTTAAGTTTAGGTCTCAAGCTGAGCCTTATGTATGGAATGACCCACGATTGGAAGAGTCATGCCCCTTTTGGGCCCATCAATGACTCGCACCAAACTAACAGTCAATAAAAAAAAATAATGAGAATAAATTGTTTGCTCTAGCACCTCTATTCGAGTGCGTATGAGATAGAAAGTGTGTAATTTCTAAGACCCTATATGGGCCTAGAATATATGCGCAAGTGGAGTTTGAAAAAAAGAAGAAAAAAATTACAAGGCAAGTTAAAATCAATTTCAATGAGTTATTCCTAGTTCAATTGTCTTTATAGCCATACCATACTTCAATTCTTCTATCGTAAAATTTTTAGACCTCTTGATCAGTGTATGCATGCTTGAAAGAGATTGATGATTATTGCTATTGTTACTTCATTAAAGAAGTGTTGTGAGGTTGATGAAGAAACTCTTTGATGGTAGTTGGATGTCTAGCAGTTATTCACTTGTTGGAAGAAAAACTAATTAATTTTGAATAAAACTGTTTTTATAGCAAACCAATGCTTAGTGTAAATTTCATATTTATGCATGACTTTATAAGAAAGAGGGTCAGCGTGTAGGTTGAGTCTAGGATTTCTTTGCACGAGAACGTCCAAAGTCTAAGTGCAGGGAATTTGTTAAGTCACAAATCATGCATTATTTTAATAATTATTTTGATTATATTGCACATGTTATTTCATCCAATTTACTTTATTTTATACACTTTTTTGGTTAAGCGTTAATAAAAAAAAGAGGTGAAGAGGAGATGTCTAAGTTCGGATTTTACACACTAAGTTGTCAACTCGGTCCAAAAATAATGATTTATGGAAAAATATTATTTTCATAATTACTTATTTGGTCTAGGGTTTCAAAATTATTACTCATGGTTGAAAAAAAACTAGAAAACTTGGAAGAGAAGGAGTCCAAGGAGAAAAACCCTAAGAGAATAATGTTATAAATAATCTCACGCCTACCATACTCACGGCAACATCATCATCCTCCTTCTCTTCATCGCCTCATATTATCCTCACCTCCACCATCACCGAATTTCATCATCATCTTCACGATCATCACCATAAACGTCCATCATAATCGTCACATATCACGTTGCTCTTCTACTCCATTAGAGTACTTTCATTGTTTTTTTTATTTTTCTTTGTTGTTTTATTAGTTTGAACTCTTTATAGTGTTAATTATGAAATCTTTGGTTAATTATTGTGATTTTATTAATAACATGTGCGAGTAATTTCCTTGTACTTAGTATAATCTATTTGAAACCATGCTAAATTAATTATTTTGAAACAAGTTTTATCTTTTATTGTCTAGTTGATTTTTATTCATGATTTTATAACGATTAGTATTTATTGTTTGTGATATTCACGTTAGATAAATTAGAATGCATGCTAATTAGTTTAATACGAATTCATCTTATAGTTTAAAACGCTTTAATACGTGAAAGTTATAGTCTTTTAGGCATTAGTATCACCCTAATTGATCATGGATGGCTCAAACCCATTTGTTTTAATTAGATAATCATTATAGATATTTGTTAAATCAATTTGTTGGTAAATTGGTTACAAGGCATTAGATGATGTTTTTCTAATACATAATACTCTGATTTGATTAAATTCTTGCGTTAGTGTGGGGATTATCAAAACTAGTACAATTTATATTATGGTTGAACCTAAATAAACTATAATATAAGGAAAAGCGGGGAAGTTCCGCTGGTGGGTGTCTTCTACATTCTAACTCATGGATAAATTAATTTGTGTGTTGATGATAAATATTAATTTGTATGGTGGATATCGATTGTACTAAGTATTTTTCATAAATTTGGTATGTTTGATAATTATTGGTTGCTTTTTAGTTAAATTCTCTAGTTAGTCAATTTTTATTCTTCAATTTATAAGCTTTAATATAAACTTCGTTTACCCCCCAACCCAAAAGAGTAGTCTTTTAGGAGTGTCTTGGTAATACTAGATTAGTTAGATTTTGATTTTAGTGTGGTTATAATTTTCAGATTTAATTTTTATTCTCTTTTGCTATTTATTTACCAGTTGGTTAGAAATTAGGTTAAACATAGTTTCCGTTCTGTTTTTTCATGTTTTATTCTCGTTTAGGGTTTATATAGTATCCTATTTTGTCTCTATTTAATTTTGGAATTTTTGGAAACCAATTGATATTTTTTCATAATTATTTCGTGAATTGGATATGTTCAGGTTTTTATTTTAATAAATCTGAAAATTACGTGTTTAAGTTCTATTTTATGTTTTTAGGGTTTTATTAATTCCAAAAAGTTATATCCTAAAATCTAGGCAATTTTGTTTTATTTTCGTATTTATATTGGTGCAGTTTATTGTTTCTCTAATTTCATATTTTATTTTCTGTTTTAATTTTCTGGAGTTAATTTTCTGTTTTAATTTTTCTAAATTTAATTACAAATAATTTTGGAGTCATAAATTTATAAAATTGCGTAATATTAATTTGGATTACTTTCTGTAATTTTTAATACTAATTGTCTGCTTGTTATTTGTTGTTTTAATTTTCAGTCTACTATTGTGTTATTATTTCTGTTTTTTTCTTTCAGATTATTTAGGATAGCTATTTAATTTTTCATCTCCAGGATTAAATTTAAAATATTTAGAAGCAATATTAAGCATTTTTCCAAATTTTTACTTATTAAATTTGATTTATTTTAGAAATATGAAGAGAAGTTACGATAATTTAGAATAGTAAAATTATTTAGAATTAAATTAACTTATTATCATAATCCTCGTGAGATCGACCCCTACTTTCCCATGCTGTAAATATTATTTATAAATCTAAGTAGTGGTTTAATTTTTAACTCTACAACAAGCTTTACAAATTTTGGCGCCCTTGCCGGGAAAGAAAATAAAATCGTTAGTTTACTTCTATTTAATTTTACTACTTTTATTGTTTTGTTTTAGCTCTAGCATTTTATTTTTACAGTTTGTTTTAGTTTATGAGATTAAGGAGTGGTCGCATGATCGAAGACTAAAAGTTGCATACGTTTGAGGCATTCGAAAGTAAAGAGATCAGGTATGCTTAGTGGAGGAGATCCAACCAGATCCATGAGCTCATTTGCGTCAAGCCATTGACAGTAAACAAAGGCACTGGTTGGGAGGTAACCGGACGTTTTTTTTAGGGAAGTATACATTTAATTCTACTTATATCTTCATTATTTTTATCTTTCTACATGCATTACGGACAATGCATGAATTAAGTGTGGGGGGGTGTATTCTGCATTTAGTTCATGCAGTGTTTATTCTTGAAAAAAAAACATGTAATTTTTTTTTTCTTATAAATAATGTATGATATGAGTTTATGCTAGGCCTTCTTGCTTAAAAAAAAGAAAAGAAATTTCTTAGCTATTTGTAGTTTGTTCTTATTTGAGTGAAGACTTCTGAGCATGCTATCTATCATTCAGAGAAATTTGAGTTGATCCTCACATATCTCTTTAATGAGTAACTGTCATGATTATCCATCTTATATGATCATGTTATATGGCCGCTTCAGAGACAATAAAATGACCTAGCCCATTTCCTGGACTACTGAATTAGTAGAATAACTCATTAAAATGGTGACCTTTCTTGTCTTATTAAAAATAAAGAAAAGGAAAAAAGGGTAGATTACCAACATGGGTTGGAGTAGGTGGTTGGGCACCTTTTTTCCTAAAGTTTAGGTCTCCAGCTGAGCCTTATGTATGGAGTAACCCATGATTGGAAGAGTCATGCCCCTCTTTGGGCCAATCAATGACTCGCACCAAACTAACAGTCAATAAAAAAATGATGAGAATAAATTGTTTGCTCGAGCACCTCTATTTAGGTGAGTGTGAGACATGAAGTGTTTAATTTCTAAGACCCTATATGGGCCTCAAATATGTCCGCAAGTGGAGTTTGAAAAAAAGAAGAAAAAAATTGCAAGGCATGTTAAAATCAATTTCAATGAGTTATTCCTAGTTCAATTGTCTTTATAGCCATACCATACTTCAATTTTTCTATCGAAAAACTTTTAGACCTCTTGATCGGCGTATGCATGCTTAAAAGAGATGGATGATTATTGCTCTTGTTACTTCATTAAAGAAGTGTTACGAGGTTGATGAAGAAACTCTTTGATGGTAGTTGGATGTCTAGAAGTTATTCACTTCTTAGAAAGGAAACTAATTAATTTTGAATAAAACTGTTTTCAAAGCAAACCAATGCTTAGTGTACATTTCACATTTATGCATCATTTTATAAGAAAGAGGGTCAGCATGTAGGTTGAGTTTAGGATTTCTTTGCACGAGGACGCCTAAAGTCTAAGTGTAGGAAATTTGTTAAGTCATAAATCATGCATTATTTTAATAATTATTTTGATTATATTGTATATGTTATTTCGTGTAATTTACTTTGTTTTATATATTTTTCAGGTTAAGCGTTAATAAAATAAAGAGAAGAAGATAAGTTGTCGAAGTTTGGATTTTACACGCTAAGTTATCAAGTCAGCCCAAAAATAATAATTTATGGCAAAATATTAATTTCATAGTTATTAATTTGGGCTAAGGTTAAAAAATTATTACTCCTAATTGAAGAGAAACTAGAAAACTTGGAAGACAAGGAGTCCAAGGAGGAAAACCCTAGGAGAATAATGTTATAAATAATCTCACGCCTACCATACTCACGGTGACATCATCCTCCTCCTTCTCTTCATCGCCTTATATTATCCTCACCTCCACTATCACCAAATTTCATCATCATCGTCACGATCATCACCATAAACGTCCATCATAATCATCACATCATCACGTTGCTCTTCTACTCTATTAGAGTACTTTCATTGTTTTTTTAATTTTTCTTTGTTGCATTATTAGTTTGAACCCTTTATAGTATTAATTATGAAATCTTTGGTTAATTATTGTGATTTTATTAATAATATGTGTGAGTAATTTTCTTGCACTTAGTATAATCTATTTGAAACTATACTAAATTAATTATTTTGAAACAAGTTTTATGCTTTATTATCTAGTTGATTTTATTCATGATTCTATAACGGTTAGTATTTATTGTTTATGATATTCGCGTTAGATAAATTAGAATGCATGCTAGTTAGTTTAATACAAATTCATATGATAGTTTAAAAGTCTTTAATACGTAAAAGTTATAGTCTTTTAGGAATTAGTATCACCCTAATCGATCATGGAAGGCTCAAACCTATTGGTTTTATATAGATAATCGTTATAGATATTTGTTAAATCAATTCACTGGTAAATTGGTAACAAGGCGTCAGATGTTGTTTTTCTAATACGTAATGCTCTAGTTTGATTAAATTCTCGCGCTAGTGTGAGGATTATCAAAACTAGTAGAGTTTATATTAGGGTTGGACCTAAATAAACTATAATATAAGGATAAACGGGAAAGATCCGCTGGTGGGTGTCTTCTACAGTCTAACTCATGGATAAATTAATATGTGTGTTGATGATAAATATTAATTTGCATGGTGGATATAGATTGTACTGAGTATTTTTCATAAACTTGGAATCTTTGATAATTATTGGCTACTTTTTAGTTAAATTCTCTATTTTGTTAATTTTTATTCTTCAATTTATGAGCTTTAATATAAACTTCTTTTAACCCCCCCCCCCAAAGAGTAGTCTTTTAGAGTGTCTTGGTGATAGTAGATCGGTTAGATTTTGATTTTAGTGTGGTTATAATTTTCAAATTTAATTTTTATTCTGTTTTGCCATTAATTTACCAATTGGTTAGAAATTAGGTTAAAAATAGTTCCTTTTGTGTTTTTTTCATGATTTTTTCCCTTTTAGGGTTTATATAGTATCCTATTCTGTCATTATTTAATTTCGTAATTTTTGAAATCATTTGATAATTTTTCATAATTATTTTGTGAATTGGATATGTTCAGGTTTTTATTTTAATAAATTTGAAAATTACATTTTTAAGTTTTATTTTATGTTTTTAGGGATTTATTAAGCCCAAAAAATTATATCCTAAAATCTAGGCTATTTTTTTATTTTTTTTCATATTTATATTGGTGCAGTTTATTCTTTCTCTAATTTCATATTTTATATTCTGTTCTAATTTTCTGGAGTTAATTTTCTGTTTTAATTTTTCTGAATGTAATTACATATAATTTGGAGTCATAAAGTTACAAACTTGCAGAATATTAATTTGGATTACTTTCTGTAATTTTTAATACTAGTAGTCTGCTTATTATTTGCTGTTTTAATTTTCAGTCTAATATTGTGTTATTATTTCTTTTTTTATCTTTCAGATTATTTAGGACAGCTATTTAATTTTTTTTTAAGGATCAAATTTAGAATATTTAGGAGCAATATTAAGAATTTTTACAAATTTTTACTTATTAAATTTGATTTATTTTGGTAATATAAAGAGAAGTTACAATAATTTAGAATAGTAAAATCATTTAGAATTAAACTAACTTATTATCATAATATTTCCTCCTGGGATCGATCCCTACTTTCCTATGCTATAAATGGTATTTATAAATCAAAGTAGTGGTTCAATTTGTAGCTCTACGATAAGCTTTATAAATTTTGGTGCCCTTGCCAGGGAAAGAAGATAAAATCGTTAGTTCACCTCTATTTAATTTTACTACTTTTATTATTTTGTTTTAGCTCTACTATTTTATTTTTATAGTTTGTTTTAATTTATGAGATTAAGGAGTGGTCCCATGATCGAAGACTAAAAGGAGCATACGTTTGAGGTGTTCGAAAGTAAAGAGATCAAGTATGCTTAGTGGAGGAGATACAACTAGAAGATCCATGAGCTCATTTGCGTCAAGCCAGTGACAGTAAACAAAGGCATTGGTTGGGAGGCAACCCGACGTTTTTTTTAAGGGAAGTATACATTTAATTCTACTTATATCTTCATTATTTTTATCTTTCTGCATGCAGTAGGGACAATGCATGAATTAAGTGTGGGGGGTGCATTCTGCATTTAGTTCATGCAGTATTTATTCTTGAAAAAAAAAACAAGTAAATTTTTTTTTTGATTTTCTTATAAATAATGTATGATATGAGTTTATGCTAGGCTTGCTTGCTTAAAAAAAAAAAAAATTATCTTAGCTATTTGTAGTTTGTTCTTCTATGAGTGAAGACTTCTGAGCATGATATCTATCATTCAGAGAAGTTTGAGTTGATTATCACATATCTCTTTATTGAGTAACTATCATGATTATCCATCTTATTTGGTCATGTTATATAGCTGCTTCAGAGGCAATAAAATGACCTAGCCCATTTCCTAGACTATTGAATTAGTAGAATAACTCATTAAAATGGTGACCTTTCTTGTCTTATTTAAAAAAAAAGAGAAAAAAAAAGAAAAGGAAAAAATGATAGATTACCAACATGGGTAGGAGTAGGTGGCTCGGCACCTTTTTCTCTTAAGTTTAGGTCTCAAGCTGAGCCTTATGTATGGAGTAACCCATGGTTGAGAGAGTCATGCCCCTTTTTGGGCCGATCAATGACTCGCACCAAACTAACAGTCAATAAAAAAAATCATGAGAACAAATTGTTTGCTCCAGCACCTCTGTTCGGGTGAGTGTGAGACATGGAGTGTTTAACTTCAAAGACACTTTATGGGCCCCAAATATGTATGCAAGTGGAGTTTGAAAAAAAGAAGAAAAAAATTGCAAGGCATGTTAAAATCAATTTCAATGAGTTATTCCTAGTTCAATTGTCTTTATAGCCATACAATACTTCAATTTTTCTATCGAAAATTTTTTAGGCCTCTTGATCGACGTATGCATGCTTAAAAGAGATGGATGATTATTGCTCTTGTTACTTCATTAAAGAAGTGTTGCGAGGTTGATGAAGATACTCTTTGATGGTAATTGGATGTCTAGTAGTTATTCACCTTTTAGAAGGAGAAGTAATTAATTTTAAATAAAACTGTTTTTAAAGCAAGCCCATGCTTAGTGTAAATTTCATATTTGTGCATCACTTTTTAAGAAAGAGGGTTAGCATGTAGGTTGAGTCTAGGATTTCTTTGCACGAGGACTTCCAAATTCTAAGTGTAGGGAATTTGTTAAGTCATAAATCATTCATTATTTTAATAATTATTTTGATTATATTGTATATGTTATTTCGTCTAATTTACTTTCTTTTATATATTTTTCAGGTTAAGCGTTAATAAAATAAAGAGGAGAAGAGAAGATGTCGAAGTTCGGATTTTACACGCTAAGTTATCAAGTCGATCCAAAAATAATGATTTATGGAAAAATATTATTTCCATAATTATTAATTTGGGCTAGGGTTATAAAATTATTACTTCTAGTTGAAGAGAAACTAGAAAACTTGAAAGAGAAGGAATCCAAGGAGGAAAACCCTAGGAGAATAATGTTATAAATAATCTCACGCCTACCATACTCACGACAACATCATCCTCCTCCTTCTCTTCATCGCCTCATATTATCCTCACCTCCACCATCACCAAATTTCGTCATTATCTTCACGATCATCACCATAAACGTCCCTCATAATCATCACATCATCATGTTGCTCTTGTACTCCATTAGAGTACTTTGATTGTTTTTTTTATTTTTCTTTGTTGTTTTATTAGGTCAAACTCTTATAGTATTAATTATGAAATCTTTGGTTAATTATTGTGATTTTATTAATAATATGTGTGAGTAATTTCCTTGTGTTAGATTTACTCACACAAGGACACAAGAGGGGGGTGAATTGTGTCTACCGATTTTTCGAATTGTTTCAAAAACACTTGTGAGAACAGTTTGAAGTGCGTGGCTCCAGTGAGACAGAAACAAAACGTCTTTCAGAACACTCGTGAGAACTGATTGGAATGCGTGTTCTCTGTGAAACATAAATGAAAGTAATTGCGGAAATAGTAAAGGAGACACAATATTTTTACGTGGAAAACCACCTTTGGCCTAATGGAGGTGCAAAAACCACGACCTACCTCAATAGGATTTCAAAAAACACTTTCACTAACACAGGCCAGGTTCATTACACTATGTAACACACGTGACAACGTCACACACTTTACTTAGTCTCCCCCAAGACTCTAGTTACAAACACACATCCAAGGTCTATCAAGACTTGGACAAGCTCACACGGACAAGTCCACCGTCTCCTAAGAGACCCCGTCCAACTTGGACAAACACCCACGGACGCAATGTCCACACGTCCCCTAAGAGACCACCTCCAACAACTTGGACAACCTCTAATCACAATGACGGAAAAGAGATAAAAAAAACCTTATTTGAATGCTTCTAAATAAGTTGAGTATAAGGTACCATACAACTCCTATTATGCCAATAATGAAGACTCGATTAAGCGCACACTTTGAAGGTTTTTCTCACAGAAAAATTCAGACTCAGAAAAGCAACTTTAGCACTTGATCAATCCTGAAAGCCCTTGAAAAACTTTGCATGAAGAGATGAGAAGCGAGTGCTTATATACCCATGAAAAAGCAAGGATTTGATTTCCATAATAACTCTGAAAATACTCAGTATCTTAAAAGGAATTAAATCCTTCAAGAATTTGTTCTTTTAGAAAATCATACCTTTTAAGGATAAGACAAAATCTTTTGAAAAATCTTTTAGGAGACCAATATTATTTAGGAAAGTACTCTTTCTAAAACACAATATTATCAGAAAATCGATCCTAAATATATTAGAATTTTGGCAGTAGGAAAACTCTTGTTTGAAAACTGATTTTTGCACTCACTGCCCTCAGAACATTGCAGACCTGTTTGCTCAATTGTTCTGAGCAGTGTTCTGAGTCAGCTTAAATAATTCCTTCAAGGTGAGTGTTAATTCAAGTTCTTCTTTGACATATTAACAAGAATCTAGACAAATATAACTAGTACTTAGCCCTAAGACTCTAAAGACTCTTGTACTCTACTGATGATGTGCACATATATCCACTGTGATGATTTCAGCTTCTTCGACCTATTCTTTAGGGTGTTTGCAACTTCTGTCGCTTTCAACATACAATTTTATCACATAGCTTTAAGCATGATATTTTGAACTGATCTCCAGGATGTTGCAATCTGTCTTATCACATGATTCTAGCACTCAACTCAAGCCAAGCATAATTAGCACTTTTGGGTTGTAATCATCAAAACCTTATATAAGATTGATTCAACAAATTCCCCCTTTTTGATGATGACAAACCAAATGACCATGAAAGGTGAGACACAGCAGAGGGCAAAAGCATTAGTGCCAAACTTAGTTTAAGAAGCCAATTCATGTAGGAGAGAATAATAAGAATAGGAAGTCAGCTTAAAATAGACAAAACAATCAAAGCATGGTCATACTTATCTTCCCCCTTTTGACATCACTGAAAAGGTCGAGGGAACCATCTACATAAATTCAGTAGGGATGCACCCGCCACCACAGGTAATGAGGGAGATAACCGCGATACACTCAAGTATATGGTACAGTAATGATATTGGTCATCCGAGTCACGCACAAACAGGTAACACATGTAACAGGCTAAGTTATAACATAAATGTAGATACTATCCAAAAACAGCCATAAACCGTTAGTAGGCACATACATAACCAAGTGTTTGAAAAATAGTGTTGGAAATAGGGGAAGAAAGAGGTTCAGGTAGAGAAAGGTGGAGGAGGAAATTTGGTTGTGAGGGCGAGAAGGGCACTTAGTAAATCCTCGTGACTCTTTGCATTAAAAGCCTTTTCCTCTGTAAGCGCTTGTTTCACTTCAGCTATCTCCCCTTCAAAGTGATCTGATCCTGGAACAGAGTGGCAATGGTAGGACCACTGGATGTGGAGGCATCACTGGGAACAGGGCCAAGAGGTGTTTGGAACCCCTGTTCTGAAGGTGCACTACCGCCTTTTGTAATCTTGAACCCACACCCAGTCAATGTACTGTTGCCAATCTCATCACTAACCTGTAGGCCTACTCTCTTCTGCAATGAAATCCCAAGCTTCTCAAACACTAACGTCAGTAAGAACCAATACCCCTTGTCATGAACCTTGGTTGTGCTGGCAATTCTCCCAATATGGCTAATCATGATCACGGGCAAGTTAATTTGCTCACCCCTATGCAACAGATGAGTGTAGCGCGTAGCCATGGGATCAGCAAGGTTGCGTCTCTGACCTCAGGGAACAACATTTGTAATCACAAACCAAAACAACAACCGATGTAAGGGCATCATTTCCCCCTTTCTCACAGACCGTGACACAGTTAGGTGAGGCTTTTGGCCAGTCTTTGGGTCAGTGCCAATAGCCGTTCTTCACCTAAGATGCTCTTGTCCTCTCTTACATACACATCAAAACCTTCAAAGGACACCCCAAGTAACTCACCTAACTTCTTAGCATCAAACCGCACTTTATGACCATTAACTATACTTGGCACCACTCCATTGATGACAACACAGTTTGCATAGAACTCAACTAAATCTGGGACCGAACACCTTCTCTTAGGATCTGTGAACAATTCCAACCATCCATGGGCTTCTAACGTCTCTACAAACACCCCAAGCCTCGGTTCCTGAAAGTATAACACCTTAACTACCTTCCCCCGAACCACAAATTTCTGGAGCAAATTCTCACATCTCTCAACAAGTGTCATATTTTTCCTGACTTTCTTTTTCTTTGGTTCATCAAACTCTTCAACCAGTTCGGATACTTGTTCTGGGACAACCCGTTCATCCTCATCACTATCTTCAGCATCCTCCTTAATAAAATCATGACCCATACGTTCAAGATCAAAACCATGTGATTCCTCAACCAACTTGGCTTCATTCCCCCTTAATCTAGACTCGGCCACAACTAGGTCATATACCACTAACTCCCAACCTGTAACTGGGTGTACTAAGGGTACCATATTAGGGTTCAAATCAACTGTCTTTCACTCTAAGCTTTTTAAGAACCTAAAAATAGAGGGATTAATGAAAAAAAGGTGAGGGACTATTTTTCATACCAATTAAGTACGCTGGTGGCGGTGGTGCCGGTGATTCTTCCTCAAAATTCATCCAATTTCCTGCCCTTTTCCTTGATAATTGGTCCCGTAGTGATCTTGGGTGAGAAGCCTTGCGATTGGAGGATTCTTAACCACCACAAGTTCTTGCCATGGTGAGGATTTGGGAGAATTTGGAGTTGGGGTTTAAGTGGGTTTAAGAAAGGAGAGGGAAGTCGGTTTCTTTAGGGGAGAGAGAGAGAAGTGCAGATGGGTTATGGAGAGAGAAAGTGAAGGTATATGAGGTGCCCGAAAATCGAGGGAGTTTTAGGGGAAGGTTATTTCGACCCTTCTTGAAGAGAAAATGTTTTGCATGTAACTCATCATTAAACACTAGGTTAGGTATAAATTATAGGTTAGGTGTAATGAAAAGTAAATTTCAGTTTCCAACATTCCTCTAACACCGCCACTTGGTCAGCACATGATACAAACAGTTGTCAGGTCTGTTTCTGGAGCCTGTTCTTACTGTTAACAGTTCGGTGTCTCATGACACTAAGGGCAATATCATTAGACCTCAACGAGTGTCAGCATGTTACTTTCCACACATATTCCAGTAAAAGCACAAGAATTGAATGCATCCATTGGAACAATGTATTTGGCCTAACGACCCTTAACTAGTCAATCATTGGGGGTTAATTAAGTATGCTCAAGTTCTTTTAATCAAACCCAATTCAAGCCTATTCCTTTCAAATTGATCCCTACTTAGTGCCTTGGTAAAAATATCAGCAATTTGTTTATCAGTGGCACAAAAATTTATTGAAATTAAGACCTTTTCAACATTATCTCTCAAAAAGTGATGACGTATGTCAATATGCTTACTCCTTTTATGTTGACATGGGTTTTTGGCAATGTTAATTGCACTTGTGTTGTTACAAAATATGGGAATGTGTCAACACCAAAGCCATTGAGTTGTTGCCGTATCCACAGCAATTGAACACAACAAGAAGCAGCCGCTACATACTCGACTTCTACTGTGGACATAGCAACTGTGTGCTGTTTCTTTGTAGACCAAGAGACCAAACAGGGTCTAAGAAAATGATCCATACCTTCTCTTCTTGGTTGTAACCCTGAACCATCAGCCTAGCCCTATTCCGATTTACTGTTCCGAACTCATCTAGTTTGATCATGAACACTCACTTGGTGTCAATTATCAATCTGTCCTTAGGCCTTAGTTTAAGGTGTCATACCTTGTTCCTTTCAAACTAATGAAACTCTTCTTGCATAGCAGTAAACCAGTCAGAATCTGCAAGGGCTTCATAAACATTCTTTGGCTCGACGTTAGATAAAAAACATAGAAAGTACATAAGTTTCTAAGTTTGAATCTGGTTTGCACCCCGGTATTAATGTCATACATGATCTGGTCAAGGGGTTGCGAGCTCTAGTGCTTCCAGAGTCGTGGAGCAAATGGATCTACATACATGTTTTCCAATCTTTCCATGACACTTGATGAAACAGGTTCTGGATCTAGTCTGGAGCCTGTTCCCACAGCTGTTCAGGAAGGATCAGGTTGAGTGGGTCGGTTCTGTCCCAAATTAGGTTTAGGAAAGCTTCCCCTTGATTGGCTTGCTCCCTGCCCCACCTTCCATATTTCCAAATCCAGGACTTGTCTCACCTTCAGAAGACTTACCATTATCCACCATGGAGTTTTGAGTGAGCGTGAGGTCTTTTCTTACAAGACCAAGTTCGAACTCTTCATCCTGCATATCATGCTCAATCATGGAGTTAGTTTCATCAAACAATACATACCTCTTCCCTCCTCTACTTGTGATCCTTATAGGACCACACAAATCAACATGTAGTAGTTCAAGAGGTTGGGAAGTGCTAACACCGTTCTTTGACTTGAAAGAAGCTCCAACTTACTTTCCTCTAGCACAAGCGTCGCACACCTTGTCATCATTGTACTTGATGGAAGGCAGTCTGACTACTAGGTCCTTAGAAAAAAGTCTATTCAAGAGAGAAAGGCTTGCATGACCTAGCCTCTTGTGCCAAAGCATAACGTCATCATCAAAAGCATTTAAACAAGTCAAATAGTTTTGGGGAAGTGAAAGAACACACACTTTATACATATTGTTGTGTCGCTTCTCCCTCAACACAACACTACTAGAATTGACATTGGTAATCAAGCATTGATCTAATGAGAATTCAACATGATTACCTCTATCACACAATTTGAGACACACTTAGCAAATTATGTTGTAATTCATCAACCAAGTATACATTATCAATAGAGTGAGAGAGTGATTTACCTATCTTACCTACACCGACAATTTTCCCAGATTTGCCGTTTCCGAATGCCACTCTCTCCATCGAAGGCTGTAACTGAGAGGAAGTTTGATTTGTCTCCCATCATGTGCCTTGAGCAGCCACTATCCAAGAACCATAGTTGATTGCCTCCTCTCACTTTAGCATGCAAAATAACTAAGTGTTTGTCTTGGGAACCCATATCCACTTGGGTCCCATTCTTTTTTTGTCATGGGATTTAACTCATCTTTTTTAATCCATATTTGTTTAACATACAATGAGTTTCTTTCCATGGCCCTTTTTCTCAAGGAGCAAGCATATCGATAATGACCAGTTTTTCCACAATGATAACAAATTATATTTTCTGGCAAACCAACATACTTCTTGTCTATTGGCTTAGTAACACGTCTATTCACAAAACCTAAACCTTTTCTGTTTTGATTATGATGAGTATTAAGCCAGTTCAGAACTTCTGAGGAACTGTTCCAACGCTTGTTTTCAATGAAGCCAGTTTAAGCTCTCTGAACCTGTTCTTGAAGTTGTTTGTTGTCATTCATCTGGGATTCTAGATTATGCCTTAGCTTTGAAGACTCACTTTCCAGCTCTCTGATTTCAGTGCTAAGTTCTTCCTCTTTCTTGTCACTCAGCTCCTTAAGGATGCCTAGTTCTTTACTTAAAGCAAAAGCCTTTTCATTAATTTCAAGCTTCTCATACATGAGAGCCTCATTCATATGTTCAAGTTCTTGCCTTTGTCTTTCTAGTCTCTTAACATCCTTTTCTAGATCTGAGCAGATACTTTTAAGCATGCAATTTTCAGAAGTTAGAGCTTAATATTCCTCCATCAATGAAAAAAAATAATTTTTCAAGTTTTTTCTTGCTAAGATTACGTACCTCCTTTTTGAGACTTTCACCGTCAGAGTCCGAGTCAGATCCACTTTGAGCCATGAGAGCCACTGCTTCTTCTTCATCCTGAGAGTCTTCTTCTTCTTCTTCTTCTGAGGTGTTTCCCTAAGCTGCCATCATTGCTTTGGTGAACTGTTTTTCAGCATTAGTTAACTGCGTCTTTTTGCCTCTGGTTCGGACCTCTTCTAACCCCTATTCTTGCTTCAGCAAAAGGCAATTCTTCACAACATGATCTTGTCTTCCACACTTAAAGCATCCTGAGAACTAATCTCGATCACTGTTCTTGGCCTTGCTGGTATTGCCATTCTTGTATTTGCTTTCGGCCTCTTTGAAGAAATTTTGAACTTTCGAGCGATCATAGCTATCCCTTCTTCATCAAAATCTGAGCTATCGCTTTCTCTAGCTTCTAGTGCCAGTCCTCTATCTTTCTTCACTTCTTCCTTCATTTGGGAATTCCTTCTTAGTTCATACGTTTGTAAATTCCTAATAAGCTCATCCAAGGAGATCTCATTCATCTTCCTAGCTTCTTGCATAACAGTGACTTTTGATTCTCATGATTGAGGTAAAATTCGTAGGATCTTCCTTACCAACTCTTCAGTGGTAAAGGATTTTCCCAACGATTTTAACTCAATAGTGATATGGGTAACCCGAGTATACATGTCCATAATTATCTCTTTATAGCTCATCTCGAATAGCTCATACTTTCTTACCAATAGCTCGATTCTGGATTACTTGACTTGATTTGTTCCTTCGTGAGCTATTTGAAGAGCATTCCATATCTCCTTTGTGGATTCACACTCTGATATGCGAGTGTACTCGTCAGGTCCGAGTTCAAAATACAACAGTTTCTTGGCCTCGGCATTCTTCTCCATCTTTCTGAATTCGTCTGACTTGAATTCCTTGGATTCCTTAGGAACGGTCTTTCCATCAGTTGTGACTTTCACTGGAATGTAAGGACCATTCACAATGAGCATCCATAACTCATAATCCTCAGCTTGGATATAGTTCTCCATTCAATTTTTCCACCAGTTGTAGTGCTGTCTATTGAAATATGGAGGTCTGGTTACAGATTGACCTTCTAAGATTCCTTGTGGAGCATTCATCTTCTTAGGATCTCTCAAGGTGTTAACCTAACTATGAGAACTCTGCTTTGATACCACTTGTTAGATTTACTCACACAAGGACACAAGAGAGGGGTGAATTGTGCCTACTGATTTTTCGAATTGTTTCAAAAACACTTGTGAGAACAGTTTGAAGTGTGTGGTTCTAGTGAGACAGAAACAAAACTTCTTCTAGAACACTCGTGAGAACTGATTGGAATGCGTGTTCTTTGTAAAACAAAAACGAAAGTAATTGCGGAAATAGTAAAGGAGACAATATTTTTACCTGGAAAACCACCTCTGGCCCAATGGAGGTGTAAAAACTACGACCTACCTCGGTAGGATTTCAACAAATACTTTTACTAACACGGGCCAAGTTCGTTACACTATGTAACACACGTGACAACATCACACACGTAACTTAGTCTCCCCCAAGACTCTAGTTACAAACACACATCCAAAGTCTCTCAAGACTTGGACAAGCTCACACGGACAACACGTCCACCGTCTCCTAAGAGACCCCGTCCAACTTGGACAAATACTCACGAACACAATGTCCACACGTCCCCTAAAGGACCACATCCAACAACTTGGACAACCTCTAATCACAATGACGGAAAAGAGATAAAAAAAAAACCTTATTTGAATGCTTCTAAATAAGCTTAGTATAAGGTACCATACAACTCCTATTATGCCAATAATGAAGACTCGATTAAGCGCACGCTTTGAAGGTTTTTCTCATAGAAAAATTCAGACTCAGAAAAGCAATTTTAGCACTTGATCAATCGTGAAAGCCCTTGAAAAACCATGCATGAAGAGATGAGAAGCGAGTGCTTATATACCCACGAAAAAGCAAGGATTTGATTTCCATAATAACTCTGAAAATTCTCCGTATCTTAAAAGGAATTAAATTTTTCAAGAATTTATCCTTTTAGGAAATTATATCTTTTAAGGATAAGATAAAATATTTTGAAAAATCTTTTAGGAGACCAATATTATTTAGGAAAGTACTCTTTCTAAAACACAATATTATCTTAAAATCGATCCTAAATATATTAGAATTTTGGCAGTAGGAAAACTCTTAAAAATCTTTGAAAATTGATTTTTGCACTCGCTGCCCGCAGAACATTGCAGACCTATTTGCTTAATTGTTCTGAGTAGTGTTCTGAATCAGCTTAAATAATTCCTTCAAGGTGAGTGTTAATTCAAGTTCTTCTTTGGCATATTAACAAGAACCTAAACAAATATAACCAGTACTTAGCCCTAAGACTCTAAAGACTCTTGTACTCTGTTGATGATGTGCACATATATACACTTTGATGATTTCAGCTTCTTCGACCTGTTCTTCAGGGTGTTTACAACTTATGTCGCTTTCAACATACAATTTTATCACATAGCTTCAAGCATGATATTTTGAACTGATCTCCAGGATGTTGCAATCTATCTTATCACATGATTCTAGCACTCAACTTAAGCCAAGCATAATTAGCACATTTGGGTTGTAATAATCAAAACCTTATATAAGATTGATTCAACACCATGTGCTTAGTATAATCTATTTGAAACCATGCTAAATTAATTATTTTGAAACAAGTTTTATGCTTTATTGTCTAGTTGATTTTATTCACGATTCTATAACGGTTAGTAGTTATTGTTTATGATATTCGCGTTAGATAAATTAGAATGCATGCTAATTAGTTTAATACGAATTCATATGATAGTTTAAAAGTCTTTAATACGTAAAATTTATAGTCTTTTAGGCATTAGTATCACCCTAATTGATCATGGATGGCTCAAACCCATCTTATTTAAATAGATAATCGTTATAGATATTTGTTAAATCAATTTGCTGGTAAATTGGTTACAAGGCGTTAGATGATATTTTTCTAATATGTAATGTTCTAGTTTGATTAAATTCTCGCGCTAGTGTGAGGATTATCAAAACTAGTAGAGTTTATATTAGGGCTGGACCTAAATAAACTATAACATAAGGAAAAACGAGGAAGATCCGCTGGTAGGTGTCTTCTACAGTTTAACTCATGGATAAATTAATTTGTGTGTTGATGATAAATATTACTTTGCATAGTGGATATAGATTGTATTGAGTATTTTTCATAAATTTGGTATCATTGATAATTATTGGTTGCTTTTTAGTTAAATTCTCCAGTTTGTCAATTTTTATTCTTCAATTTATAAGCTTTAATATAAACTTCGTTTCAACCCCCCCCCCCACCCTAAAGAGTAGTCTTTTAGGAGTGTCTTGGTGATATTAGATCAGTTAGATCTTGATTTTAGTGTGGTTGTAATTTTTAAATTTAATTTTTATTCTGTTTTGCCATTTTTTTACCAGTTGGTTAGAAATTAGGTTAACAATAGTTCCTTTTTGTGCTTTTTCATGTTTTATTCCGTTTTAGGGTTTATATAGTATCCTATTCTGGCACTACTTAATTTCGTCATTTTTGGAGACCATTTGATAATTTTTCAGAATTATTTCATGAATTGGATATGTTCAGGTTTTTATTTTAATAAATCTGAAAATTACATTTTTAAGTTCTATTTTATGTTTTTAGGGTTTTATTAAGTCCAAAAAATTATATCTTAAAATCTAGGCAATTTTTTTATTTGTTTTCGCATTTATATTGGTGCAGTTTATTCTTTCTCTAATTTCATATTTTATTTTATGTTTTAATTTTCTGGAGTTAATTTTCTGTTTTAATTTTTTTGAATGTAATTACATATAATTTTGGAGTCACAAAGTTATAAACTTGCAAAATATTAATTTGGATTACTTTTTGTAATTTTTAATACTAGTTGTCTGCTTGTTATTTGTTGTTTTAATTTTCAGTCTAATATTGTGCTGTTATTTCTTTTTTTAACTTTCAGATTATTTATGACAACTCTTTAATTTTTTTTCCCAAGATTAAATTTAGAATATTTAGGAGCAATATTAAGCATTTTTACAAATTTTTACTTATCAAATTTGATTTATTTTAGTAATTAAAAGAGAAGTTACAATAATTTAGAGTAGTAAAATCATTTAGAATTACACTAACTTACTATCATAATATTTCCTCATGAGATCAATCCTTACTTTCCTATGTTATAAATATTATTTATAAATCAAATTAGTAGTTTAATTTGTAGCTTTGCGATAAGCTTTGCGATAAGCTTTACAAATTTTGGTGTCGCTGCCAGGCAAAGAAGATAAAATCGTTAGTTCACTTCTATTTAATTTTACTAATTTTATTGTTTTGTTTTAGCTCTACTATTTTATTTTTATAGTTTGTTTTAATTTATGAGATTGAGTGGTCGCATGATCGAAGACTAAAAGGGGCATGCGTTTAAGGTGTTCGAAAGCAAAGAGATCAGGTATGCTTAGTGGAGGAGATCCAACTGGAAGATCCATGAGCTCATTTGCATCAAGCCAGTGACAGTAACCAAAGGCACCGGTTGGGAGGCAACCCGACGTTTTTTCAAGGGAAGTATACATCTAATTCTACTTATATCTTCATTATTTTTATCTTTCTGCATGCATTAGGGACAATGCATGAATTAAGTGTGGGGGCGGGGGTGCATTCTGCATTTAGTTCCTGCATCATTTGTTCTTGAAAAAAAAACAAGTAAATTTTTTTTTATTTTCTTATAAATAATGTATGATATGAGTTTATGCTAGGCTTGCTTGCTTAAAAAAATATATATATTTTCTTAGCTATTTGTAGTTTGTTCTTCTATGAGTGAAGACTTCTGAGCATGCTATCTATCATTCAGAGAAGTTTGAGTTGCTCCTCACATATCTCTTTATTGAGTAGCTGTCATGATTATCCATCTTACTTGGTCATGTTATATAGCCGCTTCAGAGGCAATAAAATGACCTAGCCCATTTCCTAGACTATTGAATTAGTAGAATAACTCATTAAAATGGTGACTTTTCTTGTCTTATTTTAAAAAAAGAGAGAAAAAAAAGAAAAGAAAAAAAGGGTAGATTACCAACATGGATAGGAGTACGTGGCTCAGCACCTTTTCCCCTTAAGTTTAGGTCTCAAGCTAAGCCTTATATATGGAGTAACCCATGATTGGGAGAGTCATACCCCTTTTTGGGCCGATCAATGACTCGCACCAAACTAATAGTCAATAAAAAAAAAATGATGAGAACAAATTGTTTGCTCCAGCACCTCTATTCGGGTGAGTGTGAGACATGGAGTGTTTAATTTCTAAGACCCTATATGGGCCTCAAATATGTCCGCAAGTGGAGTTTGAAAAAAAGAAGAAAAAAATTGCAAGGCAAGTTAAAATCAATTTCAATGAGTTATTCCTAGTTCAATTGTCTTTATAGTCATACCATACTTCAATTTTTCTATCAAAAAATTTTTAGGCCTCTTGATCGGCGTATGCATGCTTAAAAGATATGGATGATTATTGCTCTTGTTACTTCATTAAAGAAGTGTTGCGAGGTTGATGAAGAAACTCCTTGATGGTAATTGGATGTCTAGTAGTTATTCACTTGTTAGAAGAAAAACTAATTAATTTTGAATAAAACTGTTTTTAAAGCAAGCCAATGCTTAGTGTAAATTTCATATTTATGCATCACTTTATAAGAAAGAGGGTCGGCATGTAGGTTGAGTCCAGGATTTCTTTGCAAGAGGACGTCCAAAGTTTAAGTGTAGAGAATTTGTTAAGTCATAAATCATGCATTATTTTAATAATTATTTTGATTATATTGTATATGTTATTTCGTCTAATTTACTTTATTTTATATATTATTCAGGTTAAGTGTAAATAAAATGAAGAGGAAAAGAGAAGATGTCGAAGTTCAGATTTTACACGCTAAGTTATCAAGTTGGTCCAAAAATAATAATTTATGGAAAAATAATATTTCCATAATTATTAATTTGAGCTAGGGTTACAAAATTATTACTCCTAGTTGAAGAGAAACTAGAAAACTTTGAAGAGAAGGAGTCCAAGGAGGAAAACCCTAGGAAAATAATGTCATAAATAATCTCACGCCTACCATACTCAGGGCAACATCATTCTCCTCCTTCTCTTCATCGCCTCATAT
Source organism: Selenicereus undatus (assembly GCA_017589665.1). NCBI lineage: Eukaryota > Viridiplantae > Streptophyta > Magnoliopsida > Caryophyllales > Cactaceae > Selenicereus > Selenicereus undatus. The sequence continues at coordinate 54,165,379 of JACYFF010031954.1, forward strand.
TATCCTCACCTCCACCATCACCAAATTTCATCATCATCTTCACGATCATCACCATAAACGTCCATCATAATCATCACATCATCACGTTGCTCTTCTACTCCATTAGAGTACTTTCATTGTTTTTTTTCATTTTTCTTTGTTGTTTTGTTAGTTCGAACTCTTATAGTATTAATTATGAAATCTTTGGTTAATTATTGTGATTTTATTAATAATATGTGTGAGTAATTTCCTTGTACTTAGTATAATATATTTGAAACCATGCTAAATTAATTATTTTGAAACACGTTTTGTGCGTTATTGTCTAGTTGATTTTCATTCATGATTCTATAACGGTTAGTATTTATTGTTTATGATATTCGTGTTAGATAAATTAGAATGCATGCTAATTAGTTTAATACAAATTCATATGATACTTTAAAAGTCTTTAACACATAAAAGTTATAATCTTTTAGGCATTAGTATCACCTTAATTGATCATGGATGACTCAAACCCATCCTTTTTTAATTAGATAGTCGTTATAGATATTTGTTAAATCAATTTGCTGGTAAATTGGTTACAAGGCGTCAGATGATGTTTTTCTAATACGTAATGCTCTAGTTTGATTAAATTCTTGCGCTAGTGTGAGGATTATCAAAACTGGTAGAGTTTATATTAGGGTTGGACCTAAATAAACTATAATATAAGGAAAAACAGGGAAGATCTGCCGGTGGGTATCTTCTACAGTCTAACTCATGGATAAATTAATTTGTGTGTTGATGATAAATATTAATTTGCATGGTGGATATAGATTGTACTGACTATTTTTCATAAATTTGGTATCTTTGATAATTATTGGCTGCTTCTTAGTTAAATTCTCTAGTTTCAATTTTAATTCCTCAATTTATAAGCTTTAGTATAAACTTCGTTTACGCCCCCCCCCCCCAAGGCGTAGTCTTTTAGGAATGTTTTGGTGATATTAGATCAGTTAAATTTTGATTTTAGTGTGGTTATAATTTTCAAATTTAATTTTTCTGTTTTGCCATTTATTTACCAGTTGGTTAGAAATTAGGTTAAAAATAGTTCCTTTAGTGTTTTTTCATGTTTTAGTCCCTTTTAGGGTTTATATAGTATCCTATTCTGTCACTATTTAATTTCGTAATTTTTGAAAATCATTCTATAATTTTTCAGAATTATTTAGTGAATTGGATATTTTCAGGATTTTATTTTAATAAATCTGAAACTTAAATTTTTAAGTTTTATTTTATGTTTTTAGGGCTATATTAAGTTCAAAAAATTATATCCTAAAATCTAGTCAACATTTTTATTTGTTTTCGTATTTATATTGGTCCAGTTTATTCTTTCTCTAATTTCAAATTTTATTTTCTGTTTAATTTTCTGGAGTTAATTTTCTGTTTTAATTTTTCTAAATTTAACTACATATAATTTTGGAGTCATAAAGTTATAAACTTGTAGAATATTAATTTGGATTACTTTCTATAATTTTTAATACCAGTTGTCTGCTTATTATTTGTTGTTTTAATTTTCAGTCTAATATTGTGTTATTATTTCTTTTTTTATCTTTCAGATTATTTAGGACAACTATTTAATTTTTTTTTCTAGGATTAAATTTAGAATATTTAGGAGCAATATTAAGCATTTTTACAAATTTTTACTTATTAAATTTGATTTATTTTAATAATATAAGGAGAAGTTAAATAATTTAGAATAGTAAAATCATTTAGAATTAAACTAACTTATTATCATAATATTACCTCGTGGGATCGATCCCCACTTTCCTATGCTATAAATATTACTTATAAATCAAAGTGGTGGTTTAATTTATAACTCTACGATAAGCTTTAAGAATTTTGGCGTCGTTGCCAGGGAAAGAAAATAAAATCGTTAGTTCACTTCTATTTAATTTTACTACTTTTATTATTTTGTTTTAGCTCTACTATTTTATTTTTATAGTTTTTTTAAATTTATGAGATTAAGGAGTGGTCGCATGATCGAGGATTAAAAGGAGCATACGTTTGAGGTGTTCGAAAGTAAAGAGATCAGGTATGCTTAGTGGAGGAGATCCAACTAGAAGATCCATGAGCTCATTGCATCAAGCTAGTGACAATAAACAAAGGCATTGGTTGGGAGGCAACCTGACCTTTTTTTTAAGGGAAGCATACATTTAATTCTACTTATATCTTCATTATTTTTATCTTTTTGCATGCATTAGGGACAATGCATGAATTAAGTGTGGTGGGGGTGGATTCTGCATTTAGTTCCTACAGTATATATTCTTGAAAAAAAAACAAGCAAATTTTTTTTTTTATTTTCTTGTAAATAATGTATGATGAGTTTATGCTAGGCTTGCTTGCTTTAAAAACAAAAACTCTTATCTATTTGTAGTTTGTTCTTCTATTATTCAGAGAAGTTTGAGTTGATCCTCACATATCTCTCTAATGAGTAACTGTCATGATTATCCATCTTATTTGGTCATGTTATATAACCGCTTCAGAGGCAATAAAATGACCTAGCCCATTTCCTAGACTATTGAATTAATAGAATAAATCATTAAAATGGTGACCTTTCTTGTCTTATTAAAAAGAAAGAGAGAAAAAAAGAAAAAGAAAAAAGGATAGATTACCAACATGGGTAGGACTAGGTGGCTCGACTCCCTTTCCCTTAAGTTTAGGTCTCAAGCTGAGCCTTATATATAGAGTAACCCATGATTGGGAGAGTCATGTATGCTTAGTGGTATGCTTGCTTAGTGATAGACATCTTCAAGTATTACGACGTTAACCGTATACTTGCAGAAATCACAACAGAAAGTAAAGAGATCAGGTATGCTTAGTGGAGGAGATCCAACTAGAAGATCCATGAGCTCATTTGCGTCAAGCCAGTGACAGTAAACAAAGGCACTGGTTGGGAGGCAACACGACTTTTTTTTTAGGGAAGTGTACATATAATTCTACTTTTATCTTCATTATATTTATCTTTCTGCATGCATTAGGGACAATGCATGAATTAAGTGTGGGGGGTGCATCCTGCATTTAGTTCCTGCCGTATTCATTCTTGAAAAAAAACAAGTAATTTTTTTTTCCTTATATATAATGCATGATATGAGTTTATGCTAGGCTTGCTTGCTTAAAAAAATATATATTTTCTTAGCTATTTGTAGTTTGTTCTTCTATGAGTGAAGACTTCTAAGCATGCTATCTATCATTCAGAGAAGTTTGAGTTGATCCTCACATATCTCTTTAATGACTAACTATCATGATTATCCATTTTATTTGGTGATGTTATATAGCCGCTTCAGAGGCAATAAAATGACCTAACCCATTTCCTAGACTATTGAATTAGTAGAATAAATCATTAAAATGGTAACCTTTCTTGTCTTATTAAAAAAAAGAGAGAAAAAAAAAGAAAAGGAAAAAATGATAGATTACCAACATGGGTAAGAGTAGGTGGCTTGGCACCTTTTCCCCTTAAGTTTAGGTCTTAAGCTTAGCCTTATGTATTGCGTAACCCATGAATGGGAGAGTCATGCCCCTTTTTGGGCTGATCAATGACTCACACCAAACTAATTGTCAATAAAAAAAAATGATGAGAATAAATTGTTTGCTCCAGTACCTCTATTCCGGTGAGTGTGAGACAGTGAGTGTTTAATTTCTAAGACCCTATATAGGCCTCGAATATGTGCGCAAGTGGAGTTTGAAAAAAAGAAGAAAAAAATTGCAAGACAAGTTAAAATCAATTTCAATGAGTTATTCCTAGTTCAATTGCCTTTATAGCCATACCATACTTCAATTTTTCTATCGTAAATGTTTTACACCTCTTCATCAATGTATGCATGCTTAAAAGAGATGGATGATTATTGTTCTTGTTACTTCATTAAAGAAGTGTTGTGAGGTTGATGAAGAAACTCTTTGATGTTAGTTGGATGTCTAGTAGTCATTCACTTGTTGGAAGAAAAACTAATTAATTTGAATAAAACTATTTTTAAAGCACGCCAATGCTTAGTGTAAATTTCATATTTATGCATGACTTTATAAGAAAGAGGGTCAGCGTGTAGGTTGAGTTCAGGATTTCTTTGCACAATGACATCCAAAGTCTAAGTGTAGGGAATTTGTTAAGTCATAAATCATGCATTATTTTAATAATTATTTTAATTATATTATATATGTTATTTTGTCTAATTTACTTTATTTTATATATTTTTTAGGTTAAGTGTTAATAAAATAAAGAGGAGAACAGAAGATGTCGAAGTTCGGATTTTACACACTAAGTTATCAAGTCGGTCCAAAAATAATGATTTATGAAAAAATATTATTTCCATAATTATTTATTTGGACTAGGGTTATAAAATTATTACTCCTAGTTGAAGAGAAACTAGAAAACTTGGAAGAGAAGGAGTCCAATGAGGAAAACCCTAGGAGAATAATGTTATAAATAATCTCACGCCTACCATAGTCACGGCAACATCATCCTCCTCCTTCTCTTCATCACCTCATATTATCCTCACCTCCACCATCACCAAATTTCATCATCATCTTCATGATCATCACCATCAATGTCCATCATAACCATCACCTCATCACGTTGCTCTTCTACTCCTTTAGAGTACTTTCATTTTTTTTTTCTTTGTTGTTTTATTAGTTTGAACTCTTTATAGTATTAATTATAAAATCTTTGGTTAATTATTGTGATTTTATTAATAATATATGTGAGTAATTTTCTTGTACTTAGTATAATCTATTTGAAACCATGATAAATTAATTATTTTGAAACAAGTTTTATGCTTTATTATCTAGTTGATTTTTATTCATGATTCTATAACGGTTAGTATTTATTTTTTATGATATTCGCGTTAGATAAAATATAATGCATGCTAATTAGTTTAATGCGAATTCATATGATAGTTTAAAAGCCTTTAATACAAAAAAGTTATAGTCTTTTAGGCATTAGTATCACCCTAATTAATCATGGATGGCTCAAATCCTTCTCTTTTAATTAGATAATCATTATAGATATTTGTTAAATCAATTTGCTGGTAAATTGATCACAAGGCATCAGATGATGTTTTTCTAATACGTAATGCTCTAGTTTGATTAAATTCTTGCGCTAGTGTGAGGATTATCAAAACTAGTAGAGTTTATATTATAGAGCTGGACCTAAATAAACTATAATATAAGGAAAAACGGGGAAGATCCGCTGGTGAGTGTCTTCTGCAGTCTAACTCATGGATAAATTAATTTGTGTGTTGATAATAAATATTAATTTGCATGGTGGATATAGATTGTACTGAGTATTTTACAACAATTTGGTATCGTTGATAATTATTGGTGCTTTTTAGTTAAATTCTCTAGTTTGTCAATTTTTATTCTTCAATTTATAAGCTTTAATATAAACTTCGTTTACCCCCCCCCCCCAAAAGAGTAGTCTTTTAGGAGTGTCTTGGTAATATTAGATCAGTTAGATTTTGATTTTAGTGTGGTTATAATTTTCAGATTTAATTTTTATTCTGTTTTGCCATTTATTTACCAGTTGGTTAGAAATTAGGTTAAAAATAGTTCATTTTGTGTTTTTCATGTTTTATTCCCTTTTAGGGTTTATATAGTATCCTATTCTTTCTCTATTTAATTTCGGAATTTTTGAAATCATTTGATAATTTTTCAGAATTATTTCGTGAATTGGATATGTTCAGGTTTTTACTTTAATAAATCTATAAATTACATTTTTAAGTTTTATTTTATGTTTTAAGGGTTTTATTAAGTCCAAAAAATAATATCCTAAAATCTAGGCAATTTTTTTAATTGTTTTCGTTTTTATATTGCTGCAGTTGATTCTTTCTCTAATTTCATATTTTATTTTCTGTTTTAATTTTCTGGAGTTAATTTTCTGTTTTAATTTGTCTGAATTTAATTACATATAATTTTGGAGTCATAAATTTATAAACTTGTAGAATATTAATTTGGATTACTTTCTATAATTTTTAATACTAGTTGTCTGCTTGTTATTTGTTGTTTTAATTTTCAGTCCAATATTGTGTTATTATTTCTATTTTTATCATTCAGATTATTTAGGACAGCTATTTAAATTTTTTTTCTTGGATTAAATTTAGAATATTCAGGAGCAATATTAAGAATTTTTACAAATTTTTACTTATTAAATTTGATTTATTTTAGTAATATAAAGAGAAGTTACAATAATTTAGAATAGTAAAATCATTTAGAATTAAACTAACTTATTATCACAATATTTCCTCGTGTGATCGATCCCTACATTCCTATGCTATATATATTATTTATAAATCAAAGTATAAGTTTAATTTGTAGCTCTACGATAAGCTTTACAATTTCGACGCCGTTGTCGGGGAAAAAAAATAAAATCGTTAGTTCACTTCTATTTAATTTTACTACTTTTAATATTTTGTTTTAGCTCTAGTATTTTATTTTTATAGTTTGTTTTAGTTTATGAGATTAAGGAGTAGTCGCATGATCGAAAACTAAAAGGAGCATACGTTTGAGGTGTTTGAAAGTAAAGAGATCAGGTATGCTTAGTGGAGGAGATCCAACTAGAAGATGCATGAGCTCAGTTGTGTCAAGCCGATGACAGTAAACAAAGGCACTGGTTGGGAGGCAACCCGACGTTTTTTTTAGGGAAGTATACATTTAACTCTACTTTTATCTTCATTATTTTTATCTTTCTGCATGCATTAGGGACAATGCTTGAATTAAGTGTGGTGGGGGTGCATTCTGCATTTAGTTCCTGCAGTATTTATTCTTGAAAAAAAAAAAACAAGTAAATTTTTTTTTTTGATTTTCATATATATAACGTATGATATGAGTTTATGCTAGGCTTGCTTGCTTTAAAAAAAAAAAAAAACTTCTTAACTATTTGTAGTTTGTTCTTCTATGAGTGAAGACTTCGGAGCATGCTACCTATCATTCAGAGAAGTTTGAGTTGATCCTCAAATATCTCTTTAATGAGTAACTTTCATGATTATCCATCTTATTTGGTCATATTATATAGCCGCTTTAGAGACAATAAAATGACCTAACCCATTTCCTAGACTATTGAATTAGTAGACTAACTCATTAAAATGTTGACCTTTCCTGTCTTATTAAAAAAAAAAGAGAAAAAAAAGAAAAGGAAAAAATGATAGATTACCAACATCGGTAAGAGTAGGTAGCTTGGCACCTTTTCCCCTTAAGTTTAGGTCTTAAGCTGAGCCTTATGTATGGAGTAACCCATTATTGGGAAAGTCATACCCCTTTTTGGGCCAATCAATAACTCGCACCAAACTAACAATCAATAAAAAAAAATGATGAGAATAAATTGTTTGCTCCAACACCTCTATTCGGTTGAGTGTGAGACAGAGAGTGTTTAATTTCTAAAACCCTATATGGCCCTCAAATATGTGCGCAAGTGGAGTTTGGAAAAAAGAAGAAAAAAATGGCAAGGCAAGTTAAAATCAATTTTAATGAGTTATTCCTAGTTCAATTGTTTTTATAGCCATACCATACTTCAATTTTTCTATCTTAAAATTTTTAGACCTCATGATCGGTGTATGCATACTTAAAAGAGATGGATGATTATTGCTCTTGCTACTTCATTAAACAAGTGTTGTGAGGTTGATGAAGAAACTCTTTGATATTAGTTGGATGTCTAGTAGCCATTCACTTGTTGGAAGGAAACCTAATTAATTTTGAATAAAACTGTTTTTAAAGCAAGCTAATGCTTAGTCTAAATTTCATATTTATGCATGACTTTATAAGAAAGAGGGTCAGCATATAGGTTGAGTCCAGGATTTCTTTGCACGAGGACGTCCAAAGTCTAAGTGTAGGGAATTTGTTAAGTCATAAATCATGCATTATTTTAATAATTATTTTGATTATATTGTATATGTTATTTCGTCTAATTTACCTTATTTTATATATTTTTTAGGTTAAGCGTTAATAATATAAAGAGGAGAACAGAAAATATCGAAGTTCAGATTTTACACGCTAAGTTATCAAGTCGGTCCAAAAATAATTATTTATGGAAAAATATTATTTCCATAATTATTAATTTGGGCTAGGGTTATAAAATTATTACTCCTAGTTGAAAAGAAACTAGAAAACTTGGAAGAGAAGGAGCCCAAGGAGAAAAACCCTAGGTGAATAATGTTATAAATAATCTCACGCCTACCATACTCACGGCAACATCATCCTCCTCCTTCTCTTCATCGCCTCATATTATCCTCACCTCCACCATCACCAAATTTCATCATCATCTTCACAATCATCACCATAGACGTCCATCATAATCATCACATCATCACGTTGCTCTTCTACTCCATTAGCGTACTTTCATTGTTTTTTTTATTTTTCTTGGTTGTTTTATTAGTTTGAAATCTTAATAGTATTAATTATGAAATCTTTGGTTAATTGTTGTGATTTTATTATTAATATGTGTGAGTAATTTCCTTGTACTTAGTATAATCTATTTGAAACTATGCCAAATTAATTATTTTGAAACAAGTTTTATACTTTATTGTCTAATTGATTTTATTCATGATTCTATAACGGTTAGTATTTATTGTTTATGATATTCGCGTTAGATAAATTATAATGCATGCTAATTAGTTTAATACGAATTCATATGATAGTTTAAAAGGCTTTAATACATGAAAGTTATAGTCTTTTAGGCATTAGTATCACCCTAATTGGTGATGGATGGTTCAAACTCATCTCTTTTAATTAGATAATCGTTATAGATATTTGTTAAATCAAGTTGCTGGCGAATTGGTTACAAGGCGTCAGATGATGTTTTCCTAATACATAATGCTCTAGTTTGATTAAATTCTTGTGCTAGTGTGAGGATTATCAAAACTAGTAGAGTTTATATTATGGCTTACCTAAATAAACTATAATATAAGGAAAAACGGGGAAGATCCGCTGGTGGGTGTCTTCTACAGTCTAATTCATGGATAAATCAATTTTTGTGTTGATGATAAATATTAATTTGCATGGTAGATATAGATTGCACTAAATATTTTTCATAAATTTTTTATCTTTGATAATTATTGGTTGCTATAGTTAAATTCTCTGGTTTGTCAATTTTTATTCTTCAATTTATAATCTTTAATATAAACTTCGTTTACCCCCCCCCCCCAAAAGAGTAGTCTTTTAGGAGTGTCATGGTAATATTAGATCAGTTAGATTTTGATTTTAGTGTGGTTATAATTTCAGATTTAATTTTTATTCTTTTTCTTCATTTATTTGCCAGTTGGTTAGAAATTAGGTTAAAAATAGTTCCTTTTATGTTTTTTTCTTGTTGTACTCCCTTTTAGGGTTTCTATAGTATCCTCTCCCATCTCTATTTTAATAAATCTGAAAATTACGTGTTTAAGTTTTATTTTATGTTTTTAGGGTTTTATTAAGTCCAAAAAATTATATCCTAAAATCTAGGAAATTTTTTTATTTATTTTCGTATTTATATTGGTGCAGTTTATTCTTTCTCTAATTTTAAAATTTATTTTTTGTTTTAATTTTCTGGACTTAATTTTCTCCTTTAATTTTTCTGAATTTAATTACATATAATTTTGGGGTCATAAAGTTATGAACTTGTAGAATATTAATCCGGATTACTTTCTGTAATTTTTAATACTAATTGTCTGCTGGTTATTTGCTATTTTAGTTTTTAGTCTAATATTGTGTTATTATTTCTGTTTTTATCTTTCAGATTATTTAGGATAGCTATTTAATTTTTTATTTTCAGGATAAAATTTAGAATATTTAGGAGCAATATTGAGTATTTTTACAAATTTTTACTTATTAAATTTTATTTATTTTAGTAATATAAAAAGAAGTTGCAATAATTTAGAATAATAAAATCATTTAGAATTAAACTAACTTATTATCATAATCTTTTCTCCTGGGATCGATCCCTACTTTCCTGTGCTATAAATATTTTTTATAAATCAAAGTAGTGGTTTAATTTGTAGCTCTACGACAAGCTTTACAAACTTCGGCACCGTTGTCGGAAAAAGAAAATAAAATCGTTAGTTCACTTCTATTCAATTTTACTGCTTTTATTGTTTTGTTTTAGCTCTAGCATTTTATTTTTATAGTTTGTTTTAGTTTATGAGATTAAGGAGTGGTCACATGATCGAAGACTAAAAGTAACATACATTTGAGGTGTTAGAAAGTAAAGAGATTAGGTATGCTTAGTGGAGGAGATCCAACTAGATGATCTATGAGCTCATTTGTGTCAAGCCAATGACAGTAAACAAAGGTGCTAGTTGGGAGGCAACCCAAAATTTTTTTTTAGGGAAGTATACATTTAATTCTACTTTTATCTTCATTATTTTTATCTTTCTGCATGCATTAGGGACAATGCATGAATTAAGTGTGGGGGGTGCATTCTGCATTTAGTTCTTGCAGTATTTATTCTGGAAGGAATCAACCTCTCTATGGATTGGAATACCGGTAGAGGTAAGCTTGCCTATAGTTAGATCTCCCCAGACCCCGCCAAAGCGGGACCCACATTGGGAGGTGGTGTTGTTGTTTTTGTAGTATTTATTCTGGAAACAAAAAAAAAGCAAGTAAATTTTTTTTTTTGATTTTATTATAAATAATGTATGGTATGAGTTTATGCTAGGCTTGCTTACTTAAAAAAAAATATTTTTTTTTAGCTATTTGTAGTTTGTTCTTCTATGAGTGACGACTTCTGAGCATGCTATCTATCATTCAGAGAAGTTCGAGTTGATCTTCACATATCTCTTTAATGAGTAACTGTCATGATTATCCATCTTATTTGGTCATGTTATATAGCCGCTTCAGAGGCAATAAAATGACCTAGCCCATTTCCTAGACTATTGAATTAGTAGAATAACTCATTAAAATGGTGACCTTTCTTGTCTTATTAAAAAAAAGAGAAAAAAAAAAGAAAAAAAGGATAGATTACCAACATGGGTAGGAGTAGGTGGCTCGACACCTTTTCCCCTTAAGCTTAGGTCTCAAGCTGAGCCTTATGTATGAAGTAACCCATGATTGAAAGAGTCATGCATCTGTTTGGGCCAATCAACGACTCGCACCAAATTACTTTAATACCTTAAAGTTATAGTCTTTTAGGCATTAGTATCACCCTAATTGATCATGGATGGCTCAAACCCGTCTCTTTTAATTAAATAATTGTTATAGATATTTGTTAAATCAATTTGCCGGTAAATTGGTTACAAGGCGTCTGATGATGTTTTTCTAATACGTAATGCTCTAGTTTGATTAAATTCCTGCGCTAGGGGGAGGATTATCAAAACTAGTAGAGTTTATATTAGGACTGGACCTAAATAAACTATAATATAATAAAAAAATGGGGAAGATCCGCTGATGGGTGTCTTTTACAGTCTAACTCATGGATAAATTAATTTGTGTGTTGATGATAAATATTAATTTGCATGGTGGATATAGATTGTACTGAGTATTTTTCATAAATTTATAAGCTTTAATATAAACTTCGTTTACCCCCTCCCCCAAAGAGTAGTCTTTTAGGAGTGTCTTGGTAATACTAGATCAGTTAGATTTTGATTTCAGTGTGGTTATAATTTTCAGATTTAATTTTTATTTTGTTTTGCCATTTATTTACCAGTTGGTTAGAAATTAGGTTAAAAATAGTTCCTTTTGTATTTTTTCATATTTTATTGTCGTTTAGGGTTTATATAGTATCCTGTTCTGTCTCTATCTAATTTCGGAATTTTTGGAAATCATTTGATAAGTTTTCATAATTATTTCATGAATCGGATATGTTCAGGTTTTTATTTTAATAAATCTCAAAATTACGTGTTTAAGTTTTATTTTCTATTTTTAGGGTTTTATTAAGTCCAAAAAGTTATATCCTAAAATCTAGGAAATTTTTTAATTTGTTTTCGAATTTATATCGGCAGAGTTTATTCTGTCTCTAATTTCATATTTTATTTTTTGTTTTAATTTTCTGGAGTTAATTTTTTGTTTTAATTTTTCTGAATTTAATTACATATAATTTTGGAGTCATAAAGTTATCAACTTGCAAAATATTAATTTTGATTACTTTCTGTAAATTTTAATACTAATTGTCTGCTTGTTGTTTGCTGTTTTAATTTTCAATATAGTATTGTGTTATTATTTCTTTTTTTATCTTTCAAATTATTTAGGATAGCTATTTAATTTTTTATCTCCAAGATTAAATTTAAAATATTTAGGAGCAATATTAAGTTTTTTTACAAATTTTTACTTATTAAATTTGACTTATTTTAGTAATATAAAGAGAAGTTACAATAATTTAGAATAGTAAAATCATTTAGAATTAAACTAAATTATTGTAATAATCCTCGTGGGGTCGATCCCTGCTTTTCCATGCTATAAATATTAATTATAAATCAAAGTAGTTGTTTAATTTATAGCTCTACGACAAGCTTTACAAATTTTGGCGTCGTTGTCGGGAAAAGAAAATAACATCGTTAGTTCACTTCTATTTAATTTTACTACTTTTATTGTTTTGCTTTAGCTCTAGCATTTTATTTTTATAGTTAGTTTTAGTTTACAGGAAGATCCATGAGCTCATTTGCGTTAAGCCAATGGCAGTAAACAAAGGCACTGGTTGGGAGGTAACCCGACGTTTTTTTTAAGGAAGTATACATTTAATTCTACTTTATCTTCATTATTTTTAACTTTCTACATGCATTAGGGACAATGCATGAATTAAGTCTGGTTGGGGTGCATTTTGCATTTATTTCCTGCAGTATTTATTCTTGAAAAAAAACGGGTAATTTTTTTTTATTTTCTTATAAATAATGTATGATATGAGTTTATGCTAGGCTTGCTTGCTTAAAAAAGAAAAATATTTTGTTAGCTATTTGTAGTTTGTTCTTCTATGAGTGAAGACGTCGGAGCATGCTATCTATCATTCAGAGAAGTTTGAGTTTATCCTCACATATCTCTTTAATGAGTAACTGTCATTATTATCCATCTTATTTTGTAATGTTATATAGCTGCTTTAGAGACAACAAAATGACCTAGCTCATTTCCTATGCTATTGAATTACTAGAATAACTCACTAAAACGGTGACCTTTCTTGTCTTATTCAAAAAAAAGAGAGAAAGAAAAGAAAAGAAAAAAAGGATAGATTACCAACATGGGTATGAGTAGGTGGCTCGACACCTTTTCCACTTAAGTTTAGGTCTCAAGCTGAGCCTTATGTATGGAGTAACCCATGAATGGAAGAGTCATGCATCTGTTTGGGCCGATCAATGACTCGCACCAAATTAACAGTCAATAAAAAAAAATGATGAGAATAAATTGTTTGCTCCAGCACCTCTATTCGGGTGATTGTGAGACAGGAAGTGTTTAATTTCTAAGACCCTATATGGGCCTCGAATAAGTACGCAAGTGGAGTTTGAAGAAAAGAAGAAAAAAATTGCAAGGCAAGTTAAAATCAATTTCAATGAGCTATTCCTAGTTCAATTGTGTTTATAGCCATACCATACTTCAATTCTTCTATCGTAAAATTTTTAGACCTCTTGATTGGTGTATGCATGCTTAAAAGAGATGGATGATTATTGCTCCTGTTACTTCATTAAAGAAGTGTTGTGAGGTTGAGGAAAAAACTCTTTGATGGTAGTTGTAACTTGTTAGAAGGAAAACTAATTAATTTTGAATAAAACTATTTTTATAGCAGGCCAGTGCTTAGAGTAAATTTCATATCTATGCATGACTTTATAAGAAAGAGGGTCAGCATGAGGGTTGAGTCTAGGATTTCTTTGCACGAGGACGTCCAAAGTCTAAGTGTAGGGAATTTGTTAAGTTGTAAATCATGCATTATTTTAATAATTATTTTGATTATACTGTATATGTTATTTCGTCTAATTTACTTTATTTATACGTTTGTCAGGTTAAGCGTTAATAAAATAAAGAGGAGAAGAGAAGATGTCGAAGTTCGAATTTTACAAGTTAAGTTATCAAGTCGGTCGAAAAATAATGATTTATGAAAAAATATTATTTTCATAATTATTTATTTGGGCTAAGGTTACAAAATTGTTACTCCTAGTTGAAGAAAAACTAGAAAACTTGGAAGAGGAGTCCAAGGAGGAAAACCCTTGGAGAATAATGTTATAAATAATCTCACGCCTACCATACTCACGGCAACATCCTCCTCCTCCTTCTCTTCATCGCCTCATATTATCCTCACCTCCACCATCACCAAATTTCATCATCATCTTCACGATCAACACCATAAATGTCCATCATAATCATCACATCATCACGTTGCTCTTCTACTCCATTGGAGTACTTTCATTGTTTTTTTTATTTTTCTTTGTTGTTTTATTAGTTTGAACTCTTTATAGTCTTAATTATGAAATCTTTGGTTAGTTATTGTGATTTTATGAATAATATGTGTGAGTAATTTTCTTGTACTTAGTATAATATATTTGAGACCATGCTAAATTAATAATTTTGAAACAAGTTTTATGTTTTATTGTCTAGTTGATTTTTATTCATGATTCTATAACGATTAGTATTTATTGTTTATGATATTCGCGTTAGATAAATTAGAATGCATGCTAATTAGTATAATAAAAATTGATATGATGGTTTAAAAGCTTTAATACGTGAAAGTTATAGTCTTTTAGGCATTAATATCACCATAATTGATCATGGATGGCTCAAACTCATCTTTCTTAATTAGATAATCTTTATAGATATTTGTTAAATCAATTTACGGGTAAATTGGTTACAAGGCGTCAGATGATGTTTTTCTAATACGTAATGCACTAGTTTGATTAAATTCTCGCGCTAATGTGAGGATTATCAAAAGTAGGAGAGTTTATATTAGGGCTGGACCTAAATAAACTATAATATAAGAAAAAACGAGGAAGATCCACCGGTGGGTGTCTTCTACAGTCTAACTCATAGATAAATTAATTTGTATGTTGATGATAAATATTAATGTGCATGGTAGATATAGATTGTACTGAGTATTTTTCATAAATTTGGTATCTTAGGTAATTATTGGCTGCTTTTCAGTTAAATTCTCTAGTTTGTCAATTTTTATTCTTCAATTTATAAGCTTGAATATAAACTTCGTTTACCCCCCCCCCCCCAAAAAAGAGTAGTCTTTTAGGAGTGTGTTGGTAATATTAGATCAGTTAGGTTTTGATTTTAGTGTGGTTATAATTTTCAAATTTAATTTTTATTCTGTTTTGCCATTTATTTACCAGTTGGTTAGAAATTAGGTTAAAAATATTTCCTTTTAGGTTTTTTCATGTTTTACTCCCGTTTAGGGTTTATATAGTATCTTATTCTGTCTTTATCTAATTTCTAAATTTTTGGAAATCATTTGATAATTTTTCAAAATTATTTCGTGAATTGGATATGTTTAGGTTTTTGTTTTAATAAATCTGAAAATTACGTGTTTAAGTTTTATTTTATGTTTTTAGGGTTGTATTATGTCAAAAAAGTTATATCCTAAAGTCTAGGCAATTGTTTTTATTTATTTTCGTATTTATATTGGTGCAGTTTATTCTTTCTCTAATTTCAGATTTTATTTTCTGTTTTAATTTTCTAGGGTTAATTTTTTGTTTTAGTTTTTCTAAATTTAATCACGTATAATTTTGGTGTCATAAAGTTATAAACTTGCAGAATATTAATTTGGTTTACTTTCTGTAATTTTTAATACTAGTTGTCTGCTTGTTATTTGCTGTTTTAATTTTCAGTCTAACATTGTGTTATTTTTTTTTATCTTTCAGATTATTTAGGATAGCTATTTAATTTTTTTTCTGAGGATTAAATTTAGAATATTTAGGAGCAATATTAAGGATTTTTATAAATTTTTACTTATTAAATTTGATTTATTTTAGTAATATAAAGAGAAGTTACAATGATTTAGAATAGTTAAATTATTTAGAATTAAACTAACTTATTATCATAATATTTCCTCGTGGGATCGATTCCTAATTTCCTATGCCATAAATATTATTTATAAATCAAAGTAGTTGTTTAATTTGTAGCTCTACGATAAGCTTTACAAATTTTGGCGCTGTTGTCAAGGAAAGAAAATAAAAATGTTCGTTCACTTCTATTTAATTTTACTACTTTTATTGTTTTGTTTTAGCTCTACTATTTTATTTTTATAGTTTGTTTTAATTTATGAGATTAAAGAGTGGTCGCATGATCGAAGACTAAAAGTAGCACACGTTTGTGGTGTTTGAAAGTAAAGAGATCAGGTATGCTTAGTGGATGAGATCCAACTAGAAGATCCATGAGTTCATTTGCGTCAAGCCAGTGACAGTAAATAAAGGCACTGGTTGGGAGGAAACCCGACCTTTTTTTAAGGGAAGTATACATTTAATTCTACTTATATCTTCAGTATTTTTATCTTCCTGCATGCATTAGGGACAATGCATGAATTAAGCGTGGGGGGTGCATTCTGCATTTAGTTCATGCAGTATTTATTCTTGAAAAAAAAAACAAGTAAATTTTTTTTTTCTTATAAATAATGTATGATATGATTTTATGCTAGGGTTGCTTGCTTAAAAAAAATAATATTTTCTTAGCTTTTTGTGGCTTGTTCTTCTATGAGTGAAGACTTCTGAGCATTCTATCTATCATTCAGAGAAGTTTGAGTTGATCCGCACATATCTCTTTAATGAGTAACTGTCATGATTATCCATCTTATTTGGTCATGTTACATAGCCGTTTCAGAGGCAATAAAATGACCTAGCCCATATCCTAGACTATTGAATTAGTAGAATAACTCATTAAAATGGTGACCTTTCTTGTCTTATTAAAAAAAAGAGAGAGAAAAAAAAAGAAAAGAAAAAAAGGATAGATTACCAACATGGGTAGGAGTAGGTGGCTCAGTACCTTTTTCCCTTAAGTTTAGGTCTCAAGCTTAGCCTTATGTATGGAGTAACCCATGATTGGGAGAGTCATGCCCCTTTTTGGGCCAATCAATGACTCGCACCAAACAAACAGTAAAAAAAAAACAATGATGAGAATAAATTGTTTGCTCTAGCACCTCTATTCGGGTGAGTATGAGACAGAGAGTGTTTAATTTCTAAGACCCTATATGAGGCTCAAATATGTCCGCAAGTGGAGTTTGAAAAAAAGAAGAAAAAAATTGCAAGGCAAGTTAAAATCAATTTCAATGAGTTATTCCTAGTTCAATTGTCTTTATAGCCATACCATACTTCAATTTTTCTATCGAAAAATTTGTAGACCTCTTGATCGACGTATGCATGCTTAAAAGAGATGGATAATTATTGCTCTTGTTACTTCATTAAAGAAGTGTTGCGAGGTTGATGAAGAAACTCTTTGATAGTAGTTGGATGTCTAGTAGTTATTCACTTGTTAGAAGGAAAACTAATTAATTTTGAATAAAAATGTTTTTAAAGCAAGCCAATGCTTAGTGTAAATTTCATATTTATGCATCGCTTTATAAGAGAGAGGGTCAGCATGTAGGTTGAGTCTAGGATTTCTTTGCACGAGGACGTCCAAAGTATAAGTGTAAGGAAGTTGTTAAGTCATAAATGATGCATTATTTTAATAATTATTTTGATTATATTGTATATGTTATTTCGTCTAATTTACTTTATTTTATAGGTTTTTCAAGTTAAGCGTTAATAAAATAAAGAGGAGAAGAGAAGATGTCGAAGTTCGGATTTGACACGGTAAGTTATCAAGTCGGTCCAAAAATAATGATTCACGGAAAAATATTATTTCCATAATTATTTATTTGGGCTAGGGTTACAAAATTATTACTCCTAGTTGAAGAAAAACTAGAAAACTTGGAAGAGAAGGAGTCCAAGGAGGAAAACCCTAGGAGAATAATGTTATAAATAATCACACGCCTATCATACTCAAGGCAACATCATCCTCCTCCTTCTCTTCATCACCTCATATTATCCTCACCTCCACCATCACCAAATTTGATCATCATGTTCGCGATGATCACCATAAACGTCCATCATAATCATCACATATCACGTTGCTCTTCTACTCCACTAGAGTACTTTGATTGTTTTTTTTTCTTTGTTGTTTGATTAGTTTGAACACTTTATAGTATTAATTATGAAATCTTTGGTTAATTATTGTGATTTTATTAATAATACGTGTGAGTAATTTTCTTGTACTTAGTATAATCTATTTGAAACCATACTAAATTAATTATTTTGAAACAAGGTTTATGCTTTACTGTCTAGTTGATTTTATTCATGATTCTATAACGGTTAGTATTCATTGATATTCGGGTTAGATAAATTACAATGCATACTAATTAGTTTAATACGAATTCATATGATAGTTTAAAAGTCTTTAATACGTAAAATTTATAGTCTTTTTGGCATTAGTATCACTCAAATTGATCATGGATGGATCAAACCCATCTTTCCTAATTAGATAATCTTTATAGATATTTGTTAAATCAATTTACGGGTAAATTGGTTACAAGGCGTCAATTGATATTTTTCTAATACGTAATGCACTAGTTTGATTAAATTCTCGCGCTAATGTGAGGATTATCAAAAATAGGAGAGTTTATATTAGGGCTAGACCTAAATAAACTATAATATAAGAAAAAACGAGGAAGATCCACCGGTGGGTGTCTTCTACAGTCTAACTCATAGATAAATTAATTTGTATGTTGATGATAAATATTAATGTGCATGGTGGATATAGATTGTACTGAGTATTTTTCATAAATTTGGTATCTTTGATAATTATTGGTTGCTTTTTAGTTAAATTCTCTAGTTTGTTAATTTTTATTCTTTAATTTATAAGCTTTAATATAAACTTCGTTTACCCCCCCCCCCAAAGAGTAGTCTTTTAGGAGTGTCTTGGTGATATCAGATCAGTTAGATTTTGATTTTAGTGTGGTTATAATTTTCAAATTTAATTTTTATTCTGTTTTGACATTTATTTACCAGTTGGTTAGTAATTAGGTTAAAAATAGTTCCTTTTGTGTTTTTTCTTGTTTTATTCTCTTTTATGGTTTATATAGTATCATATTCTATCACTATTTAATTTTGTAATTTTTGGAAATGATGTGACAATTTTTCAGAATTATTTTGTGAATTGGATATGTTCAGGTTTTTATTTTAATAAATCTGAAAATTACATTTTTAAGTTTTATTTTATGGTTTTAGGGTTTTATTAAGTCCAAAAAAGTATATCCTAAAATCTTGGCAATTGTTTTATTTGTTTTCGTATTTATATTGGTATAGTTTATTCTTTTCTCTAATTTAAGATTTTATTTTTTGTTTTAATTTTCTGGAGTTAATTTTTTGTTTTAATTATTCTGAATTTAATTACGTATAATTTTTGAGTCATAAATTTATAAACTAGCAGAATGTTAATTTGAATCACTTTCTGTAATTTTTAGTACCAGTTGTCTGCTTGTTATTTGTTGTTTTAATTTTCAGTCTAATATTGTGTTATTATTTCTTTTTTTATCTTTCAGATTATTTAGGACAACTATTTAAATTTTTTTTCTACGATTAAATTTAGAATATTTAAGAGAAATATTAAGCATTTTTACAATTTTTTACTTAATAAATTTGATGTATTTTAGTAATATAAAGAGAAGTTACAATAATTTAGAATACTAAAATCATTTAGAATTAAACTAACTTATTATCATAATATTTCCTCGTGGAATCGATCGCTACTTTCCTATGCTATAAATATTATTTATAAATTAAATGAGTGGTTTAATTTGTAGCTCTACGATAAGCTTTATAAATTTTGGCGTCGTTGCCAAGGAAAGAAAATAAAATCATTAGTTCACTTCTATTTAATTTTACTACTTTTATTGTTTTGTTTTAGCTCTACTATTTTATTTTTATAGTTTGTTTTAGTTTATGAGACTAAGGAGTGGTCGCATGATCGAAGACTAAAAGGTGCATACGTTTGAGGTGTTCGAAAGTAAAGAGATTAGGTATGCTTATTGTAAAGAGATTAGGTATGTTTAGTGGAGGAGATCCAACTAGAAGAACCATGAGCTCATTTGCGTCAAGTCAATGATAGTAAACAAAGGCACTGGTTGGCAGGCAACCCGGCCCTTTTTAAGGGAAGTATACATTTAATTCTACTAATATCTTCATTATTTTTATCTTTCTGCATGCATTAGGGACAATGCATGAATTAAGTGTGTGGGGGGGTGCATTCTGTATTCAGTTCCTGCAGTATTTATTCTTGAAAAAAAAACAAGTAATTTTTTTTTAATTTTCTTATAAATAATGTATGATATGAGTTTATGCTAGGGTTGCTTGCTTAAAAAAAAATAATATTTTGTTAGTTGTTTGTAGTTTGTTCTTCTATGAGTGAAGACTTCTGAGTATGCTATCTACCATTCAGAGAAGTTTGAGTTGATCCTCACATATCTCTTTAATGAGTAACTGTCATGATTATCCATCTTATTTGGTCATGTTATATAGCCGCTTCAGAAGCAATCCAATGACCTAACCCATTTTCTAGACTATTGAATTAGTAGAATAACTCATTAAAATGGTGACCTTTCTTGTCTTACTAAAAAAAAAAGAGAGAGAAAAAAAAGAAAAGAAAAAAAGGATAGATTACTAACACGGGTAGGAGTAGGTGGTTCGACACCTTTTCCCCTTAAGTTTAGGTTTCAAGTTGAGCCTTATGTATGCAGTGACCCATGATTGGGAGAATCATGCCCCTTTTTGGGCCAATCAATGACTCGCACCAAACTAACAGTCAATAAAAAAAAATGATGAGAATAAATTGTTTGCTCCAGCACCTCAATTCGGGTGAATGTGAGACATGGAGTGTTTAATTTCTGAGACCCTATATGGGATTCAAATATGTCCGCAAAGTGGAGTTTGAAAAAAAGAAGAAAAAAGTTGCAAGGCAAGTTCAAATCAATTTCAATGAGTTATTCCTAGTTCAATTGTCTTTATAGCCATACCACACTTCAATTTTTCTATCGAAAAATTTTTAGACCTCTTGATCGACGTATGCATGCTTAAAAGAGATGGATAATTATTGCTCTTGTTACTTCATTAAAGAAGTGTTGCGAGGTTGATGAAGAAACTCTTTGATAGTAGTTGGATGTCTAGTAGTTATTCACTTGTTAGAAGGAAAACTAATTAATTTTGAATAAAAATGTTTTTAAAGCAAGCCAATGCTTAGTGTAAATTTCATATTTATGCATCGCTTTACAAGAAAGAGGGTCAGCATGTAGGTTGAGTCTAGGATTTCTTTGCACGAGGAATTCCAAAGTCTAAGTGTAGGGAATTTGTTAAGTCATAAATCATGCATTATTTTAATAATTATTTTGATTATATTGTATATGTTATTTAGTCTAATTTACTTTATTTTATATATTTTTCAGGTTAAGCATTAATTAAATAAAGACGAGAAGAGAAGATGTCGAAGTTCGAATTTTACATGCTAAGTTATCAAGTTGGTCCAAAAATAATGATTTATAGAAAAATATTATTTTCATAATTATTTATTTAGGCTAGGGTTACAAAATTATTACTTCTAGTTGAAGAAAAACTAGAAAACTTGGCAGAGAATGAGTCCAAAGAGGAAAACCCTAAGAGAATAATGTTATAAATAATCTCATGCCTACCATACTCATCGCAACATCATTCTCCTCCTCTTCATCGCCTCATATTATCCTCACCTCCACCATCACCAAATTTCATCATCATCTTCACGATCATCACCATAAACGTCCATCAAAATCATCGCATCATCACGTTGCTCTTCTACTCCATTAGAGTACTTTCGTTGTTTTTTTTACTTTTTCTTTGTTGTTTTATTAGTTGAACTCTTTATAGTATTAATTATGAAATATTTGGTTAATTATTGTGATTTTATTAATAATATGTGTGAGTAATTTCCTTGTACTTAGTATAACCTATTTGAAACCATGCTAAATTACTTATTTTGAAACAAGTTTTATACTTTATTGTCTAGTTGATTTTATGCATAATTCTATAACGGTTAGTATTTATTATTTATGATATTCGCGTTATATAAATTAGAATGCATGCCAATTAGTTTAAGACGAATTCATATGATAGTTTAAAAGTCTTTAATACGTAAAAGTTATAGTCTTTTAGGCATTAGTATCACCCTAATTGATCATGGATCGCTCAAACCCATCTCTTTTAATTAGATAATCGTTATAGATATTTGTTAAATCAATTTGCTGGTAAATTGATTACAATGCGTCAAATGATGTTTTTCAAATACGTAATGCTCTAGTTTGGTTAAATTCTCACGCCAGTGTGAGGATTATCAAAACTAGTAGAGTTTATATTAGGGTTGGACCTAAATAAACTATAATATAAGAAACAACGGGGAAGATCCGCCGATGGGTGTCTTCTACAGTCTAACTCATGGATAAATTAATTTGTGTGTTGATGATAAATATTAATTTGCATCATGGATATAGATTGTACTGAGTATGTTTCATAAATTTTGTATCTTTGATAATTATTTACTGTTTTTTAGTTAAGTTCTCTAGTTTGTCAATTTTTATTCTTCAATTTATAAACTTTAATATAAATTTCGTTTACCCCCCCCCCCCAACCAAAGAGTAGTCTTTTAGGAGTGTCCTTGTGATATTAGATAAGTTAGATTTTGATTTTAGTGTGGTTATAATTTTGAAATTTAATTTTCATTCTGTTTTGCTGTTTATTTACCAGTTGGTTGAAAATTAGGTTAAAAATAGTTCCTTTTGTGTTTTTTTCACGCTTTATTCCCTTTTAAGGTTTATATAGTATCCTATTCTGTCACTATTTAATTTCGTAATTTTTGAAAATCATTTGATAATTTTTTAGAATTATTTCGTGAATTGGATATGTTCAGGTTTTTATTTTAATAAATCTAAAAATTACATTTTTAAGTTTTATTTTATTTTTTTAAGGTTTTATTAAGTTCAAAATCGTTAGTTCAGTTCTATTTAATTTTACTACTTTTATTGTTTT
>JACYFF010031954.1:54203333-54227165 GCA_017589665.1 Selenicereus undatus
TTTTATGTTTTTAGGGTTTTGTTAAGTCCAAAAAATTATATCGTAAAATCTAGGCAATTTTTTAATTTGTTTTCGTAGTTATATTGGTGCAATTTATTCTTTCTCTAATTTTAGATTTTATTTTCTGTTTTAATTTTTTGGATTTAATTTTCTGTTTTAATTTTTCTGAATTTAATTACATATAATTTTGGAGTCATAAAGTTATAAAAATGCAGAATATTAATTTGGATTACTTTATGTAATTTTTAATACTAGTTGTCTGCTTGTTATTTGTTGTTTTAATTTTCAGTCTAATATTGTGTTATTATTTCTTTTTTTATCTTTCAGATTATTTAGGACAACTATTTAACTTTTTTTTTCCTGGATTAAATTTAGAATATTAAGGAGCAATATTAAGCATTTTTACGAATTTTTACTTATTAAATTTGATTTATTTTAGTAATATAACGAGGAGTTAGAATAATTTAGAATAGTAAAATCATTTAGAATTAAACTAACTTATTATCATAATATTTCCTTGTGGGATCGATCCCTACTTTCCTATGCTATAAATATTATTTATAAATCAAAGAAGTGGTTTAATTTGTAGCTCTACGACAAGCTTTACAAATTTTGGCGCCGTTGCTAGGGAAAGAAAATAAAATCGTTAGTTCACTTCTATTTAATTTTACTACCTTTATTGTTTTGTTTTAGCTCTAGTATTTTATTTTCATAGTTAGTTTTAGTTTATGAGATTAAGGAGTGGTCGCATGATCGACGACTAAAAGGAGCATACATTTGAGGTTTTCGAAAGTAAAGAGATTAGGTATGCTTAGTGTAAAGAGATTAGGTATGTTTAGTGGAGGAGATCCAACTAGAAGAACCATGAGCTCATTTGCGTCAAGCCATTGACAGTAAACAAAGGCACTGGTTGGCAGGCAACCCGACCTTTTTTTAAGGGAAGTATACATTTAATTCTACTTATAACTTCATTATGCTTATCTTTCTGCATGCATTAGGGACAATGCATGAATTAAGTGTGGGGGGGTGCATTATGCATTTAATTCGTACAGTATTTATTCTTGAAAAAAAAAAGTAAATTTTTTCTTGATTTTCTTATAAAAAATATATGATATGAGTTTATGCTAGGCTTGCTCGCTTAAAAAAAAGTAATTTTTTTTAGCTATTTGTAGTTTATTCTTATATGAGTGAAGACTTCTAAGCATGCTATCTATCATTCAGAGAAGTTTGAGTTGATCCTCACATATCTCTTTAATGAGTAACTGTCATGATTATCCATCTTATTTGGTCATGTTATATAGATGCTTCAGAGGCAATAAAATGACCTAGCCCATTTCCTAGGCTATTGAATTAGTAGAATAACTCATTAAATTGGTGACCTTTCTTGTCTTATTAAAAAATAAGAGAAAAAAAAAGAAAAGGAAAAAAGGATAGATTACGAACATGGGTAGGAGTAGGTGGCTCGGCACCTTTTCGCCTTAAGTTTCGGTCTCAAGCTGAGCCTTATGTATGGAGTAACCCATGATTGGGAGAGTCATGTCCCTTTTTGGACCGATCAATGACTCGCACCAAACTAACAGTCAATAAAAAAAAATGATGAGAATAAATTGTTTGCTCCAGCACCTCTATTCGGGTGAGTGTGAGACAGGGAGTGTTTAATTTCTAAGACCCTATATGAGCCTCGAATATGTGCGCAAGTGGAGTTTGAAAAAAGAAGAAAAAAAATTGCAAGGCAAGTTAAAATCAATTTCAATGAGTTATTCCTAGTTCCATTGTCTTTATAGCCATACCATACTTCAATTTTTCTATCATAAAATTTTTAGACCTCCTGATCGGTGTATGCATGCTTAAAAGAGATGGATGATTATTGTTCTTGTTACGTCATTAAAAAAGTGCTGTGAGGTTGATGAAGAAACTCTTTGATGGTAGTTGGATGTCTAGTAGTTATTCACTTGTTGGAAGGAAAACTAATTAATTTTGAATAAAACTGTTTTTAAAGCAAGCCAATGCTTAGTGTAAATTTCATATTTATGCATGACTTTATAAGAAAGAGGGTCAGCATATAGGTTGAGTCTAGGATTTCTTTGCACGAGGACGTCGAAAGTCTAAGTGTAGGGAATGTGTTAAGTCATCAATAATGCATTATTTTAATAATTATTTTCATTATATTGTTTATGTTATTTCTTCTAATTTACTTTATTTTATTTATTTTTCAAGTTAAGCATTAAAAAAATAAAGAGGAGAAGAGAAGATGTCGAAGTTCGAATTTTACACGCTAAGTTATCAAGTTGGTCCAAAAATAATAATTTATAAAAAAATATTATTTCTATAATTATTTATTTGGGCTAGGGTTATAAAATTATGACTCCTAGTTGAAGAGAAACTAGAAAACTTGGAAGAGAAGGAGTCCAAGGAGGAAAACCCTGGGAGAATAATGCTACAAATAATCTCACGCATACCATACTCACGGCAACATCCTCCTCCTCCTTCTCTTCATCGCCTCATATTATCCTCACCTCCACCATCACCAAATTTCATCATCATCTTCACGATCATCACCATAAACGTCCATCATAATCATCACATCATCACGTTGCTCTTCTACTCCATTAGAGTACTTTCATTGTTTTTTTTATTTTTCTTTGTTGTTTTATTAGTTTGAACTCTTTATAGTATTAATTATGAAATCTTTGGTTAATTATTGTGATTTTTTTAATAATATGTGTGAGTAATTTCCTTGTACTTGGTATAATCTATTTGAAACCATGCTAAATTAATTATTTTGAAACAAGTTTTATGCGTTATTGTCTAGTTGATTTTTATTCATGATTTTATAACGGTTAGTATTTGTTGTTTATGATATTCGCGTTAGATAAATTAGAATGCATGTTAATTAGTTTAATACGAATGCATATGATAGTTTGAAAGGTTTAATACGTAAAAGTTATAGTCTTTTAGGCATTAGTATCACCCTAATTGATCATGGATGGCTCAAACCCATCTCTTTTAATTAGAAAATCGTTATAGATATTTGTTAAATCAATTTGCTGGTAAATTGGTTACAAGGCATCAGATGATGTTTTTCTAGTATGTAATGCTCTAGTTTGATTAAATTCTTGCGCTAGTGTGAGGATTATCAAAACTAGTAGAGTTTATATTAGGGCTGGACCTAAATAAACTATAATATAAGAAAAAATGGGAAAGATCCGCTGGTGTGTGTCTTCTACAGTCTAACTCATGTATAAATTAATTTGTGTGTTGATGATAAATATTAATTTGCATGGTGGATATAGATTGTACTGAGTATTTTTCATAAATTTGGTATCTTTGATTATTATTGGTTGCTTTTTAGTTAAATTCTCTAGTTTGTCAATTTTTATTTTTCAATTTATAAGCTTTAATATAAACTTCGTTTACCCCCCCCCCCCCAAAGAGTAGTCTTTTAGGAGTGTGTTGGTAATATTAGATTAGTTAGATTTTGATTTTAGTGTGGTTATAATTTTTAGATTTAGTTTTTATTCTGTTTTGCCATTTATTTACCAATTGGTTAGAAATTAGGTTAAAAATAGTTCCTTTTCTGTTTTTTCATGTTTTGTTCACTGTTAGGGTTTATATAGTATCCTATTCTGTCCTTATTTAATTTCAGAAGTTTTGGAAATCATTTGATAATTTTTCAAAATTATTTCGTGAATTGGATATGTTCAGGTTTTTATTTTAATAAATCTGAAAATTACGTTTTTAAGTTTTATTTTATGTTTTTAGGGTTTTATTAAGTCCAAAAAATTATATCCTAAAATCTAGGCAATTGTTTTATTTGTTTTCGTATTTATATTGGTGCAGTTTATTCTTTCTCTAATTTTAGATTTTATTTTCTATTTTAATTTTCTGGAGTTAATTTTTCGTTTTAATTTTTATGAATTTAATTACATATAATTTTGCAGTCATAAAGTTATGAACTTACAGAATATTAATGTGGATTACTTTCTGTAATTTTAAATACTAATTTTCTGCTTGTTATTTGCTGTTTTAATTTTCGGTTTAATATTGTGTTATTATTTCTGTTTTTATCTTTCAGATTATATAGGGTAGCTATTTAATTTTTTATTTCTAGGATTAAATTTAGAATATTTAGGAGCAATATTAAGTGTTTTTACAAATTTTTACTTATTAAATTTGATTTATTTTAGTAATATAAAGAGAAGTTACAATAATTTAGAATAGTAAAATTATTTAGAATTAAACTAACTTATTATCATAATCTTTCCTCGTGGGATCGATCCCTACTTTCCTATGCTATAAATATTATTTATAAATCAAAGTAGTGATTTACTTTATAACTCTACAACAAGCTTTATAACTTCGAGACAAAACTATTTGTTCCACAAACCGCACAATCCAAGTACTTCTTTAACTAAACAAGCTCTCACACTTTTAAGGAGAGGGTCATAAATTCATTTCAAGACAAGGTATCATATGACTAGTTCTCGCCACTTAAGCACCCACTACAAAAAAAAAGTGCCTTTTAGCAACAGACATCTACTGACAAAAAATAATTTCTGGTTGTAAAAATAGTTATTTACAACATATTCAACTATTTGTGGGTATTAAAGTTTTAAGATAGGGAAGGAAGGGGGGGTCCAAATATTTCCAACAAATACAAATAAATTTGTTGGTATTATTACTATATTATCGACATTCAATTTATTTGTTGGTATTGTGGTAACATTACCAACATATCATTTCTTTTAAAAACTTATGTTGGTATTACGCAAATATAATCTCACGGGAAAAACATAATAATAATTGAAAACTATGTTGTACACTTACAATCCTTCAAAAAAAAGAAAAAGAAAAGAAGCCCCGCTAGTGAAACTGAAATTACGATACTTATAACCAAGCCTTGCTGTTTCAAGAAAGTCGAAGCTCCCACCGCCCTCTGAAATCGCCATCTCCAAAATCGCACCTCTGAAATCACCGTCTCCCACCGCTGAAGACTCAAATTAAACCAAAACTAGTTCGCATCTCAGTTCGTCATCTCTGAAGTCCCCCATCTCTCAATTCGCGTCTCAATTCGTCCATCTCTCAATTTGCTCATCTCCCACCTCCCAATTCGCCCAAAACTAGTAAAATCACATCACACACCATTGCTGTTGAGTTGTTGTTGTTGGTCGATCGTCAATTACGACAGGTATGATGCTATGTCTTCTTCACGCTATATTCCACATAGACAATGAGTTGTTGCTCAGTCGAAATTTGTGACTTGTTCGTCTATCATCACTCTCAATCTACCCAAAGCTTCTAATATGATATCAATGGTATGTTTGCATCCTATCTCTGACACTATTGGCATGAAAGATTGGGTCTTGTGCAAGAAATTGATAATGTTGTTGTGTATCCAAATTTAGCACCCACCGCCATCTCTGAAATGGCTTATCTATCATCTCTATCAATGTACCAAAATTCAGGTAGGTGAATAGGATAGCTCCCCCAATTTATGCTGCTAGGTATGTCATTCCCAATTCTCCTCTAATGAAGTTCAAGTGCTCTTCACTTAATGGTTTATTGAATGTATCAGCAAGTTATTTCTTAATGGGAACGAATTACTCAGAATTCACAACCACCAAACACCATGAACAAATCATCGTGTAAACTTGAATCCTTATGTTGTAGTAACAACTCACACAATCTCCTATTTTAGTTCCTGAACTGGCCTCTTCAATTACCTCCTAAATTTAGTCTCTACAACCCTTTTTTTCCCTCTCTTCTGAAACACCAAAGTAATGATGCCATAGCCTTCACATCCCAATTATCCTTCCAAAATTCGTGGGTTTTGTGATTGTGGTTTGATCGATCATGGGTGGCAAAGCTTTGTAACTGATGCCAAGGCCTCTAAGTTATTGTAACATACATACCAATTACGCCCAGCAAGCGCCTACTGCTACGTATTCTGGTTCTGTAGTTGAAACAACAACTGAATCTGGCTTCTTGGGGTTCTATATATGAGACAAGTAACTATCCAAAAGTTGACATCCTTCTGATGTGTTTCATATATCTACTTTATATCTTGTATAATCAGCACCAGGGCACCCCGCCAGTTTAAAATTATCACCTTCGAATGCCAAAGTTACAAAGTCCATGTTCTTAACAAATATTTGAAAATCCTCTTGACCGCATTGAGGTGGGATTCATTCAGGAATAATTGAAACCCAGCTGATGAGTCTAGGTTGAACATGGTGTCTGATCCACTCATTTTTAAACCAGTAGTGATCCAATCAAGCATTTGTACCTCAATCTAATCTTCGTCAAGCTTAGTGGTGGTTTACATCAATGTTTTAGCTTGCTTGCTGTTTATCATATTAACCCTTTTGAGCAGCTCCGTGATATAGTTTGACTAGTTTTTGAAGATCCTCTCTTTGCATTGTTGGATTTGTAGTCAAAGGAAGAGGTTCAATTCTTCCTAGACTCATCTCAACCTCTTTTCTCATGAGATCAAAGATTTCCTTGCTCAATTCATGATTAGTGGCTTGTTGAGACCTTCAATGATTTGTGTTTACTTTAATGCTATTTAGATCATTATGATATGTGGGGCTATGTTGTAATTCTTAGTTTATCTTACATATGAGCAATTATGCTGTCTAATCGATTACTTTTCTATTGCATTCGATTTTGTAATTTATGGGCATCGAATTTTAGAGGCTGAAGGCTGGAGTTTATGTTTTTGTCTACAATTCTATTAAAGATTTAAGTGTTTCCATCAAATTCGAACCCACTTTCATCCATCATGGTCGTTTGCTCCAAAACTAGTGAGTCTGAATTCCCCTTTCTAATTTGTTCGATTCATGTCTGCAAGTTGTATTGTTGAGGTGCCAAAAGAGACACATCTTCTTGTTCAATTGTGGGTGATTGCCTTTTATGCCATGCTTGCAAGCTGCCTACTCTCCTAATAAGTCCATAGTTGCTGCATTAGTATGGAGCCTTAGCATGTATTTACCTTGAAGATCCCAAATGGGACTATAACCTGTAGTGTTGTGCTTTGAGGTACTTGTACCCTCCTTATTTTGTTGCGTTGCTACTAAAACTGTATCTGACTTCTTGGGATTGTAATATGGTGGTAATGTTATAATATTTCCTACTTCTCTTCCCCAAAAAAGAAATTTGGTTACCTACATAAGGCTGAGACACCTTACTTACACCTTGCAAGTCTGAGATTTTTTCTCCCCTCTTTGTTTTATTATTATATAAGTTGAAATGCTTTAGTAAATAACAAATGTAGGAATTTGCTAATTGAAATATGTAGGAATGTACTTGTCATTATGGATGTGTTCCAGGATAAAGGTTAGGTGAAGTTCAGGAGAATAGATGATGGATATAAGGAATGTTTAAATGCATTCCTTGATCATGTATTTGCAACTTCTACTGATAATAATAAGATTCCATGCATGTGTTCAACTTGTGCTAACCGCTTTTACCATGAGAGAGGCATTGTGAGAGGTCACCTTATCATGAAGGGGATGGATGCGGATTATCATAAATGTATTTGGGTTTTCCATGGGGAGCCAACAATGAGTGATTATGATTTTGACGATTATATGGTAGATGATGCATTTAACGATAAAAATTATGGATTGTTTGACCATGACCTGCATGGTATGATAGCAAATGCCTTTGATTGTCATGAATCCAATGAGGGTTCAACAGGACTTAATGAAGAGGCGAAGACCTTCTTTAAGTTAATTGAAGATGCAGGTCAACCTCTTTATCCTGGTTGTGAAGAGTTTAGTAAAATCTCATTTGTCATTGAAATGTATCATCTTAAATGTTTACATGGGGTGACTGATATGCCATTTGATGCTTCTGTCAAACTTTTAAAAGAGCTCTTCCTAAAGATTCAACATTGCCCAACTCTTTTAAGAAAATGCAAAGTATCATTAAGCAATTTGGTCTTGGCTACCAGAAGATTGATGCTTGTCCGAATGACTGCATTCTTTTTTGGAAAGATAAGGTTGATTTAAATACGTGTCCTGAGTGCAATGCCCTAAGGTATAAGACGATGGATGATGGAGCAATTATGAAATTAGCTTCTGGTGATCCAATTCCAGTAAAGGTTTTGCGCCACTTTCCATTGATACCTAAACTCAAGAGACTCTTTATGTCATCTAAGACAGCTCCCATAATGAGATAACATGCGGAGGAACGCAAACAGGATGGCAAATTAAGGCATCCGGTTGATGCTTATACATGGAAAGACTTTGATAATAGGTACTCAAATTTTGCTCGTGGTGCAAGAAATGTTAGACTTGGCTGATCAAGTGATGAGTTCAATCCATTTGGGAACATGAGTACTCAATATAGTATATGGCAAGTTATATTAATGATGTATAATTTGCCTCCATGGTTGTGTATGAAGCAACCCTATATCTTTCTTTGATTGCTTATACCAGGTCCAAAGCCACCGGGAAATGATATTGATGTCTTCTTAGAACCTTTAGTGGATGAGCTAAAGGAATTGTGGAAGCTAGGGGTGCAAACCTATGATGCCTTCAAAAATGAGACATTCGATTTGCACGGAGCCTTAGTTTGTACAGCCAGTGACTTTCCTGCATATGATAATTTGTCTGGTTGGAAAACTAAAGGGAAGTATGCTTGTCCTTATTGCAATATTGACACTTGCTCCCTTTACTTGAAAGGAAGTAGAAAAATGTGTTACATGGGCCATCGTCTCTTCGTACCAAATGATCATAAATATCATCGTAGTAAGAATGCATTCAACGGAGAAATAGAAATGAGACCTCCTACTAAACTACTGTCTGGGGATTAATTGCTAGATCAGATGAAGGGCGTAAACAACACTTTTGGAAAGCATCCTGACACTAAGCAAAAAAATAAAAGGGAGATGAGGTGACACCTTGGAAAAAAAGAGAGCATTTTTTTCCACCTCCCATATTGGAAGCATCTTGTGGTACGTCACTACCTTGCTGTTATGTATGTGGAAAAAAATGTTTCAGAGAAAATAGTTGTAACACTTTTAGGCATTGAAGGCAAGACAAAAGATACTCTGCAGTCACGCCTTGACTTGAAAGAGTTGAATATAAGACATACTCTTCATCCTGTAGAAGCAGGTGGTAAGACTTACATACCCTCGGCATGCTTTACATTAAGTAAAAAGGAGAAAGATGAGTTTATTAGCATACTAGCCTCAGTGAAAGTGTCAGATGATTATGCATCAAATATCAAGAGGAGCATTGTGGATGGAAAAATCTATGGCTTAAAAAGCCATGACCATCATATTATTATGCAACAACTATTCCCACTTGTTGCGAGGAAAATGCAAAACAAGAACCTCGGTGCTGTTTTGATTGAGTTGAGTACATTCCTTAAG
Source organism: Selenicereus undatus (assembly GCA_017589665.1). Lineage (NCBI taxonomy): Eukaryota > Viridiplantae > Streptophyta > Magnoliopsida > Caryophyllales > Cactaceae > Selenicereus > Selenicereus undatus. Next base: position 54,212,713 of record JACYFF010031954.1, read on the forward strand.
GAGTTATGTTCTAAAACTGTAACCCCACAGGACTTTGAAAGTTTGCTAGATTGTGTTGTTGTCATACTTTGTCGTCTAGGAGGCATTTTTTTGCCTGCTTTTTTGGACATAATGGTTCACTTAATTGTCCATTTGCCTTATCAAGCAAGAGTTGGGGGTTCAGCTATGTATCATTGGATGTATCCTGTAGAAAGGTATGTCTTTAACTGTATATACTTATTCCAAAACATAAACAGAGCTTTTGGCAGGTCATGTTACATTAATTTGATAATCGTAGGGATTTGGGGAAGCACAAATTTTTTGTTCGCAAAAAAAGTCATCCAGAAGGGTCAATTGCTGAAGCACATGTAGCAGAAGAATGTGTGGTATTTTATGCTACATATTTGCAAGGCACTGAGACAAGGGAGAATAGACCACCAAGGAACCAAGACGATGGCGATGAAGTGTATAGGGGTTTATCTATATTCTCCCCAAACTGGCGTGCATTATCTAAAATGAAAGACATTCATCCTGATTATCCTGTAATTGATCAAGCACATAGTTATATGCTATTTAATTGTGATGAAGTTCAAGTGTATGCGCAGTAAGTACACTTTAACTTTGATGTTTATTATCACTTACCTCTTAAAATACATTATTTTACATGTTTTGTTTTGGTGTTACCCTTTCAGTGAGCATTATGAGATTATTAGAAATGAACACCAAAATACCAATGTGAACATAGATGAGATTCAAAAAGATAAGGTTTCAACATTGGTTTGAATGGAATGTAAGTGTCTCACAAAATGTAATAGGTATATGTATGTATTTAAAATTTGACTACTAAAACCATGTAATTCTCAGGTTTTTAGACATCTTCATGTCGATCGTAATGTTGCAGATGATCTGAGAAATTTGGCTAGTAAACCAAACTGTTGGATAAAAAGAATGACATGGATCATTTGTAATGGGTACAGATGGCGCATTAAAAAGATTGATATAAGGAGTATGAGTCAAAATTCTGGTGTTCTTGTGAATTCAATCATAGACGCAACTATGGTATATGGAGATGACATTCGTGATGTTAGAGATGACATTCCTAGAGTCATATTCGATGAATCTTTTGCTAATGTAGATGGAGAAGACAATGATGCTGAGGTGGTGTGTTCAGATCACTGTGAATGTGAGGAAGAAGATGAACCATGATATGATTTCGACTCTTAAAAGTGTACTTTGTTAGTTATACATGTACTTGTGATGCTAATAGACATTTTGAATAGTGTGAAAAGGATATGTTTCAACATTGTTTGGTTATTTTTTCTTCTCATGTGAGCATTTGTGATATCATTGTGATGTTGATACTCTGATATAATTAAACAAACACTTATTGGACCTGCATTAGGTTTTACATGGCTTCCACATGAAAACTCTTGACTAACGGTGGGCTATATATGTATAAATAGATACATGTGTATATATGAATTAAATTCAGATTGTTTATTTTAACAAGTTCTATATTTATGTTGATGTGGAGCTTTCTAACTTCAAGTGGGAAGAATCCTAATTCCAATGTAAGAAGGAGTCTCAGGTTGAAGCAAACAATTCTATCCACTGCTTCAGATCTTAGCACAACATTTGGGGGCTCATCTGTTTGTCGCTCTTTATTCTCTGAGAAAACCACCTCTGATTAGTACCAAGCTAGTAAGTTCACAATGATAAAAACCTTATCTATTAGTTAACTTAGCTTAGTGTAGATGAGGGTATATGTTGTAGTAAAAGCTAAGACAATATCTCCTTTTGTTTAGGGGAAGGCTTGCAAGGACAACACCAGAATGCTGAGAACAATAATACTTTTCATGCTAGTACAATGCTTGCAAGAGGTCTTAACATAACATCTAAGCCAAGTAAGTGTACAAGATTGACACATGATCATTGGCTTACATAATTTACACGTATATATCGGTAATCTTTTTGTAATGTTTTCCATTGTCACGAGGCAATCCAAGGCAATCACATTCCTCTTATAATCGTGCAAGTGAAGAAGCCCATTCAAGTAAGCCTTGGTCCCATGGCTACAATGTATTGGATGAATGATTGGGCATCCATGATTGGGCATTAATAAATTACATTCTGAAGAAAATAAAAGAAGATAAAATTAAGATTGAGACATCTGCAGTTCCCACCAAAACCCAATAGAAACTGTGATCAAGGAAGCATTAAAACCAAAAACTTAAGTCATCACCTCATCTCTTACATTAGAATATCAACACCCCTCTTTCCTCCACATCAGTCATGAGCACACTCTCTCTCTCTCTCTCTCTCTCTCTCTCTCTCTCTCTCTCTCTATACTAAGCAAACACCAAAAAAGAAGAAAACAGAGCAAGGGTTACTATTAGGTCATTGCAGTAGATTATAGGAAAATTGGGAATCTAGGGTTGATTCTTATTGGATGATGTTGTAAAATTTCTAAGTTATCATCCAATCACACAATCAAAGAACAAAGTTTCTAGCTCTCTAATCCATCAAAAAGCATTTCTTGGGAGTGAAACTCTTGACTGCAGAATGCCTTTCCCCCCTGCATATAATCAAGGAAATTAACCCCAATTAGCTTTGCAAAAATGTGGTGCAAACTGATTCATAAATATTGTCACAAATCATACTGGACCAGATTTTCTGCACATGATCAAATTGAAGACTCCGGAAGAGATAAGGAAGATTTTTAACATCAAGAATGACTTCACCCCTTAGGAAGAAGAGGCCATCAGGAAGAAGAACCAGTGGGCCTTTGAATGACCTGACCCATCCCACCCTTTCCAATGCTTGCTGCTAATATTTGCTGCTAGAATGTCTTTAGATGTCGGAGTAGACACACAATTTTTGATGTTATGAAAGCATGTTAGATCTTATTTCAAGCACTTGCTAAATATGCATTCTCAATTGTGGGAAAGAAAGAATTTTTACTGATACTAGTGATTAGGGCTGTCAAACAGGTCGGGTCGGGTCGACCCATTTAATAAACGAGACAATTTCATGTCGCCCTTGAAAATAGCTTAGATCTGCTCAAAATTGAAAAATAACAAGTTTTCACACTAAATGGTCAAATCGTGTCGACTTCGGGTCGAAATCGGTTCGGTTCAGGTCGGGTTCGTATTTCTCTCAGTAAATTCGGGTCGGGTTATCGGGTCGGGTCAGACTTTGACAGCCCTACTGGTGATTAAGTTGTTCGTTGAGCAACTGTTGGCTGAGACTCCTTCAAATTTCACAAGCTTTTATTGTTCTCACGATCCAATTGAAGTGTTTGCAAGTACAGAAAGTGTTTGCAGTGCCTTGGAATAAACAAGCATGCTCTATCTTAAGCTTACCTTAGTTTTAATAATGAAATTTATGTACTTTATTCATATTTAGTAGTTGTTTACATAAATTCAAGATTTGCATAATGTATTCTAGTGTTACGGAGCAATCCAAGACAATTTAATTCCTCTTATAATCGTGTAAGTGAAGAAGCCCCTTCAAGTAAGCCTTAAACTTAAAGTGTATGCTTACATAAATTCAATATTTACTTTATTGTTCTCTTGCATGAAACCCATGATCAAATGCTTTAATTGCACCAGGTTAGAGCAATGCGCCGTTGCATGAGGACCCTCAATGTCATACAGAAAGATGTTCAACTGGTACATTGTTAGAGAAGTATTAGGTTTTCTTTTGTCCGTACATTGTTTTCAATTTTAACTTATTTTTGGTTTTGACTACTCCAAGGGGTACGGCGTAGTCCAAGGGACATTATTCAACAATCTAATCAATCTAATGTTAGACTATTAGATTCCTTAGAAAGGAATTTTGAAACAAATCATGAGATTTCATCATCAGAAAATGAAGGTATTTACAATTCTACAAGCAGAAGGCGAGTGCAAGCAACAAAGTAAAAGAATGAAAAGGGTCGTGGGTGTAACAAGACAAAGGTGTTAAAGGACCCTATATTTGTGGATGTCAATGACAAACTCCAACCAATTAGTAATTCTACAAGACAACTATCTTCCTTAATTGGTTGTCTTGCAAGAGATCGCAGAAGATTGCCGCTTGATTGTTTTGATTGGAGGAAAATCGAACAAGAGAAGAAAGATGCGTTGTGGCAAGAAGTAAAGGTATGTGCACATAGTAGTTTATCATTGTATCCATATATATATGTATGCAAATAATGGTCTTTTTTTCTTAAACTCGTCTTTTTTGTTATACTCGTCTTTTTTGTTATATTACATAGTGATCATTCAATTTTCCAGAAGGACGTGAGCCTTGTGATTGGGTTCTACAGAAGATGCATGCTTGTTGGAGGGGCTATAAATCTGAGTTGAAGGTGGCTCATTTTGATGGAAGAACCCATGATGAACCAATAGGCAAGAGGCCATAACATATACCTCTCGAAATATGGGAAAATTTAGTATAATTCTAGGAGTCTTGCAAAGGCCAGGTACATATTTAACTTTTATTATTTTGAAGTATAATTCTTAAACTTCTTTGAAATAGCACCCATTTATTTTATTTTGTCTCATATTAGGAAAGGACTAAAAGACGCATTGAAGATCGAGCTAACTCAAAATTACCTCACTATGCGGGAACGAAGAGTTTTGCACGTATACGTGCAGAAGAAGAGGTATTATAAAATTAAATTATACGAACTATATCTTTACCTAGTTAGGTTATCTTACTTTGTGTTATACACATTATTTAGGAAAAAAGCAATAAGTTAGATAGGCTTCAAATGTGGTTTAAGACCCATGAACCAAAGAAGGGTTCAAAGCCTAATAATGTTTCTACTGCAACAAAGGTAAGCAAAATATTATTTCCACATTCCGCTTCCTTTTTAAGTTTTTCAAGTGCTTTTCTCACTAAAATATCTTGCAGTGTTGATGTGATCGTATGTTTATATGATGTTCTTTATCTTTTGGTTGTGACAACTTGATAGGAAGCATTGAGTTTGAGTTGTCTCAATTTGAGGATGACACATGTGATTCTGCAACTCGAGATGACATTTTTAAAAAGGTTGTGGGAGAAGATAAAAATGGTTACGCAAAGACCTTTGGTATGGGCATCAAAGTTCCTCATTCTCGTACTAAAAGATGTGCTTTGGATGAAGAGCGAGCTAAAAGAATCAAAATCGAGAAGGAGCACAAGGATACTAAAGAGAAAGTTCATAAGCTAGAGAAGATGATGCTAATCCTTCTAAAGCACTAGGTTCGTTTGGTTTCAACTTTCTCGCTTTTAATTTGCTAGTGTAGCTTGATAGGTATTTTGTTAGTTATGGACTTATTTCTGCTTAGCTTTTACTATTCTACTTTCAAAAATCTATTATGAGCTAAGTGTTATATGCTGAATGGTACATGTGTGATTTTAGCTTTTTATGTAATAACCGCAACAAAGAAGCTGGCAGATTTGGTACTGCTCAAACTTATGGGAAAAGTTGAAAGTGCACCTAAAGAGAGAGAATCCAACAAAAGGAGGCTTGCCACTTGTGTTATCTTGTATTGATGGTTCTAATATGTTGTTTGGGTTGATGACTGTGTATGTTCAGTTTCATTAGGCCGTTACTGAAAAAAAGTAAGAACTAGATTGTAGTACGCAAAACCACTAAAAAGTTAAATGGCTTTCACATGGTCTTTTCTTTTTGAGTTAATTCTAGTTTTTTAATGTTATTTGGTTTCTTTATGGGGGAGCGGGGTTTGATAACAAGTTAATGTCTCTTTTATTAACGAGTTAGTGTGATGTGTCATGGTTTATTGAGAATATGGTGTTCTTTGTGGCAATTTTTGCAGGGCTTGTCAGAGGATGTGATTTCCTCACTTGCGGATAAGGTTGCAAGCAACGAAAACGAAAATGACCATGAATTTGTAAAGGATGATCCTGAAAATGAGGGGGTATGCAATCAAAGTGCAGATGATGAAGGAAATGAAGAACAAAATATTTAGTTTGTAATTGATCATTTTAATTTAATTTAATTAGGATTCTTGTTGAATATTATTATCAAGCGCTTGTTACTAATTGCTAATTTGGACATGAATACACTTTTGTTAGAGTATGGATAATGGTTATGGTACTTTGTGAACTCTCAAGTTAATTGAAGGCCCAAACTATTGTGGCAAAGTTTTCCATCTTTACCAATGTACGTAGATAATAGTATGGGTTTGTGTAAGGAAATGGTGACAAGTTTACTATATTACCATTCCCAACAATTTCTAATATATAGCAGTTTTTTTTTTTTATCAAAAGGAGGTCATAAGTTTTACCAACATAAAGTTTTGACAAGAAATGCATTCTACCAATGGATATTGTTGGTGGGAAAGCATTTTACCAACGAATATTGTTGGCGCAAAAGACCTGTACCAACAGATATTGTTGGTGGAAAAAACTTCTACCAACGGATATCATGGAGGGAATGACTTATTACAAACAAACATTTTTGGAGGCTAAGACTTTATAACAATATATTAGTTTGTTGGGTAAGATTAGGCACCACTATAACAAACACTAATAGATATATATGTTGGTAAAAGCATATAACACCAACAGCGTAAGATCTGTTGCTAAGGACTTGTTTTTTTTTTTTTAACAAAGAAAAAGCTTCTATTGGTATTAAAAATTAATGCCAACAATTTGTACTTATCTATTTGTCATTCTTTTACCGACTGAGGTTTTACCAACACATTAGTAACAAACCAATATCTGTTGGTAAAATCTTTTACCAACAGAAAAGTGTCTTACACCAATAGATAGACCCCTGTTGGTAAAAGTGACTTTTTTTGTAGTAACCATTTATGTAATCCGTTTTGATTCTTTTAGTTAAAGCTAACTAATTAATCTAACAATTTTATCAAATCATAATTTTATTATTTTAGTTAAGATAGATTAATATTATTAAGTGGGTAATTTTATTAAAAAGGAAATTATTATTCTTAGCTTTGAAATTTCACGACATTTTTAATGACGTAGACTAAAACTTCGTCGAACATTAGACCAAGCGGAATTAGCGGGTTTCCATGGATCGACGAGTGTTAGAAATAGTGGGCTTAATTTTGGGCTAGGAGGCACGAATCGGGTTTGTGATTAAGAAAACAGAAAAAAGCTTCATTTTAATGGCAAAGCCAGGCGTCTTCCCTGCTTTGTCTTCTTGACGCCAGGCATCACTTCCACAAACTGACTCACCACACTCAGCCTCTCAATTCCCCGACCCAAAACATCTCCAGGCCATTTTGAAAACGTTCACGACACCTCACACCACACCTACTGCTCTGCCACACCCCGATGACTACCTTTCCTTCTTCGTCTTCTCCACTTTTTCCACCAATTGAACGGGTAAAGAGACTGAGTACGGAGCAAGAGAGTTCAGCGATTTCAGCCAGTAGCAGCAGCAACAGTAGCACGTTGGAGGGGCGAAAGAATCTGGGCAGTGGCGTTTTGGGATGGAATTTGTGACCAGCAGCAAAGGGGTAGCGAGAACTGGGACTTAGGCCAGCTAAAAACTGCCCACACCACCCATTAATCGGGTCCTTATGCTTGGAACGAGGTGGGTGATTCTTGATTTCCTAATCTACTAATAATTTTGGAAAGTGTAATCATTTCGTTCAATGAGTCGGTTTGAATGTGGAGATGAATATGAGTGTGAGAATAATGCGTAGGTAGATTGTTTGGGTTAATTGGAAAGATTTGGAGTTGAAATTGAGTTGGTTTTAAGGATTCTTGTGGTTGGTGCTGTGAGGAGGGAGTATGGGTTGTGTGAAAATCTGTGAGATTGTAAAGTGTGTTCATGTGTGTGATGCTCTGTCAATTCTACTAACTGACGGAATTCATGGTAAATCCATTGGCCATAAAATTCATCATTACCATTAAATGATGATGCATGCATACCTTATGGCTTAGAATGAACCACGAGGGTTGAGAACCAACTAAACGACTCACAAATCGGTTCAATAGTTAACTAGATTCGTGCACCTTGTGGCAACATAACCTTCTCGGTATACCCGAGCTAAACCTCACTTGCTTGTTGGTTGCGCTCCATGCTGTAGTTATTGTAGCAGCTACACTAGGGACAATATTTAGGCCGCTGAATGATTTCAGCTGAACGATTCTGCTGAGTTATCCAGCGGATTGAACCATTGAAAAAAGGAAAACTTGGAAATTTGTAATGTGTTACTTTAAGCGTTTGAGCTTGTTTAAAACCTTTCATTACATAAGTAAGTGACTAGTTTACTAAACCAAACTGCTGATTACTTTTCAACAAAACCATTTATGAGTGGGTCACGAGTTAGTAGCTCTTAAAACAAGTTTTTAATATTTCCTTCCTTTGAAAAGTGAAGGAGTACTTGGCCGGTAACTCGGTTGCTGGCTTGTTTTGCCAAGATGTGTGTGGTTGACCATTTTTATAAATTGTTAGATTTTAATCCACAAGGACACAAGAGGGGGGTTGAATTGTGTCTACCAATTTTTCGAACTGTTTCAAAAACACTCGTGAGAACTGTTTGGAGTAAGTGTTTCTAGTGAGGCAGAAACCAAACTTATTTCAGAACACTCGTGAGACCTGTTTGTGATGCGTGTTCACAGTGAAACAGAAACGAAAATAATTGCGGAAATAGTAAAGGAGACACAATATTTTTACGTGAAAAACCACCCCTGGCCCAACTGAGGTGTAAAAATCACGACCTACCAATGTAGGATTTCAGCAACACTTTCACTAAACGGGCCAAACACGTTACAATCGTAACACACGTAACTTAGTCTACCCAAGACTCTCGTTACAAACACACATCCAAAGTCCCCATAGACTTGGACAAAACACTCACGGACACAATGTCCACACGTCTCCTAAGAGACCACATCCAACGTTTTGGACAACCTCTTAACCACGACGACGGAAAAGAGATAAATAACACCTTACTTGAATGCTTCTAAATAAGTTAAGTGCAAGGTACAATACAGCTTCTATTATGCCAATGACGAAGACTCAATTAAGCACACACTATGAAGGTTTTTCTCACAGAAAAATTCAGACTCAAAAGCAATTTCAGCACATTCAAGAACTCGTGAAAACCGGTGGAAAAACCCTCATCTAAGAATGAGGGATAAGTCTTCCTTAAATAAGGAATGTGTGAAAAATCCTTGTTCCTCTCGAATCCTTGGGCTGCAAGGAGACGAAGAAGAGGAGAACTCTTATCTCCAAATTGTAATAGGAGATCCCTCATATCTTTCCATTTATCTTATCTTTCCAAAAACAAGGTATATTTGATGGATATTCTTCCAAAAAAAATGTAATCAAATCTTTTACCAATATTTGTAGTGAAAGAAATTCTTTTTGACTCAAATACCATTAGGAAAGTTATTCCTAATTTGTTTCTATAAAATCGACAATCAACAAATCCCAAAAAAATGTTTGAAAATTGGATTTATGTTCTAGTCTCAGAACAGTGTAGTTCGGATCTCATGGACTAGTTATGAGATAGTGTTCTGAGTCCTGAACTCATTCAAAGTGAATGCTAAATTGTAGATCTTCTACTTGGCATATTAACAAGAATCTACCATACATACATTCAATCCTAAGACTCTTGTTCTCAACAGGATTTCTTGTATAAGTCCATGCTTCCACTCCCAGAACTGCTTGGAGGAAGTGTTCTTCACTGCTTCTGTCATAATTCCATGCAATCACTCCCGAAACTGTTTTGAGGGAGTGTTTTTAATTTCTTCACACAATGTCATCATGATGCTCTAAGCTCATTCAAACTGCTCCATATATGTGTTCGAATTCTATCTCAACATACAACTCAAGCAAAACACATAGCTCACAACACATTGATTAGGGCATTGGGATTGTCATCATCAAAACCTTATACATTAATTGGGTCAACATAAATGAACTTGATGAAATTAAAGTCTTGTGACTTACTTGAACATGGAAACGTCGTTGTTGCATTATGGCGGGTTCTTTAAATCCAAAAATGAACTAGTTTGAATTGTTTTGTCTTCGATATAAGTGATTAATAAGTGCACACAATTTAGGGAGCAGGTGCGGTATGTGAAAACCCTAATTCCTAGGGATTAGACTTAGAAGTGGGAACCCTAGTAGACCCTCATGAGGGTAAAGGTCCAATGATCATGAGAGGTCCCGGGGATAATATGAAGCATGAGTTATGTTTCTCACCCAAACAAAGCATATATATGTGAATATAATGCCAGAAAAAAGATATGGTTTTTCTTGTTATGTGAATAAATCATTTTAATTCTTATTTATGCTAATTTCCGGGATTTGGTAAAGTGCATAAGTCCTTAAAAGGGCTTGAATTGGTTTGAAAATAATTTCTTCAAGGCAAACCAGCTTATAGTGATTTAAACTAAACCAAATGAAGTTCTTACCCTTTTCGTGGCATTTTGGATTTGTTAAGGAGCTCAAATGGTAACTTTTAGTTTGGATGCTTGATGCGAAGTGTATAATAAGGAGTCGATAGCCTAACAATTGCAGCGGATTAGATTGGATTAGGGGTGATGTGTTTATAGGCCTTGCTTGGCTAATATATTAATAAATATTATAATTGTTGCGTGCTTGCTACTTATTGGTATTAAATGTAACTATTTTGTTTTCATGGCATTAAGAAATCATTCATGGAGCCTGTGGTAGCTCATTCCTCTCCTCACTTCCTTCTTCTAGGTTTAGAATAGGTAGGTTTTAAGTTATATTAGGCTTATCCACATGCAGCTATTTCCAGTTTCACTCACTTGGATGCTGCGGGATCTTGGATGCTATGTTGTTGCTTATGTAAATAAATAAGTATGTTTCCAAAACTTGTAAGCATGTAGATGGATCAGGCTATATTTTGATTTCTGGATAGGACTCATGTACTTTAATATTTTGTATCTGTTGTAAACCAGCCTAATCCAAGAAACCTAGGTCTGTGACCCCGAGGTGTTAACTCAGTTGATAGGTGTTTAGTTTCTCATACTTCTGGGTACCGTTAGCTTGAGTTGAGCTTTTTAATTTATTGCAGTTTCATTCCTGAACACTTAAACTCACCTTGAGTTATGTGTTGAAAATTGTTGAACCACTTCACTAAACCTTTCAGAGGGTTAAGGGCTTCCTCGAGAAGCCCTCGCGATGTAACGCCCTTCCTAGGGGTGAGGGGTTTGTTTCATATATAAACCTGCCACAATTAAGACCAGTGCCCCCCTTTTTTATGCAGGTTGTTACCTGTGTACCAAAAGCGCATAATGTTAGGTTCCTTTTGGGTACCTCATGACTTAATTTCCTGCCACTATGTTAGTCCCAGGTCCGATTGATATCTATTTAAAGATAAGAAGCCTAATATGCACCATATCATGCATTAGACTTCTAGCCACAATTAACAAAGCAATTATGCTCATTAGTCCTTTTCTAATAGAGTGTGACACATTTTGTTATAAGGCCTCACCTTTATTGATATGAGTACTAATAAGATCATAGTTGCTCATATTAGATTATTCAAAGACCTTTTGATGTCATTATATTTAGGAAAAAGAATAACCACTTTGAGCACTCTCAGAAACTTTATTTCAAGGGCTTACACTACTTTGCCCATATTAATCATTCCAAAGTTAAATGATGACAAAGTCTTTTGCCTTCTTTAGTAACTCTACACTATTTCTAGCAATTACTAAGCCATCTACATATAATAAATTGACTATTGGACCTTTTGGTATTAATTATAGTGTAGCAACTAGAAATAACCACATGATGAAAAGCAGGTATACTAATCTGTTGAAGAGACTTTAATGTCACAATTGACCTCAATGTGCATAAGCCTTATGTTTGTGACCATTTTCAGTGGAACTTCACTTAAATCCCCTTTGAGATTGGTATTTGTACATCCATATGTTGGTAACTTTATATGTAAACTAGTGATAATAGCTAGATAAAGGTGAAATTACGATAAAGCACACAATTAGAGGGAAAAACTCATTTTCGTTGATCCTATCCTATTGTGTGTACCCTTTTTGCAACAAGTTGAGCCTAATGCCAACTGTATCATTACCTTACAATTTAAGAACCAATTTGTTCTCAAATAACTTTATGTCCATCTAAAAAGTCAACCAACTATTCTCCTTCATTTACTCCATTTTATTTCTATTGTCTTCATCCAGTTGTCCTTAGAAGGATCGGAAAGAGCATCTTAGCTCATTGTCGTCTTGTAAAGTGTCTTGAAAGGTTCATTTACCTCATTACTCCAAATAACAAGGAGGCGTTTTTTATGATAACTATGTCTTAGTAGAGATTCATATAATTTCAAATCGTTCATCTTTGGATCAATTTTTACTCCCACTCAAACCGAGATTAATTTTCTTGGCCCCACTTAGAACAAGAATAAAATCACTTTCATTCGCTCTTGATCATTGATGTATATTTTTTTGGGAGTGCAAAACTCACAAAAACATCTACAATGGGTGGAAGGATAAAAATGCAATCAAGAACCAAGATAAATCAAGTGGACTAGCAAGGGTGATGTAAACCCACCTTGGTTTGCACACTTGGGCAATCTTACCACTTGATGTATTCAAGCTTCACTAAGGCAAAGATTTGCAAAAGTGAATCAAGAATGCATTTGGGTAGAAAAGTTGAAAAAGAACACACGAACAAAGATAGAACAAGTGGACTAGCAAGGGTGATGTAAAACCCACCTTGGTTTGCACACTTGGGCAATCTTCTTCCTTCAACTAAAATCACCTTTTTAGTTGAATTAAGAAGACCTAGAGACCCACTTGGAGTTGCCAACACCCAAGATATAACACTAGGAATTTTAGAGAGACTTTGAGAGAGTTTTCACAACTCAAAACTTAATTCAACTTCAACTAACTCTCTAATGCAGCCCAAGGCTTCTTTATATAGTGGGAAGGCCTTTAACAAGCTGAAAATAAGAGGGAACAAGAGTACATGGACGTGCAAGGGCATGGGGGACCAAAAAGTAGAAGTACAAAAGCTGAAAAGTGGTTTTGCTTTATGTCAGCAACTTTTCATATTTCTAGCCTCAACTTTAAACAGCTATATCTCCTAGAATAGTTGTCCAAATGAGCTGAAAAAGGACTTGATGGAAAGCTCTTGAAGTAAGATTTCAGGAGCCTCCTCGTGCAGGTGAATTGGATTAGCCGTTTGAGAGATATCAGGCAAAATGTGCAGGTATATACAAACTGGAACAGATTCTGCTGCTTCTAGAAAAAGTCTCCCATTGACTTATTTGCTAAATACTTAACCTAGAACTCTTTATATGCCTTGGAAGCTGACATATTAAGGGTTCCAAAAAGTAATTTTGCAGCTCTTTAAATTACCCTTAAGCTTGGGTAATTAAGCTTGCAAAACCGAGTACATTCTGACCATGCTGGGCAGTTTTGACACCTTGAGATTAAAGGCTGATTTGAATGACCAAATGAAGTCCAAATTCGATGAAACTTGTCTTGTTGGAAAGCTAACATCTTGAACTTCAAATCCATGTAAAAATATCAGACTTAACCCATGAATATGTTTGCCGAATTTTGCTCACAAAAACGGGTCAGTGCTGGAACGAACCCTTTGCCCTGCAATTTCAAAGCTTAAACAAAATTTGGATGAATTATTCATCCTTTAGCCAGCATAATAAGATTACCAAATTGATTTGCTTCCTTTTTAAATCAAAGGGGATGGAGGGATATCCATCAATCATAAAGGCCGACCTTGATGGTAAACCTATTCATCGTCAACTAAAATCTTCTACTCGAATGAAGGGATCCGATTCGGATTGGAGAACTAATAGATAAGTCTTAACCTACCTCACCTATCTTTGTAAATCTATTCTTTAGAATGTGATATACATTGGTCAAATTTTAGTTGCCCTCCCACTGTCTTACATCCCAATGAAAAAAAAAAAAAAAACTCTCAAGGTTAGAGTATCCCATAAAGGCATTCTTTCTTCCTCCTTTGGCACTTCCGTAGGAGGGGTTATGTTAGTGGGTCGTATACCCCTGAGGTCCAAAGACTCTCAGACTAGGCTTCAACCATGACTGATATAGAGTGTTGGCAACTTAGTTTACAAACAGAAGGTCAAGATCATAGATTGTAACAAAAAGAGATGTCCTTAATAGGCAATTCACAAATTCAGTACAATTTTTGATCCTACTATATCAAGGAGCACTCCATTTTCTTTCTCCCCGACAACATTTTGTTGTAGACTTTTAGGCATAGCTGGACAATAAACTATTCCCTTTATATCACAATATGCACTAAATAATGTCAACAAATATTTAGTAACGATTAGATCTTTAAGGCCTTAAACTCTTGAGTTTAATTGATTTTTAATCAAGCTCACATGTTTTCTAAAGCAACTTATCACTTTACACTCATATGACATCAAATAAACAAAACCAAATCAAGAAAATGTGTGTGTGTGTGTGTGAAAAGAAATATATATATATATATATATATATATATATATATATAT
>JACYFF010031954.1:54277165-54291118 GCA_017589665.1 Selenicereus undatus
AGGGGGGGGGGGTGGGTGATTGAACAAGATGCTTTCTTAAAGCAATTCATTATATAGAGGTATCTATACTTCTATGACAAACCTTGGGTTTGAAGTTCCATTCCTTTGTGTTTGGTGAAAAAATTAGGGGTTGGAACTTGATACCTGGAGGTATCAAGTCCCCCCTCAAACCTCAGGAACTTGAACTCCCCCTCTATGGAGGGGTATCAGGTCCTAACCTCAAAGGGATCGACCCCCAATAGAGAGAGGGGCAGCACTTCCGTCAACCACCAACGCCGGAGGACGCCGCCATCGACAATCAAGTTCTGGTGAAAGCACCGCCACCACCAGCAAGGTTGCTGCCGATTGAGCTTTTGTTTCCAAATTTGTCAAATCCTCTTCATCTTCATTGATTTGTTCTAGCTTCTTCATTTGGGCATCTTCTTCTACTTACAAATTTTGTTCTGCTCTTCTTCTCCACATATCTGAAAATATTGCTCTTCTTCATCAATTCTTTTTTTTTTGGTTTCGATCTGATGAAAAGGTCGTCGGAAAAGTTTGTGGGCGAGGGCATTGCCGGAGAAAAGGGTCGATACCGGAGATGGATCGACGAATCTGACAGGAAGTCATTGGAGGTTAAGGTTGGCGTTGGTTTTGGTGCTAAGAGGCAAAAAAATAGGAGAGAGAGAAAATAGGAAGCTATTGCTTCGAGTTATCTAGATGTAAAATATGGCTGCAGAGGGAAGATGGTGATGGTTGTTGGAGTTCTTGCCTCCAGTTTCTATGGGAAGAAGAAGAAGCGTTGAGAACTTGATTTCTTTCCACAATTATTCACCTACCACTTAAGTTTAGGATTCAAGTCCCATCCCCAACCCTGAGGAACTTGATACTTGATTCCATTCAATTCTCTTTTTTCTCACCAAATGGGCTCTAAAATTACTTAGCAAAACTCCAAAGTGAAAAATCAAGATGACAATGTTAAGCTTGTGAAGTTACCCGGTTGACGGGCCCTAAAATCTATATTCAACAAAATTGGAGATTAGCGTTGAGATTTTTATATCAGGCTATCTACAGAGTTAAGAGAATTAATCGTCTACCATCTACGATGATCAAATAGTAATTTTATACGTGAATAATCCTTTTTTTTTTATCAACAAGATAATGATGATGCCAAGGATAAAAGCGCAAATTATTGTGTCATTGAGGATGTGAAATTTTATTAGAAATAAGGCGTAATTCTCTCAAAAGTTTTAGAATATGGCATTCATAAAGTTAGCTCTTTTTATTTTTATTTTTAACAATTAACTAGTCTAGGCCCGTGCTTTGCACAAAGTATATTCAAATAGACATTCTGTAGATATGTTATCAAAATAATAAATAAATAGTTATGGTAGTCATGACTAATATTATAATTTAGAGGAGATAATGGAAAAACTTAAGTATACAACAACTTCGTGCATAATCAATGAGATTAACAATTGAAAACTATATGATTGTGGAAAAAGTCTATATAAGTATGATGGAGACAGTAAGTAGTGAATTTGTCACAAAACACGCTAAATTGGGTGATGATAAGTTAATCTATGACCCTAATGACGAAAAATCTACCTTCTCCTCTTGTGGTTGAGCAAAAATTTATGAAGTCGTTAATTGTCTAGTGAATTTAGGTAGAAACTATTTTGAAGTTGGTTTAGTTTGAGTTTTGTATGTAACATAAATAAATTTTGTCTTTCAACGAAAATAATTTGAACATTATATTTATGCTAATACATAACTTTTTTGGCAATTTAAAGTGTCCCATTAGGGGGCGCTAATATAATTATGTGTTCATAGTTTGTACATTATGTTTTCATGTCAACTCAATAGTTTCATGGGTTTTGATATAAACTTCCCATGCCCTTATGTTGTCTTGCAAGAGATGGGCTGAATTCAAATTTGTGGGTTGAGATATTTCTTAGTTTGAAGTGTTATGGCAATTTGGGGCATTTTATTTTAAACGGTAAAAGGTTAATTATAATTTTAGGTGTTTTTATGAAGAGAATTTGATTATTGAATTTGTATGGTTTAAAAGAAAACGAAAATTATTTTATTTTTCTTGTGCGTTAAATAGATTAGATTTTGATCAATTTATTTGAAACGTTAAAAATTTAATTATACTTTTAAGATTTACATGAATTAAATTTAATTATAAGATATGTATGCTTTGAAACAAAAAGAAAAATAGTTCATTTATTTCCTTCTGTTAAATAGATTATATTAAATATGAAAGAAATTAAGCTTCACGGGCCTAGTATGATGATCGTGTTTTATTTTTATTGTTTTTTATATTTCACATTCAACCCTTGCAATGTGTTATATTATGCTTACAATATGTAATTTTTCGGCACAACCCTTACATCTATATGATCATAACTAATATTGACTGTGTTATCAAATTCAAAGAGAAAGATAACAGTGATGATAACTACAATGACAACAACAACAATAGTAAGAATGAAAATAATCATGAAAATCAAATTTACATTTATATTGTTGTCTCTAATAATACATGCTCAAAATGTATAATTGTATCGAAAAAGACAAAATAATAATAATAATCATGGAAATAAAAAATGTTTATTATTTCTATATAAGTGTGTATATTATATTATGTGTTAATAATAAAGTGTCACATAAGATTTTACGGCTTGCTCAGTAATTACAATTCGATTTCCTTAAATTAAAACTTCTAAAACATGAACTTATTCTATAGTAATGAAATAATAAAAGCTTTTATATCCATTATAATCCCTTAATCTCTCTTTGATAATTAGATGATCATAATTAATGTTAACCATGTTATTAAATTCAAAGAGAAAGATAACATCACCGACAACGACAATGACGATAATAACAACAATAGTAATAATGGAAATAATCATGGAAATCATATTTATTTTTCTATTATCTCTAATAATACATGCTCAAATTTATATTTGTATCGAAAAATACAAACTATTAATAATAATAATGGAAATCAAAATGTTTATTATTTCCTTATAATTGTGTATATTATATTATGTGTTAGTAATAAGGTGTCACATAAGGTTTTATGACTTGTTCAGTAATTATAATTTGGTTTTCTTAAGTTAAAACTTCTAAAATATGAACGTATTTTATAATAATGAACTAATAAAATTTTTTATATCCATTATAATATCTTAATCTCTCTTGGATAATTTGATGATCATTATTAATATTGACTATGTTATCAAATTCAAATGGAAAGATAACAACGGCGACAAAAATAATGACAACAACAACAACAATAGTAATAATAGAAATAATCATGAAAATTGTATTTATTATTCTATTATCTCTAATAATACATGCTCAAATTTATATTTGTATTGAAAAATGCAAAATATTAATAATAATGATGGAAATTAAAAACGTTTTGGTCCGTAGGAGACACAATGGGCAATACAACATAATGAGAGATGGGAGAATCGAATCTGAGACCTAATGTGCTTAGCAAAGTGTACAATACAGTGAAGGATGGGAGAATCAAACCTGAGACCTAATGTGCCTAGTAAAGAGAGAGAGAGAGAGAGATTATTGTATATGCTGTCTATTGAGGCGGTTATTGAGATAAATTCAAGGGTTAAGATTGGTTAAGATTTTAATCCAACGGTTATGAAGCAACATATACCCGAAATTTACTCCCATGTTAGCATTTTTCATTTTCTCAACACTTAACCCCCTTACAAATTTTAGCATTTACAATATAAAGATTAGTAAGTCTTGTATGAGATCGTCTTATATGAAGTATATTATGAGATAAATACTTTTATGGTAACTTTTAATAATAATTAAGATGACTAATAGTCAAATTAGGGAGTATAGCAACCAACTATAGGTCCCGCATTCGCGGAGTCCGGGGAGATCCACATGTAGGCTGCCTTATCACTACACACATTTTTGCCACAGAGAGGCTAATTCTAATAGACTCACATAAAAACAAAAATATTTGTTAGGAAAAAGGGTATAGTACACAAGAATTACATAAAGAATTGAAGCCAAAATTATTTTTTTTTAAGAAGAGGGCACTATCAACACACAAAAATATGGCAAACGAAAGATAGCATAATAGCCAGTACAACACAAGACATCTCCTGCCATTCAGAAGCCAAAGGAATGTCAAGAGGCTAGCTAGCTATGGTCCATAACCTTAATCTTAAACCTCTGCAAATTTCTATCTTGAGCCATGTCCTCCATTAACCGTAAAAATTTCAAATCATGTTTAATCACCTCATTCCCACTTTTTTTTAGGCCGCCTTCTATCTCTTCTACATTTGAACATGTTAATCATCATATCTCACATCTTCTCACAGCTGCATTCGCACTCCTTTTCATATGACTGAACCACCTAAGTCTAGTTTATCTCATCTTATTTTCTATGAGTGCCACTTTAGTTTGTTTCTAATCATCTTATTTCTAATCCTATCCAATTTCATATGGCTGCACATCTACTGAATCATCCTAATCTCCGCTACCGTCAACCTTTGGACTTGGGGTTTTTTTATTGGCGAACACTTAGAGCTGTACAACAATGTTGGTTTAACTACCATATGATAAACTTGGGCTTTTAATCCTGCAGGAATCCTCTCATCACACAGTGGTCTTGAAGCATTCTTCTATTTTTTCCATCCCATTCTCATATGGTGGTCAACCAAAGTTCACCCAAATGAACTATTAATCACCTCTAAAGTAAAAAGTCACTTGAAAACATATTATTAGTTATCGCCAAACATTAGAAAAGTCACTCCTGAAGGAGCTCGTCTCATAATAACTTTTCTATGAGACAGTCTCATCCAAGAATTTGTGGTAGCTAATTATTAGGTTAATAATATCAAAAATTTGCAAAATTATAGAGAAAATATTGGTTTGTAGCTGGACAACGAATAGGAGTGGGCCAATGCCCTAGACCAGGTTAGGTTATAGTCCATTTGTTAGCAAAGTGAGTCCGATCAGGTCAAGCTTGGATATTTTACAAATTGGTTTGGGTTAGGCTTCTTCATGCAAAATAAATTGGTCTGTTTGGTCAACCAATGGTTAGTCCTCTTTAGGACCGTTTTAAATTTGAGCAGATGTGCATAAAAAACCTCCATACAATAATTATTATTACATATAAATTGTTGTTAATAAAGTTGACTAAGACCCTGTTCTTTTCATGGATATATTGTAAGTGTGGAATGGGTGGGAGTGGGAAGGAAAAGAAGAAATTGGTGAAAGCGGGAAGAAGTGGGTGAGAGTGGGTAGGGGCGGTTTGTTGGATGTGAGAGTAGGAAGAAGTGAAAGGAATTGGAGTACTGCTATTAGTAATGTTAACGATTTAGGTAACATAATAATAATAAATAATTATTATTTTTATTAATTAATAATAACAATAATTGTTAATAATAATTAATAATAATACCTAAAAACAATAACTACAATAATAATTCTTATTAAGATAATAATAATAATTAATATTAATAATTGACATTAATATTAATAGTAATAATAATTATAATTATAATTATTATTATTAATAAAAATTATCAGTAATTACAATAAGAATAACAATTGATAATAATAATAATTATTACTGTAAATAATAATTAATATTAATACTAATAATAATAAAAACAACTAATCACTAATAGTAATAATAATTATAAATAATAAAATTAATAATTAACAATATTTAGAATCGTAATTATTATTATAACTAAAAATAATAATAACAACAATAAATATTTATAATTATTGACTAATAATTAATTAATTTATCAAAATAATAATAATAATTATAAATATAATTATTATTAATCCATTTAACAGTTAATAATAATTAATATATTATTATGATAGTAACAATTTTTAATTAATAATGAAAATAATAATGAGTCATCAATAATAATTATTATTAATATTAACAATAATTAACAACAATAATTCTAATAATTCTTACTACTGTTAATAATAATAATGATGATAATTAATAATAATAATAATAATAATAATTAATAATAATAATATTATTATTAATAGCAATAACAATCATTTTTATTAATTATTAATATTAATAATAGTTATTATTGTGAATGCTAAAAATAATTACTATTAATCTTACGATTAATTATTAATAATTATTATAATGATAACAATAATAAATTAATAATGAAAAATAATTATTCATTAATAATAATAATTCACGATAATAAATATAATTCAAATAATAATTAAAATTAATAATAATTGTGATAATAATGGTTAATATTAGCAATAATAGTCATTAATATTAAAATTAATATTAATAGTAACATAATTATTATTGCAGGGATAATTCTTCTAATTATTATTATTATTAATGAATATCAGTAATAGTCACAATAATTAATAGTAATAATAATAGTAATAATAATAATAACAACAACAACAACAACAACAACAACAACAACAACAACAACAACAACAACAACAACAACAACAATAACAATAACAATAATAATCATAACAACTAATAATATTAATAATAATTATTAATATTAATAATTATAAATAATTATTTATATTAATAAATAAAAAATAATAAATCTAAATAATAGTAATATTAGTAATAATTCATAAAAATAAAAATAATAATTAAAAATTTAAAAATAATGTGAAAAATATTTAATAACAATAATAATTAATTTAGATAATTATTAATATTAATAGTTATTATTTTAAAATTAATTAAATAATAATAATTAATTACTATAATTTGTTTTAATAATATTATAAGTAGTATTAAGGTTATAATTGATTGATAATAGTTATTAATAAAAATAATAATAATAATTGGCAACAATTATTATAATAACAATTATTGATTAGTGATAAATTTAATAATTAATAATTAATCATAATAATTAAAAATAAAAATTACAATAATTATTCCAGATAATAATAGTCATAATAACTTCTTAATATTAAATTAAATGTAATATTAATAGTAATAACAATAAATATTAATAAAGATAATAATTAATAATATTAGGAGTAATAATAATTGTCAATAGTGTTAATAATAATAATAGTTAATAGAAATAATCATTAATCTTAATCACTATTATTGAAAAATTAATTAATAATAAAAATAATTAATTAATAATAATGATTAATTAATAATAAAGATAATAATCAATCGTAATAATAATAATTAATAATAATTAAGAATAATAATTCCAATTATAATATTTATTGATTTTAATAATTAAAATTATAAAAAAAAGGTGGAAGTGGGTTGGAGTGGAAATGAGTGATATCAAAGAGTCGATAGAAGAGTAAAGGAGTGAGAAAAAGTGAAAAAGAATGGGAAGAAGTGGGGTGGGTTGATTTACCCACAAAAAAAACAGGGACAAATATATCATGTAATAAGTGTACTATATAAAATAGGGATTGAGATTTTTTTTTTGCCACTAGCAGTAAACTTATTTTACCACTAATGGTAAATTCTTTAACAATTTATAATTTCACTCGTTGGATGAGTGGATTGTAACTTAACAAAATATTGGATTGACAAACTGACCAATCCGTTAACTTGTTTAAATAGGCCATGCCCGTTATCGGCCTTCTTTTAAATGGGCCTACAAGATGTAATGTCGACATTACCCATTGCCCATCCCTATTGATGAAACATGTATACATGTATACAAAAGATTTTGCGAGAAAGAAAACAATCATAATTCATTACGTTGCTATGAAAATTGCATACAACGCCAAAATGTTATGTTTTGAATTTAATCCTTAATATCGTCAACAAAGATTAGGACTTTTTTTAATAAGCGAAAGTCTTTTTTTTTTTGGTGGTACCAAAGGCAAATAGTACAAGCAAAAATCTTATGTTAACCTAATTAAATGTAATATTGTTTGGCAAACAGTTGTTAGCTGTTAACTTTTAGTTATTTATATTAGCTGTTAGTTGTTTATATTGACTGTTTGACTTAGACTTTTGTATTAATTTTTTGAATGAGTTGTTTGTTGAAAAACTGTTTGGTGAAGTTAGATATTTATGATAAAATTGTTAAACAAAAAAATTCTCCAAATTAAAAAGCTTATAGAATTAACTTTTTTCACGTAACTTTTTGGTTCCAATTAGATTTTTTTTTTTCACCAAGCACTTAAATTAGCTTTTGGACTTGGTTAAATAGTTAATTTTAATAAAAAAAGTTCTGTTTGATCAAAAAATTCTTGAAAAAAATTATTTATCAAACATCCCAAAGAAAGGTTGGATTATGTTGGAAACGAGGGGCATGCACGAAATTCGTTATAGCTAGAACAACTCAAGGGGCCAAATAAAAACGTCGAAAAAAGATTGGAATTAGGTAAAGTTGTTCCAGGAGCAAGTGGCATCACCGAGGAGCACATAGGCTAAACACACGTCTGCGTCATCCAAATTGAATGAGTAGGTACTTGGCTTTAGCATTCTTTATAAATTTCGTGCATATTCACTCCCATAGACATGCAAACATGTTCAATTTGACATCTGTATTGGGTAAATTTTATACAGGTGCTTCCAAAACTAAAAACAAATTAAATTAGAGAAATAAAAAGAAGATTTTTTTTAATAAGTAAGAGTCTTGAAAGGTCCCTAACTGAGGGACCCACCAAACCTTGATTCTCCGATATGCATTTTCATTAAGGGAAATTTACAAGTGGGTCACACTTCAACATGCCTTCCACAAATCCATTTTTTTTGCAACAAGAAGGTGTTGTTTTTGGAGGGAAAACCAAATGGGGAGAAATGCAAAGGGAGCTGAAATTACATGAATACCCTTAATGAAAATTAAGTGGTAGTTATTGTAATGGGAACGACAATGTGGTTGGGGAGCAGTTAGTGGAGCACTGTGAGGAGAACACCAACATGCGTTCCACAATCCCGAGAAGCACACAGTAGAGTAGCGGTAGAGAGAGAGAAAAATCCGAGCACAAAAGGTGAAGGAGAAGAGAGGGGTCGGAGGTTGAAAAAGAGGGGTTGGGGTGGCCAACTTTGGGGTGGCTACAGAGAGAGAAGGCAACCGTAGAGGAAGCCGTGGCAATGGTAGGTCAGGGCAGAGGAAGAAGGGGTGGATTTCAACGGCGGCAAGGTAAGTGGGCACCGGAAAAGGGCGAGGAAGGCTCGTGACGCAAAGCAGGAGGCGGCACTGAAGATCAATTTCAGGTAAGATTCCCGAATTTCAAAATTGTAGTCAATTGTAGTGAATTTTGAGTCAATTGTGAATGTGGAAAATGTGGTGAGTGTGATGATATGCGTGGGGTGGGAATTGTAGATGGAGAAGATAGGGATTCCTTGTTGTGAGGTTGGGACTGCCGAAGTGCATACGAAGTTGATTGCTTATGCCACGTGAAAGGGAGGGTTATGTGTGGTAGAGGTCAGTGTTAACCTAGGTAGGCATCTGTGTACACCGTGGTGGACATGGTAGGGTTATTAGCTGAGATGACAACCATCATGACAACCTGTGTGCACCGTGGTGGACATGGTTGAGGGCATGGGGAAATAGGTGGGGGGTGACGTAGATACGCTTGTTGGTGTTGGGGTAGTAGTTGTGGGGAAAATGTGTATGTAGTTGAGTGGAAGAAGTGATATATATGCAAGGTAGGTAGTGAAGGACATGTATGTGAATGTAGGCCGAAGTAGTGATGTCAATGTCCGTGGTGCACAGGGCTGAAGGATCTAGTTATCGAGCATAACCTGTTTGTAGGGGAACCGTTAGCGGTGTTGAGGGACAATGGTAGAATAAGGTGTGATGCTTGGGTAGCCATGGAGTGTGAGTAGTGAACGTATGGGGGGGGGGGGCAACGATGTCACTGTTAGTGCATGACCAGTAGAGGAGAATTGCATTGGAAATGAAGTGCGGTAGACATGAACAAGTTGTTTTGGGGAGAAAGGCATGGTTTGAAGGGATGAACACCTGTCCCATGGATAGTAGGGATTGGGGCTGAAGATGGTGGGAATGGTAACGTCACCATGATATGAGTGTGTGGTGAACGTGGTTACCCGTGAACATTGTTGTGGTAAACTCTTGGATGCAGTGTGTGTGTCCAATCCCGTGCTGTGAGATATGAGACATTTGTAATTGATTGAAAATGTTGTGTGTTTTGCAGGTGATCGATATGGTGTTTTGCAGTGGGCGGAAGCGCATGTATTCTACAGGATCCGAAGAGACGTTAGGGTGGATAGGTGGAGAGAGTGATCCTGAGTATCGCAGTGGTGATGAAGAGGGAAGGCAGGATAGTGGTTCGGAGTCGTCTGCAAGCGAGGAGGTTAGCAACAGCAGTAGTGACAACAAGAAGGGGGAGTTGCGTTCGAAGAAGAGGCATGACGTACGACGTCAGGGGCAACGAGAGGAGGGGCATAGGAAGGGGTATGGAGTGAAGGGGAAGGGGAAGGTGGGGGAAGTGAAGAGGAGAAGTACGAGTGATGAAAGAGAGGATGAGCGGACAAAGCATGCTGTGGATGTGGATATTAGGCACCGTTGTGCGTTGGACGCAATATGTGCACTGAATGATCAGTTGTCGGATATCCAGAAGGAAGCTGTAAGGGGAATGGTATGGCGTCTGGTGCTAGAGTACAGGACATTTTTAATGGACCGCCACTTGGTGCAGGCCCTTTTGCAAGCGTGGAACCCAGAGAGTAAGTGCTTCAAGGTAGGGTGGAGGGAGGTACCATTCCCACACTTTGATGTTGCCTTGCTAATGTGGTTCCCTGCGACTGGGAAGCGCATTGTATTTGAGAGGAGTGATGGTGGGAGTAAGGTGGAGCAGGTGGTGAAGGGAGCAATGGAGGAGCGTGTGTGTAGAGAGAGGCAGAGGCGGAGGACAACACAGAAGGATGTGCGCATTTACAGGAATTATGTGTCGGTGTTGCTTGAGTTGTGTAGGGTGAACAACACTGTCGAGAGAGTTGCGATGTTTAAGAAGTTGTATTCTTGGTGGTGAGTGGGTTGTTATTCCCTCGTGGTGCAAGTGGTGCGGCGTGGGATTTGATGCATGTTGTGGAGGATGTGGACGGGGTGGGGGAGTGTAATTGGGCGGAGGCAGTGTGGGAGTTTCTAGTGCAGGTGATGTAGGAAAGCCGGGAGAAGATGGGGAGCACGAAGAACGTGCAAATCAATTGGTTTGCGATGATTTGATGTTGTTCATTTGCATTAAGTGGAGTTGTTTTTTATGGTTGTTTTTTTTTAATTTCAATGTAACCGACGTGGGTGTACAGTTTGATGTTGATTTTGAAATGTAACGGTTGTTGGTGTGCGATGCAGGTGTGGTTTTATGAACACAACACTATATATGCTTTTGCAGATGAGAGGAAGGTGCCAAGACTCAGTAGTTGGGTCAATTGGTACAAGGGTAAGAAATATGATGCAGGAGTTGTGGTCCGCAAGTTGAAAGACAATGAGGTGGGGTTAATGACATGCACGCAAGAACGTGATGCACCATGTTTATGTGTGGACTTAGTTTATAATGAATGTGATGTTCAATATTACAGATAATTCCAGTCATTGAAGTCAGGGATGATGAGAGAAGAATGCAGGTAGTGGAGGCATTAATTACGTCGGAAGAGTACAGTGCGTATGTGGAGGATGCGCAGGTATGTGACGATGTGCTTAATATGACACTGTGACAAATACGTGGGGAACCGTACATGAGTTATGTACGTGTTGTGTGTGGCGTAGTGGATAAGGTTAGGTGTAGTAAGCGCTGACTTGGTGACTTTATTGTTGCAGGGTGTTATAAGTGTAGAGGAACGACTGCGGAGGGTGCGAGGTACACTGAGGAAGGAAAGAGAAGCACTTGCGAAAGAGAAGGAAGCGCATGCTGCGACGAAGAGGGAACTGGCAAAGCTGAAGGAAGTAGTTGCGATGAAAACCGCGGTTGACGACATCTTAGAGTTTGCAAGGCTTCAAGGGTTGCATTCCACAGACGATGCACCTGAGAGGCCAGTCGTAGGTGAGGAAGGAACCAACATCGACATATTTGCCCCAGACGTGCGAGGGGAAGTGGACTGGGCGTCCCTCTCATCTCCGGTGCAGTGGAGTGACGTGGCTGAGACTATCGCAGCGGGGGAGAGTGTGCCATCAGAACAATTGGAGGCACATCAGGGGGACGTAGAGTTGGTTGTGGAAGAGGAGGTTGGTGAAGTGCAGGGGCAGTCACCGGGTGGTGAGGAGCGGCCGAAGTCATCAATTGCGAAGAGGGTGCGGACACGTCCTAGGCCCCAAAATCCTTCTTCAATGCAATCGTCCCCGTACCTTCACCTGGACCGAGCCATTGCGAAGGGTAAGCGTAAATGTGGCAATGTGTACATATCTCGAAAGCGGTCCAAGAAAGTGGGTGGCATTTCAGCAACGCATGTCCGAGGGACTGATGTGGACGTCGGTGGAGCACCCGAGGGCAAGGTAAAGCATGTAACCTCAAACATGTCTTTTGCTATTAAACAAGTGTTTGATTTTAGAGCAAGTTGTGTGCTTGATGGTGGCACATGTGTAGGTCGGTCAAGCGTCGCCGTTGGGTTCTTCACAGAATGCAAATGTGGAGGCCATTATGCAGGCAGAGGCCGAGGAGGGCATCCCCACGGGCGAAGTTGGGGCGGACGACGTTGAAAGGTGCGTCGACGTTGGAATGGTAGGTTTGTAGCTGTTGTTACACATACTGATTTCCTTTCCTTCAATGACACGGTATCCACCATTGCATGAATGTTGGTAGCTGTACTGACCTTGGTAGGGCCAAGCGATGGGAGTGGTAAACATTTCCAAAATTAAAATATGGAGCACCTGTTCACATGTAATAAATACTGTTATGTTGTGTATGTGTATATGCACCAGTTATGCATATGTTGACTGCTGCTGAACATGCGTTAAGCAATGAGATGTGTGTGTGACATGGCAACTGCGGTCATCGTGGTAAACATGAGTCATGTCTGTGGCAAACATGACAGGAGCAACACATGTTACTATCACACAGCGTTGGTTATGGGAAATACGATAGTTAGGCTCAATCGTATTTGAATGTTCCTGATAGAGGCATTCCCATGTAGGTTGCCGAAGGAGCTGCTGAAGCCGGTGAAGGGACTGCTGTAATTGATCATGAAGCAGTAGACTATGTACACAACTCAACTGAGGAGGTGAGTTGACAATGAAGTGGACCATGTGGTGTAATAAGTTGAAAGGCCCAAACCATTCAACATTGTTGCGGTTCATGTGCAGGGAAGAGATGGAGGTCGGCAATCACCGTGTGATGTAGATGTTGATGCCGGTGAGGTGGTGACTGACGAGAAGTCTGATGAACTCATGGGTAAGGATGGTCCAGAGGTCGCCATGCAGTCGGAGAAGGTCAGTGTATTTCTCGCAAAGTTGGAACCACGTGCCCAGCGATGTGGCACTGATGGTGGGGGTGGGTGCAATGGTTTCCAATTGTGGGTTGAATACCCTATAAGGGGTTGTTGTGTTGATGTTGGATACCAATGCGTTGACGTTGTATGTGCGTAGGGTGGTACGTATGACGGCCCTATAGCGGCAGGAGTTGATGCCATATGCTGTGAGATGCATGGTACGGAAGCTGAGATTATTTCGGTTCCATCGACGCAGACATCGACGATTGTCAACAACACCCCCCACCTGCAGGTAATTGGACAAGTTCGAAAGCATTGGTTAAAATATATATTGGGCAAAACGCGAAGGGGCTTTGGAGGTAGGCGAAGCATTGGTGTATGACATTCGCTATTGTAATTGTTCCGTGCAGCCAGCTGAAGAACAAGGGACCTCCATGGCCATTGTACCTTGGCGGTGCACGATAGAAGCATACATTGCACTGTGGTCTACTGAGGCAGCCGTTACCCGTCCACCCCTCCCTAGCCATTGTATGTTATCCACACGAACATATATGGAAGTATATATATATATATATATA
>JACYFF010031954.1:54301118-54329642 GCA_017589665.1 Selenicereus undatus
TATATATATATATATCTACATACATACACACACTAATGTAGATATGTATATGCGAACATTTATGGTTGTATATATGTCATTGTATGGCTGTGTACATGTGAATATGAATGTGTGTATGTTGGTTTGAATGTGTATATGTGCATGTATCTCTATGTGTACTTGGTCAAACTGGATGAGTTCTTGTGTCTGCCATTATGATTTTGTTGTTTACCATGGTAAGCTATGCGCCCCACTGCGGTACACGTATCAGACTGCCATCCATATGCTTGCGCGTGTGTCTACATATATCTCTGTGGACATGTTATATGTGTTCACTTCAACCTTTGTATGTTTCCTTCCATGTTTTTTATGGGAAATTTTTGTAGGGTTGTGCACAACATCAAACTCGGACGACCATTCTTGGTCTACCTTGAACTGCAAAAGCGCACGTGGGTGGTGCCCTATCCACTGCTGCCGTTGGGACAGGTGTGGGCGTTGCTGTTGGAGCAGAGGTTACCCCCCGTTAGCAACAGTGACGTACACAATCTAAAGCATTCGTGGTGACTGTGCCCCCCTAAAAGGTGGGCTCCAGGACCAGGTGAGCATTCCGGTGCTTCGAATATGATGCGCAACATGAGACACCGTATGTCTTCTATGTCCATGTCGAGTTTCATTTATATGGAAGTGCTTTGCAGGATGTGAGGAAGTACTTGATGCGTGCTTTGTACGCGAAGGATGAGAGACTGCTGAGTGATGTCCGCAGACGATGCAAGTCCTTCTGGGGCCCCCATCAGTGGTTTGTGCCCGTGTTTAATAGTTTATACAATGGAGTGCACATTTGCGCAGTGACACGAACCCCAACAGGCCGTGTACGACTAACATGCTGTGTTTGTTGTCAACTCTTGCAGGCTTTCCAATGTAATTGATGGCGGGGTGAGCGACATTGTAGCAATCGATGTTAAGGGCTTGCTGAACATTGTGCCGCGTCATGGTCTGTGGGACAAGGCCAAAGACTACTGCATTATTCGATTTTCGATTGATAATTACAGTTCTCTCCTCATGGCGCGACAACGATTGTATCCAAAATGGTGCCGATAGTCACTTTTTGCGAAGACAACCGACCTAGTATGTGACAATTATGATACGATCCCTGTGTCTCTTTTATGTCCACTGTTATGTATAGAATGTTGGTTCTAACGTTCTTTGTCCTAATGCATTTGTGGCAGACTCGGGCGAAATTAGCGGCCATCAGGTACATGCTTCCATCCGCACTGCCTCAGCATATGTCGGAGAGTGTCTCTCAGGTACGTTTATGCCTCCGTGATTGAATTTCATAAGTACCAACTGTACATTCTAACAATGTGCCCAGCGCAAGTGCTTGTCCCGTTGTTTGATAACCATGTAAGGCATTGGCTCTTGCTACAAGTTGATTTGCGACGGCGATGTATGTGTGTCTACGATTTTCTGCCTCCAAGCAAAGCAAAGGACAAGCATGAGCAAAAGATGTTGGTCGATCGGGTAGTTAAGATCATTGCCCTCTACCATCCCTTGTTAATGTCCCTTAACCACTTTTCCCATAACGTCCTTTGTTGATTGCGCAGAAAGTGGTCGTTGCACTTGCGGTGATGAAGACTGACATTTACACCGATGCTCTCACATGGTAGGTTGTACCCATGGATTGCCCTCAGCAGGATAAGTACGTGAAGGACTTCCACTTACAAATATGGTATGCGCTGTCTTAGATTTCAAGAAACAATATCATTATGACAATGATCCTACTTTTGAAGTGGCCATGACTGCAGCATATTTGTGATGATCTTCATGGACCTTCTCGCACTGACTGGCCGCACGATGTGCTTAAACCAGAGCGACATTCGAAGCTTGCGGGACAAGTGTTTGGTCGACATCCTTCGGGGAACCATACGGAACTTCCCCACGGCCCTCCTCCCCTAATTGACTTTCTCATCTACTGACCTTGTGTATTGTAGTTGGATGTGTTGCGTTGTTGCCCATTATTTATGTACTTCACTGTGAAGAAGTACGCCAATTCGCGTACTTGTCTGTCCTTCATTTAGTGCTTAGTTGTTTACCAGGACATGTGTAGTGGTTTACCGTTCTAAACAACTTATTCGGATGTGGTCATCATACCCACAGTTGTGTGTTGGGGTTTGTTATGTGCATACTTGTTGCATATGGTAAGGTGGATATGTACATTGGTTGACCATGGTTGTATATGTGTAACACTGTGGTGGTATGTCGCGGCACTGTGGCTATCTTGTGATCGGTGTGAAGGAGTGGATGTCTACTTAGTTTATTGTTAGCAGATCCCTTTTTGGGGTGCCTATGTATGCATCATTCACTTTTTGGCTCACTTGGTTAAGTGATGTCGTTTGCCATGGTCGAAATCGCGTCATAGTGTGGTCTTCATTTGTGAGCCTGTGCGTACGTTGTCAACTGTGGTAACGACTGTGCCCGTTTTTGTTTTGCATGCCGTCCACATTATTCCTTTATTATATTTGTCTACCGGGGCATGTCCATTTGTTAACCGTGGTGGACGAATTGGGTAAATGCAGTAATCATCCCACCACTTAGCCGATTTTAGCAGCAACGTTTATCACTGCGACAAAGGTTACGAAATGTGGTGCACAACTAGGAACGAAGTTCATACTTCATACATAACCGTAATTTTGGAATATACATATGCACATAGAGTTTGCACAACAGTTGCGTACCAACTCTATATATCAAAACAACCGCACACAACACATGGGGTGGGGTTCATTATGTACTTAGGCGTTTCTACTTTCATGCAAAAGGCGGACATAAAGGACGTTATTGTCCTGACTCAGACCCTGGACCATAACCTCATATATGTCCACTTTTGTGCTTGACAAATAAGGTACCCAAAATAGCATTACACTTATCCTTAGCTGTATCTGTGAAAGATACTGATCAGAATACGGTGTCTGACGCCATCCACACCCAAAAAAGTCGTCCTACCTCCATCTTCAGTTAATGACATGAGCGAACATGGTCAACAACATCAGCAATGTCATTGCAGTTGTAATCATCCATGCTTTGCACCGTCGCTGAGCACATGACACAGCAACAACCAACTTCGTGTTTGTTTCCTCCGGAGCCCTGACAGTGTGTCCCTTCTCCAGTAATGTTGCCTTTAGTTTGTTTACCGATGCCTGTAGTCTCCGGATGATAATGGCCTTGTTATGCCTTGCCCAACTTCACTTCAACCAGATGTCATGACTGCACATCCTCTACAAATATAAAGCAGAAGTTACTGAAGGTTAAATGCAGTGTTAATACAATTAGATGTGGGCGGCAAATTACTTCAACGTGGTTTACCTGTGGACAAACTACGTGGCGCATACGTGGGGCATCTGGGTCGACAACAATTTCTGTGACCTTACCACATTCGCATAATATGGGGACC
This sequence comes from Selenicereus undatus, assembly GCA_017589665.1. Taxonomy (NCBI): domain Eukaryota; kingdom Viridiplantae; phylum Streptophyta; class Magnoliopsida; order Caryophyllales; family Cactaceae; genus Selenicereus; species Selenicereus undatus. The sequence goes on from JACYFF010031954.1 coordinate 54,304,546, forward strand.
ACAGTGCCACGTACGACCTTACTACGAGGTCCCACGTGTGGGCCTTGCAGTGGTGATGAGGCATCCGATGCAAGGGGGTTGATGAACTCCAGCTGGCCTTTATGATTTCTTTGTATTAAATTCACTTTCCCTACTTGTGGGGTGGTTAGCAGAGAAGTTATGGAGGTGTATTAAGTGCAAATGGTTGGTGGGTGGAAACAAGTTTTATATTATACATGGTTCGGTGAACGAGGTTGGCTGGTGTGGGAGGTGAAATGGGCGCCAACACTACCCGCCAAATTCTCTCCATGATTGTATGTAATGTGTGATTCTTAGTAAGCCACGTCTATCCTTAAATCATGCTTACATCATCACAACATTTGATCAATTAATTGCATTGGAGTGGAAAAGGTGGCCCACCCACTTCGACGACACCAAGTACACTACTTTGAGTGTGCATGTGTCCTGCTCATGCTGTCTAATTCCATGAAATTTCCCTTGACTTAATTACATACATATATTTATTGAAGTCATGGAACTACCACACACAATTGTTGCGTTTGTTGTGAACAATTACTGCCCTAAACATAGAATCTTGGTTGTTCAATAGCCTGAAACGATAACATTGCACTGAAAGTTGACTGTATTACTCGGACATCGGATTTTGACCTGCATTGTACCGTATTGCACAAGTTCAACAACGTCAAAATAAAGCAGTAAATTACGCAACCATAGCATCCTAAAACATGGTGAAGTCAATAACCCCAAAATGAAGCACATCATTTGTGCCCTTCACATACAACGTTCATTTCAAATCATCAACCCGAACACAAGGACCACAAACATTCCAAAAGAAACCCCCCAAATTGCTGGGATCAGTACCCTACCACCCACACCAGGCAAATGACAAGTACGATGTTCAGTACAACCAATATTGCACACCATTGTTTCCACTTAAGCAGATCAGCCCTCACCTTCCAATCCATTGCCCAATCTTCTTCTTGGATGAAGTGGTGATCATGTCGTTCGGTGCGCACCAAATCTCGTTCGTCTGTGGAGGGACATGAACACCACAGGTGAGTACTGTGGAGGAGGAGTTGTACAAGAAAAAAAGAAAAAAAGAGGTTGGGAAATCAAGACGTTGACAACTAACGAATTACAATTTACCTCAAGTGGACAAACAAGGCAACGACGCCTGTAGTTGTCGTCCGTCTCATTCATTACTGCTTCATAGCCGCAATTGCAGTAATACTTTGCTCTGTTGTCGAAGTCACTCCAACTTGATCCCGACCCTCCAGATGTTTGAGTGGTGGACGTCCTTCTTGATAGGCCAACCATGTTCAGTCACAGTTTAGGAGGACAACATACACAATAATACCACCCCTAACTACTCACTCCTCCCCAACTTGTGGTTTATAAGGTCAACACAGTTCACTTCATGCCAATTAATTGATGAGCCAGTCCTTATGTGCGACCACCCCAACCCCTACTATACATTTAATTCTTATATGGAGTAGTTGGCCACATTAAATGTTGTACTTGGCTTGGGGTGACACCATTTATTAAGTCCCCTTATTTGTGACAAACCTGACCGTGGTGAACAACACATATCTTCGTGAAATGCAGATGTGGACGCGGTCCTATAACGACTTCCTCACCTTGGTATGTGTTTACCGCATCACTGTCGCCCTCAGAGTAAGATTACCCACGCTACTTGCACACCTCTCTGCCTCCCACACATGTCTCACCAATGTGTTTGGGTGACACATAGTAGTCATGAATGACCATGTCTGTCACTTCTGTATGGGTTTACCGCTTGTACACCATGCTTTACCACGGTCAACATCTATCTCTTTCTGGGTGCACATGCCACTTTGGCAGGCCCCCATGCACGTGCACCAATGAACTTGAACATTAAGATACAAACAGGGGTGTGGGTGTGCTAACAGCTGAGAAGGTAGTATGAGCAGAATACCAAAGTTACACAGCTGCAATCTGTCAGTTTTCGAGCGGTGTGCCACTTGTCGACCATGGTTTACCACGGTGAACATAGGCCTCATGCTGGGTAAACATGACAGAGTACCTGACAGCAGCCAACAATGCGGTACGTTCGGGGCATGATTGTCAATACCAAGTTTAGTACAAGTACTCCTTCTGCCTATCTTATATATTGTTGTTTTCGTTACATATTCCATTTCACAGTATATGCTTAATCATTTACAAATTTGCCGGGATTGCACAAAGAAAAAATTTCATACTCAATTCTATGTACACATTCATTGCTTTGACGTGCATCGCATCACTAGCGCCCTCAGAGTAAGATTACCCCCGCAACTTGAACACCTCTTTGCCTCCACACATGTCTCCCTAGTGTGTTTGGATGACACAAAGTACTCATGAATGACCATCTCCGTCACTTTCCTATGTGTTTGCCGCTTGCACACCATGCTTTACCACGGTCAACAACTGTCTCTTTCCGGGTGAACATGCCACGTTAGCAGGCCCCCATGCACATGCACCAATGAACTTGAACATTCACATACAAACAGGAGTGGGGGGTGTGCTGACATCTGAGAAGGCAGTATGAGCAGAATGCCACAGTTGCATAGCTGCAATATGTTAGTTCCCTATGGGTGTACCGCTTGTACACCATGGTTTACCACGGTGAACATAGGCCTGATGCTGGGTAAACATGGTAGAGTACCTGACAGCACCTAGCAATACAAAACAGTACTTAATCATTAACAACAAAACAGGGGTTAACATGCCATCCCCCTATGCACACGCACCATGAACTTGAACATTAACATACAAACAGGGGTGGGGGTGTGCTAACAGCTAAGAAGGCAGTATGAACAGAATGCCACAGTTGCACAACTGTAATATGTTAGTTCCCCATGGGTGTACCACTGGTACACCATGGTTTACCACAGTGAACATAGGCCTCATGCTGGGTAAACATGGCAGAGTACCTGAAAGCACCCAACGATACAAAACCGTACTTAATAACAACGAAGTAGGGGTTAACATGCCAGCCCCCTATGCACACGCACCATGAACTTGAACATTAACATCAAATAGGGGTGGGGGTGTGCTGACAGCTGAGAAGGCAGTATGAGCAGAATGCCACAGTTGCACAGCTGCTATATGTCAGTTCCCCATAGGTGTACCACTTGTACACCATGGTTTATCACGGTGAACATAGGCCTCATGTTGGGTTAACATAGCAGGTTACCCGACAGAACATAACAATATACAACCGAACTTCATCATTAACATACAAACAAGGGTAAACATGCTAGCCCTCTACGCACATGCACCAATGTACTTGCACATTAAAATCCAAATAGGGGTGGGGGTGTGGCGACAGCTGAGAATCTAATATGATCAGAATGTCAAAGTGGCAGGACTGCAGTGTGACAGTTGCCCACACGTTTATCGATTGCAGCCCATGGTTTACCAAAGTGAACATTTGCCTCCTCCTGGGTAAACATTTCATGTTACCTAACAGTAGGGAACATCCAAAACTGTAGTTGATGATTAACACACAAACAGGGCTTGGGGTGTGCTCACAGTTGACAATCCAATATGAGCACAATGTAAAACTATCTGTGAATTGGGGACATCTATGGATTGCAACCTATTATGGTTCAATGACCTGGAACGTAGGAACCATCCAACAAATCTTAACCTCCACAATATCGCCTTCGTAGTTGGCATCAAAGTCCGCACGGGGTGCGACAAGTGCGCCTCGTGTATCCAACTTCACCGCATCTGGAGCACCTCTGAGACATCGTCCCCTGCGTTTATGACTCCCTGCGCTTCGACGGTGGCCTACCTGGCTGTCTCCCATTGGTGGGGGGTAATATGTAGCGGTCATAGTCATCATCAAGCTCATCCCAGCTGACCACTCGCCCCGTCTTCGCATCAATTATTCCCATGTGTGTCTCCATCGGGTGCACCAACTGGTTGTATATGATTTGTTGGGTTGCAGTCTTATAAATCGGGTGTACGTTGTTATATACCCACAAGTCCGCCTTAGCTATCACAACCAACGCATGACAGCACGGAATACCTCACGTTTGCCACACCCTACACGTGCAACTCTGTTGTCCCAACTTCACCACTAACTTGCGACTGTTGGTAAGCTCGACACTGTATTCCCCTAACATTAAACTGCAGCACTCCATAGCTGCAATACAACCCATCTTTTGGTAAGAGTCAGCCAACTTCTGCTCGATTCTCTCCCCCACCTTATTCTTCCACTTCATCGTCTCCTGCTTATGCTTTTCCATCTTCTTCCGAAGCTTCTCCAAGTGCCCACTGACAAGCCATGGCACGGGCATAGGGCATAGTCGTCTCATCCAATTGTTCCAGCTTTCTATAACATTGTTGTTCATTTTGCCCCACCTTTCCTTCCCAAACTTTGACGTGGCCCACTGTTCTAGCTCATTGTCATCCACCTAGGCACCGGGCTCTCCCTTGTACCCCCTCAGCTCCTCCAGTGCAACATTGAACTCCGCCGCTGTTGGAGCATAAGCAACTCTGTACAACATTTCCTTCACTATCTGCTTTGTCGCTTCTTTCCGGATACCATGCTCTGCTGCCTCCTTAAAAAAGTTCTCCATCAGGTGTCGTAAGCAGTAGCTGTGGTACTCCTTACCACATAACTGCGCCACCGCAGCTAGTAAGGCAGGGTTCTTGTCGGACATGATCATCGGCTTCAGACCTCCCAAGCACTCCATTACTATCTGCAAGAACCAAACCCATTCCTCAATAACCTCACCACAAACTATGCCATACGCAAAATTGAAGAGGTGATCATCCGCATCCAAGGCACACACAACAAGCAGGGTTCCTTTGTAAGGTCCGCTCAGATGGCACTCATCCACGAACAGTATCTTCCTGCACCCCAGTTTGAACCTGTTGACATTAGCGGTGTATGTGATAAAAATCCTTATAAATCTCGAACCCTCAACCTCACAGAACGCCACTGACCCTTGGTTCGCTCTGACTATGGCTGCACACATCCACGACAGCAATTTGTAGTGATCATCAGGCCTCCCAAGCACCATCATGCGTACAAACTCCCTTGCCCTCCACAACTGCATGTATGTAAGCCGAATCCCTAGCTCCAACTCCAGATCCTGCATAATGTCCCTCGGTGCATAATCCATACACAACCTCACCTTACCCTCAATCAGGTGTGCAAGGAGTTCAGCTCTAACACATTTTGTCCCCCACATGCCCATCTGACACAAATCCCCGACACTGTGTTTATGCTGCCCTACAAAGTCTTTTATGCACATAACTTACGTGTTCTTCCCACCTCTTACACATATGTAGAAAGGACAGTCGCTTGCATCGCACCTCACCACAATTCTTTTCTTGCAGTTCCGCTCAAACTGATAACTGAAGGTGTTTGCAATTGCGAACTTGCACATTACTTGCCGAAATGGTTCAGCTGATTGGAAGATCTTCCCCTCCCTCCTAAGTAACTTCTTCCATATGCTCAACTTACGGTAGTAGCTTTGCGCTTGCAGACCCGATCGTGGCCACACGCTCTCATTAGCCTTGCTCCTTTCATCAACCCCCTTACCTTGGCTACTTTCTTCCCCTCCTTGTACTGCCGCTTTGTCCCCCCCCACATCCTCTGACGCAACTGACATCTCATCATCGTCAAACATCTCAATTATTTCCCCACCACCTCTCACCCTAGTTTGTGGATGATCATCACTGCATCCGCCGCTTCCCCTCACAGCCGCCCTGCAACTAAAACACACAATAAAGCAACATGTCAATAACTTGTTCTCATTACCCACATTCACCTACATCATTCATCATACTAGTATTCACATGTAACCCACATTTTCACACCTACTCCATTACCACCCTGTTCGACGATATCATCCCTATCCCTGCTGCTTTTCACATGAACTACCCCCTCCTCACAGGTCCGCGTTGCCTTTACGATGCGCCTCTTTAGCCCATTACTTTCGCCCACGTACAAATATCCATGCTCATCATTCTCCTTCATGAACATCCTCACATCACCATCCCCCTCGAACTCCATTACCATCCCCCGGTTGTACTTCAAACTGTACCACAATTTCTGCACAGTCAACTCAATGTCGGTTATCTCACTCACCTTTCTTCGCACCTCTTCCAACCCCATATCCTCTTTCAGCATTGGACACTTCGTCCACCCCCATACATATGTTACTTTTCCACCTCCACCATCGTCCAACTCACCCCCTATAAGACATACACAACTACCTCTCCGCCACCACCACTACCTCCCAAATCAACACCATCTCCATCCATTCCTACCACACGTTGCACCACCGACTACCGTACCTTGGTATGGGTCGATTACCTTCCCGATTACAACCCTGCACATCAAACAATAACAGTTGCTGGTTAGCCAAACAAATTACACACCGTCCACTACAAACACCTACATACTACGCATCTTCAACGCCACAGCTATCTGTCTCCCTATTCATTGCACTACGTTTACCATGGTTAACACCTCATTTTCCCCTATTTGTACACCGCCATCTTCTCATTCACTGTAAGTGTCAAAAGACATCATCTTCCCTCCATGAGAGGCACCTGAGAAGCACACTCTACCCCACCCTCTAACATCTCCACCCATGCAATTCGGTTTTCACGCAACAACATTACTACTACCCTGGTAAACGGTGACTAAGAACATGGCACACATGTTTCCCCACCCATTTACTCTTCTTACACCCTAATTCATTCACCAAAATGACATTCCACATACCAATTTCATTAACAACCTTAAATATTTCACATACCTTACGTTTTCCACGCCACTTCAAGGGGACTACCAACGTTAGACGACCAAGGGCTTCTACCTCAGACTTCACGACTCACCTACAATGTCACCATCCCACCATCGCCAAGCATTGCAAGCTCACTTTCGCCTTCCATCTGAACTTTCTCTTACGTCCACATTTGCGCCTTGCCTTGACCCACTTCTTCTCCCACAACCAAGCTGGCTTCAACAATTGGAGCTAGATTTTCCCCCATTTTCATGCAATTGGGGCTAGATTTCCCCCCATTTTCGTGCACAATTGCTCACCACACAAGGATTGAAGAGTACGTGCAGCTTTAGACTGAGATTGAGATTGAGAGAGAGAGAGAGAGAGAGAGAGAGAGAGAGAGAGACAGAGCGCACGTCTGAGCTCCACACAAAACCCTCGTTCTCTCCCTTGCCTTTGCTCCATGCGTTGTTCCCAGCTTTTGGAGGAGAGAGAAAATCATTGACCTACAAGCAGCAACTCCCACAATTTTCATTAAGGGCATGTTGGTCATTTCACTTTATTTTGCTTTCTTCCTCATTTGCTGTTCCCTCCAAAAGCAACACCCATTTGTTGCATAAAAAGTGGGTTTGTTGAGGGTTTGTTGAAGGTTTGTTGAAGAATGACCCAGCTGTAAATTTCCCTTTCATAAACTTATTGACTAAGTAGAGAATAACAAAAAGCCATTTAGAGTCAACAGTAGCAGTTTCGACTTTCTCCAAAATGCACATGTAGTACATCGGTTGAATATGCTCTCGTTGTATTATTATGAATGCATCTAGAGTAGCCAAAAATTCAGGTTTAAGTTAAATTTGAATCGCACAAATTAGATAATGTTTAAATTCGGATGATTTATTTATTTTTAATGTTTTTTTAGATAGGACAAATCAGACAATTATAAATTCGGGTCAGAATCGAATTCGAACAATAAAATTAGAAAAAAAAATGTTGTATCTAGATTTAAAGTTCAGGTGAAAAATTAAGACCGTATCTAATTTTTTCTAAGTCAGACAATTTCAAATGATTGGGTTGGACAACATTTTGTCAGCACTATTCTCATCCCATGACCAAAGTGCTCTGGTGCAACACATTCTACATTAACTCTATTTATGTACTATACACGGCGTTTATGTTTCTTCTAAATACTACCTCTTTCACCTCCAAAGTGATGGAAAATTGTTTCAAAATTAAACAAGTTTCATTTATTTTTGTATTAACTGACTTTGAACATAAATATTGTAAATAACAATATAAGGTACTTATAGTAAAAAAAAAAAACAAATAAACAATGAAAATAAACTAGCATCATAACATGTGTAAACTACTATTTCCCTAAGTGGTAATAAAGTCAATATTCCAAAATCTAATATCTTAATGGAATACTCCTTAAAATTAATCAGAAAATTTTGTAAATTTTGGAAAATATATTTTGTGTAACTATAAAATTCATAGTATTATGTGAATATAGAAACTTATGATAGGCGCTAGGGCAAGGGAAGGGGGTGGCAACACTAGGGCTCCTAGTGTCCTAGTGGCGGCGACATTAGGGTAGGCGATGGTGGCCGAGGAAACGCAAGTGACGGTGACGATGCGAGGAGTCATAACAATGGACAACCGTAGGAAACAACAGCGCATAACCAGGACCAACTAAGCAAGGAGGCGGACCAAGGAAACCGTTCCACGAAGAGGATGAAGCGATCAACACGAGATTCTACATCTGCGGTGGACAGGGGGGATGAAGTAGACAATGATGAAATGGAGTTAAGGTCTCCTCGAGTACCCAAAACTTAGCATGGGGAAACAGGGGTGTCATATCGAGACATGCTCCAACGAAACAATCCGAATCTTCACTTTGAAGCGAGAGAAGACCCAGTCTAGTGCCCTCCGGACTACGAATATGAAGACGTTTCAGAGGATGATGAGCCACCGGAGAATGAAGATCCGAGATGCCCAACCATACTCTTAACGTCGCAGGAGAAGAGAATGCTGCGTGAACCCTGGTGGAATGTGCTCATCGTAAAGCTACTTGATAAAGGAGTGGGGTATATGCAATTGAAGAAACGACTTGAAACGAAATGGTCGTTAAGGGGGGATTTTTCGCTTATTGACATAGGTTTTGACTACTATCTCACCCGTTTCACAAATAGGGAGGATTACAAGCACGTGCTCATGGATGGTACTTGGATGATTGGCGACAATTATCTGGTTATCCACGAGTGGATACAAAACTTTGTCCCTACGGGGGACAAATTCACTAAACTCATGGCTTGGGTGAGAATCCCGAAAGTGGGGGTAGAGTATTTTCATAAGCACTTTTTACTGAATAAAATAGGACGAAAAAAATCGGTAGGGTACTGAAGTTGGATAGTACTACAACATGACTGTGTGTGGAGATGGACCTTACCAAGCCTCTCTTATCAAAGTTTAGGCTAAATGGAGGAATTTGGAAGATACAGTATGAAGGGCTACAGATGATTTGCTTCAATTGTGGTAAGTAAGGGCACAGCGAAGACAGTTGCCTGCTCAAAGAACCGATGAGGGATACTAATGGGCAGGTAGGATAGTAGAATCAAATCCCTACTAAAGGTACAACTCAATCAAAAGAGTAGGCAACCTATGGAAGCTAGATGATTGTCCGTAAACCCAAGCGAAAATTTACCAAACAAGGACAGAATGTAGCGAGAATTGCAAAGACAACTACTGAGGAAGTGCAGCAGGCAGATAACATGCGAACCAAGAGAGGGCAAATGCCTAGAGGGGATTTGGAAGATGGTGACAAGTTGGCCGCTGGGCACATAGATTAATGCGGGGTCTAGATTCCGAGCACTTGCCGAAGACGAACAGGAGGATAATCAGGATTCGACTGAGGGCGTTCAAGAGATGGAAAGTGAACAAGCCCAGAGGGGCCCCATGGGCAGGACCCACTTGAAGAGCCAATTAGGCCAAGAAAGGCATGAAGAGGAGCCAACTGCTCGTAGAAACCAACAAAGGCGGAATGAAGTACCAGATGGAGAACTCAATAGGCAGGAGGTTGTACAACCCCGGAGATTGGCTGAACAAGCACGACCCCCTTTGCGTGTGGTCTCTATGGATGGCATAAATAGAATGAACGACACCACGCCAATACCAGGCATAACAAGAAACTCCACTACAACCCAGAACAATAAGGAAATTAGGAGAAAAGACCCTTGCAGCAGACGCGCCCCTCATGTCATCGACAAAATCTCGTTTCGCAAGGGCGAGGAGGGGGTGGAACAACTGCTCCTGACGGTGGGAAATCACGAATCGGGACCCATGCTACCTCGTATGGACAACCTAGCCCGCCCCGCGACCCTCCGGGATGGGTTAGACTAGATGGGTTAGCGGGAATAAAGGTTATAGTGGATGAAACAGGAGAAGTGACATCACTGGCGCATGCCCACCCTATTGAAGAGAGGGGGATACAAGTTCAAGGTGACTGTTAGCCTATTAGCTATTCCTGATTATCATTTAATCATGAATCCTTTATCAAATGAAAATTTACACACCTCTCATCGTCGAGGGGGAGTGCTAGATATAAAATTGTTTGTTTGGAATGTTCGAGGCGTTGGGAATAGGCACTTCCTGAATGAACTTAAGGAACATCTCAGACTCCACAAGCCTCACATCCTGGCTGTTCTAGAAACTCATATTAGTGGGGATCGAGCAGATGAGATATGTCGACGAAGTGGTTTTGATAAATGGTACAGAGTGGAGGCTCAGGGCTTTCAGGGGGATATATGGTTTCTTTAGAATTCCCTCAAAACGGAGGTACGAATTATATAGTCCCACGAGCAGTTCGTTACCATGGAAGTTAATGGGGGTCAAGCTTCATCTTGGTTCTCTACAGCAGTCTATATGAGCCCTTATCAGCATGCCAAAGAGCAATGTTGGGAAGAAATCCAACAGTTTGGATCTACTGTTCGACGTCCCTGGGTTATTACAAGGGAATTTAATGACACCATTTCACTTGAGGAACGGACTCATGGAGGTAGAAGATGTGAACGACTCAAGCTTTGGGTTAAAAATAATGGCTTTATTGATTTAGGATTTTCTGGTCCTAAGTTCACTTGGATGCGGGGAAATAATGAGAACACCAGCAAATGTGCTTGATTGGATCGGGCGATGTGCAATGCTTCTTGGAGAGCACATTTTCAAGAAGGATCGGGACAACATCTATTGCAGAACTATTTAGACCATTCACCTCTTCTCATAGGCACCCGGGGCTTCACCCCTGTATCGGGAAGAGGGAACCCTTTTATGTTTTAGGTTGCATGGACTTCCTATGCAAGTTTTGAACTTAAGTTCTAGGCAACAATGGGAGGGAGATGCCCCCATTACGCTGACGCTTCATGAGCTATCAATTGGGACCAGTAAGTGGAATAAGGAGGTGTTCAAGAATCTGTTCAGAAAGAAGCGAACACTCTGGGCTCGCATCCAAGGCATGCAGAATTTTCAGAATAGAAAGGGTAATGCTTATCTACTAAAAATGGAGCAACGGTTGAAGGAAGAACTCAAGGAAGTGCTTGATCAACTAGAGCTTTTTTGGATGCAGAAATCTAGAGCAGAGGCTATCCGAGATGGGGACTGAAATACGCGTTATTTTTACACCAGTACTATAATTCGGAGGTGGCTAAATCGTATTGAGGCATTTTAGAATCCGGAAGGGGAATGGGTCACTGACACGGATTTGGTAAAAACAATGGTTCGGAGTTACTTTGAAATGTTGTACGTGGAGTTGGACCTAGCTACAAATTGTATAGAGATTCCTTGGGGTCTATTTCTTAGGTTGAGCGCAGACCAGGTTCAGAATATGTCGAAACCATTCATAGTGGGAGATGTGCTCAGAGCCCTCAAGGCCATGGCACCACTTAAAGCCCTGGGGCCATATGGATACCATGCTTACTTTTTCCAAAAATATTGGGACCTAGTGGGTGGTCCGATTTGTGAGATAGTTGTGGGCATTTTGAGAGGGCGGGAGATCCCTGAGGGCCTCAATGAAAATTTTATTTCGTTGATTCCTAAGGTCAGCAGCCCCTAAATGGTGTCTCAATTTCGGCCCATTGGTTTATGTAATGTGGTTTACCAATTGCTGACTAAGTGTATTTTTCAGCGGCCGAAACCGATCCTTCCTACGCTAATTTCTCCTATGCAATTGAGTTTTGTTCCAGGACGACAAATTGGAGATAATATTATTATTACGCAGGAAATCATGCACTCTATGCATTCTAAGAAAGGAAGAAAAGGTTAGATGGCAATTAAGATCGATTTAGAAAAAGCATATGATAGACTTAAATGGTCATTTATCCGACACACGTTGGAAGACATGTAACTCCCCTCGTACCTTGTCAACATAGCTATGAACTGTGTGACGACATGTTCGTTTAGCATCCTGTGGAATGGTGAGCCTACTGAAAAGTTCAGTCCCTCACGAGGTATACGTCAAGGAGATCCTCTATCACCATACCTCTTCATGGCGTGTATGGAGAAGCTAGCCTAGCTGATTGATCTTGAGGTGAGACAGAGCAGATGGAAACCATTACCTACTGGTAGGAGAGTCCCGAAGATCTCAAACCTATTCTTTGTTGATGATGTCATGCTATTTGCAGAAGCTACCGTAGAGCAAGCGAAGGTTATCAGACAATGTCTAGATAAATTTTGTGTAGCGTCTGGTCAAAAAGTAAGCTACATGAAGTCAAGCGTGTATTTTTCGGGGAACACGAGTCCGGCAGAGGCAGAGGAAATCTGTAGGATTTTGGAGATGCCAAAAACTGATGATTTGGGACGATAGTTGGGTGTTCCTACAATGCATGGCCATATTAGTAAAAGCACGTATCAAGGGGTTATTTCACAAGTTGATAAGAGGGTGGCGGGTTGGAAAAGCAAGTGTTTATCTTTGGCCGGGCGGATAACACTCATAATGCTGGCGATTTGTGCTATACCTGCCTACATGATGCAAACAGCAAAAATACCCAGATCGATTTGTGACGATATAGATAGGAAAATCAAAAGATTTTTATGGGGTGGTACTGGGCTTGAGAGACGCATGCACCTAGCACTGTGGGCCTTGATCACACAGCCCTTAGCGTCGGGCAGGCTGGGCATTCATGCAATGAGGCCACTAAACGCGACGTTACTAATGAAAATAGGGTGGCAGCTTATAACGGATCCTGAGGCACCTTGGGCTTAGGTGCTTCTCTTTAAATACTGTCAAGGGAGGGAACTCTTGCATCCCTTAATAAAACCCTAATGACTAACGTGTCTAATGTGTGGAGAAGGGTTGCCGAGAACTTGAGCCATGTGTGAAGCGCAGTGGGCATGGCGATAGGGGATGGCCATGGCACCCGATTTTGGTTGGATAGGTGGGCAGAGCCATCGCCTCTCCTAATATTTTCAACCAAATATGTTCCAGAGGCAGAGTTGGAGAAGCGGGTCTTTGAGTGTTGGAGTCATCGAGAAGGGTGGTTGTGGGACAAATTTGTCGAATACCTTCCTCAAGCAATCCTTCAACACATGGATTCCTTTGAATTAATGGAGGAAGGAGTGGGAGATAATTTTTATTGGACTAGTGAAAAGGATGGGCACTTCTCACTGAAATCTGCTATCAACATCGTGAAGCAGGAACCTGAGCTCGGGGAGGAAACTTAGAGATGGCTCTGGAGGGTCAAGGCGAATCAACGGTAAAGTATTTGTACGGATGGCCCTCCATGACAAAGTCATGACTAACACCACGAGGATGTGACGAGGTTTGACCACCGACTCGAGCTGTTCGATTTGCGAGGACGGGCACGAAACTGTGAGTCATGTCATTCGAGGATGCGCTAGTGCGAGACTGGTGTGGAGGATATTACAAAGGCAAGGATTGCATTGTCTTTATCCGGGCACGCCATTGAATGAATGGATAAAGGGCAATGTCAAGGGGTGGCACAATGATGCAAATTAGGCCACAAAGTTCTTAATAGCGTTGTCGTACATATGGAAATGGAGGAATGCTCACTGTTTCGGAAAATCGAATGAGATACTGGAGGACAAAGGAAGGTTTCAGAAGGATAGATTCAACGAGTTCCTAAAGGCCATGAGGTTGGAAGATGACCCAACAGATCATAAGCCTCAGGCACAAAATCATGAAAGGCTCATTCGATGGGACCCTCCTCCTGAAGGGTGGATACTGTTAAATACTGACAGAGCCTCTAAAGGAAATCCAAGGGTTATCGCGGATGGTGGCATTATAAGGGGGGATCGGGGAGAGTGGATACAAGGATTCAGTGAGAACTTTGGAGTTTGCACCTTAGTGAAGGCGGTGCTTAAGGCAATGCTATGTGGACTACGTATGGCTAGAGAGCTGGGACTAAAGAAGATTTGGCTGCAAGATGACTTGATGACCATTGTAGGCATGCTAAGAGGAGATGGGTTGTGAAACCCCATCCACAAACCCCCTAATCATGCAATGTAAGGAGACCATTGCTCAAGGAGACTGGGAGATCAAGATTTCACACTGGTACAAGGAGGCGAATGAGGTGGCCGACAGGCTTGCTAATTTAGGGATTACACGAGATGTAGGAGTAGTTTACTTTAATATGCCACCTCAAGAGGCTATTGATGTGCTTAATGCAGATGCTGTAGGAGCAGTTGGCCCAGATTGTTTAAGAACTAATAAAACTATCTACGCCCCTCTTCTGCACCAAAAAAATAAAATAAAATTCATATCATACATTATAGTCTTCTGGCATACTTGATTTCTTTTTCTCACACCTGCATTACTACCATCATATTTATGCCTCTGGTACTCTACTCCAATCTCCTTGATATAAGCACATCAACGTGCAGCATTGTTCAGATATGTAAGCTTTACAAAAATTCTCTTCTTGCTACAGTGAAACGGTCTCTGCAGTTAATTTTCAGTAATTGAATTTCTGGCAGGCTCCATGCTTAACTATTTCCTTTAATCTTTCACAAGTGTTCCCAGAAAGTCTAGTCTCATGCTTTGTTTGATCTAACTACGGCATTGCGTATCCTAATTATTATTTCAGAATGCCACAATAATTTATTTATAATATAATCTCCATTAGGATCCTTTCAATTGATTGACAACTTCATATAAATGATCAATTCAAACTTTATCAGCATATTGAGTAGATGTCTATATCATCATCATCATCATCATCATCATCATATATATATATATATATATATATATATATATATATATATATATATGTATTAAAAGTTGGATACAAACATTGTATGAATGATATGTGGCATCTCACATGGCACAAAGTAATGACTAGGTAAATTGCAATTGGTGGATGTTAGTTGAGACATATTAATCAACATTAATGCTATTAATTAGAATTTATTATATATTATTAACTTTATTATTTATTACATGGTTTTGCACTCCTAACTTATTTTATTTTTTGAGCAAGTCTTCATACGGTTAACTCGGTATGCAATAGTTGATTTGTTTGTATTCCAAATTGATTCATTTTATTTTTCAATATTAAAAGAATAAAATTAGATAAGAGAATCAAATTTTACCTTAATTTTATGTGTTACTACTTATTATTTTTTCTAAGGTTAGATCTTAAGGTCATTGTAAATGAGTAAAACCTTATTACCTTATAACAATTTAATCATATAGGACAATTTATGAATGATATATAGGACATGTGTAAAGGTTGTGCTAGATTAGTTGGCTACATGAACATTCTTTCAGGGTTGAAAAGTGACTTTTTATATATCTTATGTAGAGTAATATTTAAGATTGCACTATAATTTTTATGCAAGTAAGTTAAATTAAAATATAGTCCATTTAACTCCTAAAAAATATGCATCATAAATTAATTAGACGTGTGTGAATCATAAAAAAACGGTAACTGGTAAATCACAATTATATGAAAACAAAAACAATTTGGAGTGATTTAAAATGAAAAAAGAAATGAAATAATAATAATGTTATTATAAAATTGTTAATATACTTTTAAAATAATATATTTTGATTAATTATTCATACTAATAATATTAAAATAAAAATTAACTAACATCCTTGCATCGCAATGGTATAACACTAGTATATTCCAAATACTATTTCTAAAAACTATATCTGGGTTCACTTTGATGATAAATTCATACTCAAAAACTGAAGTGTCACTATACTAAGGATTTAGCCAGGAATTTTGCCTTAATTCCAATCCTATTTTCCTAAGAATTATGTCAGGCTTGTTGTGAGCTTTTGTGTTTGTTAGATCTTGCTGTCATCGGTAGTTTTATTTTGCTTGTCATTCTCATCAATTTTCTTTATTTTCGCCCTTTTTTTGATTGTACCCATGCCATTGGCATCTATCAATCGAAAAAAAAGTGGTATTTTAATTGAGCTTATCTCCTCTTAAAAATGAAGACATCGACACTCAAAATGAAAAACTAAAAAAGAAAACAAAAAGCAGCTTTGGCATCAAAGGAAGACAATAAAAAGGGAGAAAGTAGGACAAAGAGTGGCCCAAATATAGGAGAACCAACGCATGTACTTGACGCCGATCAGTCCCAATCGTTACTGGATCACTACGGCTGTCACTGAAACTCCCACCTTTACAGCGAAGCCCCAAGACCAAAATTTGCACAAGCTTTTTCCTGGAAAATTAATCCATTTTTCTTCTTTGTCTGATTAGGGTTAAAAGATTTTGTCCATGTTGGTTACACCCGCTAACATAACCCAATCAATAACGGCTTCCAAATCTTTGCGATATACTAAGCTAATCTTTATAGTATAAATGTAAAAATGTATAGAGGCTGAGAATAATTTCCTCTCTCATATAATGCTGTCAAAATGGGTAAAAATCTAGTTTTAATTTTAAAATTTTAAAATTATAAAGATTAGTAGATATCCCCTCAATTCCCAACGTACCACCTCTCTCTATCCTCAATACTCCTTTCCTGATTCTCTCTATCCTCAATAAACATTCATCACATTGGACTATTTATTTTTTTTTTAAAAGTCCCTTATGCCGGAGCTTTTAGTGGAGATAATAGGCCACATGTAGTCCAGTGAAGACAAGTGGACACTCTGCCGAAACGTTGCCTCTTGTGCCTGCGTGTGTAAGCGGTGGAGCGATGTCACTTGAGAGATTGTCAAGTCTCGTCTTGCCACTGGGGGAATCACTTTATTCGCATGTTAAATAATTGTCACACTCATTCTTCTTTTACTTTCCTTCTCTTTCTAACCCAAATAACACATATCTGTGCAAAACCAAATTCTACACATAAAAGTTTGTCTGCAAATTCTGACTATTGGGTTACTTTGACTTTTAGAAAAATTCTTTTTTTTTTGGTAATTTTCTTTTTTGTGGGTGGGTGAGGGAAAGGGGCTTTAGATTGTGGGTTTGGATGAGTTCCGTGGCAAATGTCATAAATTAGACACGGGTTTTGGTGAATTCTTGGTTTTAGTTAAATGCAAGGTTTAGATTTGGCTATGTATGTCAGACTAGAGTTAGAATAAGTAATTTCATTTGAATAATGCGCTGTTGTAAATTAGGCATGAGTTTGCATCAATTCTTAGTTAAATGCAAAGTCTGGATGTACATTTGCATGTTAGACAAGATGCTGAGTTTGAATGATAATTTAAGTATTATTTTATTGTAGATATCCTCTCTCAATTCATGTCCCCTCTTTGGTTTTGGAAGGGTTTTACTTAGACATTTTGATGAATTAGATATGTAAGGTTGCTTAATTGATTTTATTTGTAATTATATTTGACCTGTGTTGAGATGAATGTTGAACGAAGGTGGTTTGGGTTTTTGCTTATTGGTTTCATTGAAGCGACTCTTAAAAGTTGCATCAAGCTAACAAGTGTTCTTAAGAAAGAACATGAACAACTGTTCTTTTGAAAGAACATGAACAACTATTCTTTTCTTGGAGGGTGGTTTGAATGATTATGTATCTACTCATCCACTGACCCTTTCAAATACTATTCTTCTGCTACACCCAAAATCTTTAGAAAATTTGAAAGTCTTAAACACAACAACCATTGCTGTGACTCAATCTTCTCTTTCTATATTTTTTTCTTTTTTGTTTTTGAGGCGGCCGGGGGGGGGGGGAATGTGACGAGGTGGCTTGTCAGAGAGGGACACCATAAATAAAGTGAAACTTTGAAGAGAGGATGCAGAAAAAACTGCAGACCTAGGAGTGCTGGTCAGCCCAAGATGTTGTCTATTGATTCTACCTACTTTCACCATCTTTCTTGCTTTAATCATATATATTATGAACACCCCCTTTTGTCCCCCTCTGATCTTCACATATCATGGCCGCACTTATTAAGAAGGTGAATTGTAACTTCAAAGTTGAGGATAATTAGCGCTAGAAGACATCGATAATGAGATAAACATCAACAAAGAAGAGAGTTGTGGTAGAGGATTAAAATTTCTTTAAATATATGTTTGATAAGTTTGTCTATAATTGCACACAGTTTTTCTCCATTTAATTCATTGTCTTCTAATTTATGTCTATTATATTCTACTAAAGTTATCAAGATTTTGCATTATGATTACTTTCCTAAATTTCATTTACAATTAGTCCTTCATAGAAACATCTTTATTGCGCATGCAACGTTGAGAAATCACTCCGTAAAATACATTTTTTCTATGAGGTGGACTTCTTTTCAAAGTGCTTGCAGGATTTCATAACACTTGAAAATAGTTATACAACTACTATTTCAATTACGAAGATGTGTTTCTCTTAATGTGGTCAAGTATTGAAGTTGTTCTATTAGTGATCAATTGCTTATGTGTTCAAGCTTGCATTGATGAGAGTGGGCCAAAATCGACTTGCAATATCTTGCGTTTGTATGGACACAACAATGGCTTCAAATTATGTACAATACAATAGTTTTTAACCTTTTGGTATATAAAGAGTGACTTTATATGTTCCACAATTGATTTTGTATATAGCGACTTGGTAATTCTCCACTGCTATAACATCAAACTTCTCTAGTCAAGGACTATATATGTCATAAAAAGGCAAATTTCATTAAGGAGAAATAGAACAAATGAACAACGCAAGATCTTCATTTTTTGCTTTTTCGTAACAATGTTTGGAGAAATATAATCCAAAACGATGACTCACATGCTTAACCCTTTCCTCTTTAATCATATTTTTGTGAGTAGGAGTGCTTTATTGCAACTAAGATATGCTGTTAAATAGATATTTTTAAATATTATTACTTCAATTCAAACAAAAAACTATAATATTTTAGAAAGACATCTCAATATTAAAATGTTTCGTATAAAGCACGGGTTTATACTAGTTATTAAAAAAAAGAAACCAAAAAACAACAAATCATTGAATCTTCATCCATTCACTTAGCCTTTTGCATTAGATCGTCTATCAGCAACGACAAATCTTGTTTAGTGATTTTTTCAAAGGTCGAAACTTGTGCACATGCCTAGTCTTTTATATAAGGAATCTACTGATTTATAATCCTCGCTTAAAAGATTTTTTTTAATCCAAAAAAGAGGGGGTATTATATTTAGTTGGAGGCAAGAAAACCATACATATTGTCCAATGCCTAGTTAAGAATCGTCTCCAGGACGTCTGATTCCCATAGTTTACCCTCTAGGCATAGAGGTTGCTAGTGGACTAATTAAATCATGGGCTACCATTCTACCCTCTCTTTTAACAAAAGACCAGGAAAAGAAAGCAAATCTCTCAATGAAAGATAAAATGCAGCAAACAAAAAGGCCAATACTGTTGTCATAGGTTGACTTGGCCTGGAGCATGCGGATTAAAGCAAGGTTGTCTCCTTCTACGATTATGTTGCAGGCTCCGAACTCATAAGCACAGCGAAGACCATTGAGGCATGGACGAGCTTCCTCAGCAGCTCCACTCGTGGGGTTTCTTCCGTGCTTGGTGCCGGCAACTAGGACATCAAGTAGGACATCTCCGTCTCGGTTGCGAAGCACAAAGCCCCGACTCCAAAAGGAATCCCCCACCCGGCCTTCATCGAAGTTTAACTTAAGACACCCAGCTATAGGTGGAGACCAAGCCGTAGGATGAGAACTCGAATCTGCAGAACAAAATGGCTCATGATGGGCGAGAAAAGAGTGAACAAACCGAATGGATCTCTTACCAAGCACATGGAGGTTCTTATCCGGGTTCTTGAAAATGAATCTATTATGGGCATTCCAGCATTCCCACATGACGGCTAGGAGTTCCTCGAAAGTGTCACGTCAAGTCGTAACTTGGCACCATCAATGCAGTCCAAAAGGGTGCAATACCTGGTTGTCGTGAGGCCCTCGCCGAAGCAGCATCCATTCCAAATTGAGATAACTAACGGGCACTCGAGAATCGCATGGACATCTGATTCTTCAAGGTGACCACAAACGGAGCAGGTCATGGAAAAGTTTGGAGATGTTTAGGGTCGTGGGAAGAATACTTGTGCACGCTCGCCATCCAAAGAGCTCGATTATGGGGGGATGAAACAACCCCGGATAGCTTTCCGTAGGTCCTTATAATTAGAGGAGTATCCTCCACCATGCAATCGGGCATCACCCAATAGCATATGATAAGCAGAGCGAATTATGAAAACACCGAGAGAATTATAATGCCAAATCAATCTATCACGGGGCCATGAATCACAGAGAGGGATGCCCAGGATAATTTAGCATCACAAGGCAAGAATGTGTGTTTCACAAGCTTCTCACGCCAGCACCTGTTGGCATGATCGATTAAGTCTCTAACTCAGTAACTCGGGTGCAAGTGGTGGCATCTAGTCTGGGCGTATCAGGTTTGAAGAGCAATGACCTGGGCAACCATCTATCCTGCCAGATGTTAAGGGATCAGTCGTCCCCAATAAGCCAACACAAGCCGCAAATAATGGTCTTCATCTCGCAAAAGATAGAACACCAGGTGAAACTAGGCCGGTTTCCAAGCCTCGTGTTGAAGATGTTTCCGTCAGGGAAATATTTAGCATTAAGGAGCCTGACAGCTAGGGACCCCAGATCATGGAGAAGATGCCAAAATTGTTTAGCTAAGAGCGCTCGGTTGAACGTCTCCATGTCTTGAAAGCCTATGCCACCATCGTCTTTATCAGGGCACAATTTAGCAGACCCAAGCTAATGAATTTTCCTATCTTCTTGCTTGTGACCCCACTAGAAGTGATTGATAGAGGATTGAATTGAATGGGTTAACTTGCTAGAGAATCTGAACATATTTGTTAGGAATTAAATCAGGATAATAAGATGTGACAACGCAAACAGAATTCAACCAAGAACACAACACAACAATGAAAAGAATAAAGGACACAGAGAATTTTTTACGTGGAAACCCAATGTGGGAAAAAACCACGGACGACGACAGCACACCCACAAATTTCACTATGAGCAGAGTATTACACCACAATCACTTCAGTGATCAAGAGCAGAATTACAATACTCTCAATTGTATTCTCTCTCAAATAACCTTACTCTCTCAATGTGTTTTTGTTATTCCTTTTGTTGTGTTTTAAACAAGGTCCTCGACCCCCTTATATATAGGGTCTGTGGGGTAGAGTTTCCTCTTGACAACCCTAGCCGCCACCTTCCAAAAACCGACACCAGCGCGAACCCTAACCGCCATCTCAAGGCGGCATGACTTTTTGCCCTGGCACGGTCGTGCCTCATGGCACGGGCACCCCGTGCCGATTCTCTGTCCGCTCCGTTCTTCGGTCTTCTTCGACGCAGCACGCCCGTGCCCATGCAGCATGGTCACCCCGTGCCAAAACTCGAGATTTTGGGCCATAAAGCCCAACAATATTCATAAGGTAGGTCGGGATGGCTTGAGCTACTGCCTTTGTTAGCACCTCCCTACTTGCTCATGAGACCAATCTATCCATCCAGTTTGAGAATTGTTTTTTGATGAGGTCAATAAGAAACAGGAAAGGCTTCTTACGAGAGCGGCCCACGAAAGTGGGGACGCCAAGATACTTATCGTGCAATAGAACTTGTCGGATGTCCGAATAAAATAGTAATTTGATGCTTGCGCTCAACTAGAACATCCTTATTGAGAGTAACACCTCTCTTCGAAAAATTGACAATTTCCCCTGATGCCGTTTGATATTTCAGCAGAATATCCTTGATCATCTGGGCCTGATCAAGGTTCGCCTTGCAAAAATTTATAGTATCATCCGTGAAGACTAGGTGAGAAATAACAGGCGCTCCAGAGCATAAATAATAACCTTCAAAGCCTCCCATTCAACGACCTTCTTTAGTAAGGAAAATAAACCCCTGAGAAGAATAAAAATAGGTACGGGGAAATTGGGCCACCTTGTCAAATCCCTTGGCTAGGAATAATATTGCCACTAGGAAATCTATTAATTAAGAACGAGAAAGACGCTAACTTGACACATCTCATGACTAAGTCAACCCACCTTCTTCGGAAACCCAACGTCATGATAATCTCCAACAAAAAGGGCCATTCAACACGATCAAAAGCCTTCCACATATAAGGTTTAATGGCCATTGAACCATTGGTAGCACCGTCACCTCGCATAGGATGTAGAGCCTCAAACAAAATCAAAATGTTGTTTGAGATCAATCGCCATGAACAAAAGCTCCTTGCGTGCCGAAGATAATGGAGGGCAAGAGAGGCTTCAATCTATTAGAAATAAACTTTATGACCAATGTGTAACTTACATTACGAAGGCTAATTGGGCGAAAATCGAAATTTAAGTCCGGTTTCGGTTTCTTTGGAATGAGGGCTACAAATGTGTGGTTTAGCTTTGAGGGAATGGCATGTCCATTGAGGATCGAGATAACAACCGCAGCAACATCATCACCAATGGTGTCCCAAAATTTTTGAAAGAAGAAGGGATTCATATTGTTAGGGCTAGGTGCCTTATGCAGAAGCATTTGTTTCAAGGCACGGTCCAGATGCGAGAAGATGACCAAAAAACTGTGTAACCACATCAATCACGCCTTCTATACTAGTTTGTTGACACCTTCACTATCCTGAAGACCCAAGATTGTGTTCTTGGCTCTCCTCATACTATCCCTAGAGTGGAACCATCTCGTATTTGCATCCCCATATTTAAGATAGTCCAAACGAGCTCGTTGCCACCAAAGAATTTCCTCATTTTTACGCCACTCACAAATTAGCCCAAGTATCTGTCTATGGCTGAGAGCGTAATGTTGGCTATGAAGTGAAGCTTCAAGTTGTTAGATTTCCTTACCAACGTGGCCAAAGTTTCATGATTTCACTTAGTGAGTTCAATAGAGCACCTATCAATACGAGTCAGTAGATTGTTAACAACATCAGGGCTAGAAGTGGACGTCTAGGCAGATGTAACAACATCCTTGCAAGAGGGCTTGGTGAACCACATATTTTCAAAGTGAAATATCCTCACTCTTTCCCCTTTAACAGCAACATGAGGGGTACACTTCAGAAGAATAGGGAGGTGCTCAGGCATATCAAAATCCACATGAGAGACTGACACGGCTGGGAAGAGCACGGACCAATTTGTGTATGTGCAAAAGCAATCGAGACACTCAACTACCACACCATTTTCCTGAAAGTTGTGCCAAGTGTAGTCGTAGCCCGAGAAGCCCATGCCAAAGAGGTCATTGTCTAAAAACTCCTCTCTAAAACTGTCAATGGCGGATTGGGATTTAGGAGGTTCCCCTATTTTTTCGCTATGAAAAAATATTTTGTTGAGGTCCCCGTCCACTAGCCAAGGGAGACTTGAGTGAGATTAAGGTCTGAAATGAGCTAACTGGTTTTCCATTATGCTGACTTTCGGAGCATCCATAAATCCCACTAAAATGCCATTCATTGCTATCGTCATCTCATTGAACTATTACATCAATGTGGTGAAGAGAACTAGAAAGGAACTGAACAATGGTTGCTGTAGGAAATAAATTCAGGACTAATCTGGATGCGGAATTGTACTGTCGGTAATAGTCCACAATAACAATACCAGTTCTTCAATAATAATAAATCCAAGCGGCTACTAGAGTCGCTTTATAGGTGTCCACGTCCTAAACCCGAATACCCGGTAGCGATGGTAGGGTAACCGTGAGGAGAGAGAGAGAGGGGAGTGTTCTACTGCTTACCCTTCAGGCTAACCCCTTTAAACCCCTTTATATAGGTTAGGGGGTAGCTAGGGTTGTCGCCCTAGGTGACTTAAGTGGTCGTCGGGCCTAATCTAATTAGGCCCGTCCAACAGCTCCCACTCGGCCACTTAGGCCGTAAAACACGTATTCTCTACGTATCACAACTCTTTGCGCTTCATACCAGGAATAGAACGTGCGACCAAAAATAACAAGTAGTGTTATATTAAGTTACCATCCAACTAACATAACACTTTCACGAAGTGCGATACCCCAAAAATATCCCAAGACATCACCAGTGGCATCTTTAGTCCCTTATGCCTGATATATCATATGATTATGTTCTCAACATAATCGCCTGGGCTGATATGGTGATGGTGGATAAATTTTCCTTAAACACTCATGAAATCTCATCTTAGCTTAATTGCTTTCCTAACGTGTTCTCGCTGAACCATATACATCGTGGCTCTTGAGAATCACATTAAAGTAGCATCATTAAGCTTTGACTTAATATCATAGCTTTAAGTCAAAGGGTCATCGTCCATAGGGCCACACAGTGACAAGTGAAAGGGAATTCAATCGTCACCCCACATATGGGTCGTCTTACAAGCACACACAGTATGAGATGCGTGTCACGGCATTGCTCCCACTTAGCTGGGTTCGTTACTCTTTATGCCGTGCGAATCGTCAGTCTATATTTTCACTCAAAAGTCTAACTTGAGTCACTAGATTAACATACTGAACGTTGGTCTTGACACTCAAGATTCGGCTTTTAAGGCTTCTAAATGAAAACTTGTTTCATACTCGACTCCCTTAAGTCTCATCTTAGTCTTACTAAGGCGACTATATTCATTCCACTCACACACTTCTAGTGTGAGTAATCAATATTACACACCTAGTGCTAATATGATTACGTCTCATCCTGCCCGCTACTGAAGCGTCAGGGCAATTGCCTGTGTGACTAGGCCAATCAGAAGCCTGTGACATTTCAATATGCCTAACATACAACAATGATCATCATGCTCATAGAAGAAAACATGTCCATCACGTAACAGAACATGTCTAGATGCCAAACCTTATGAAATCCAAGACTCAACCAATGAGTTTTGGACACATCACTAGGAATGGGTTTAGTTAAGGGAACATAATCACCTTATTAGTCTATATCTATATATATATATATATATATATATATATA
>JACYFF010031954.1:54379642-54436672 GCA_017589665.1 Selenicereus undatus
CAAGAGAATCAGCTAAGTATGGAAAATGATTTTTCAAGAAAAATACTCCTCAACGGCTAGTGACAATTTTTTCCCAAAGTATAAGGGATTTGTTATCTTAAGAGATAACCTTTATCTTCCCATAGCCGTGAAGAGGATTCAAAAAGCAACCAGAAATCTTCAGCTTTGGAATTTTTATCATATCCGAAAATATGGGCAAAGGAAATCTTTTAGTTTTGGCAAATTCCCAAAAACCTATTTTTGCAAATCTCCCACAATATTTTCAAGAAATATCTTTTCCAGAAAAATAGCAACCTTGGAGTTTAAGGAAGGTATACTGGAGATCTTGGCCAACCGAAATAAATTTTCAAAGATAACCGGGTATGGCCACTTCAGTTCAGAAACACCCTAGGCACCCTGTTTGCAGGGTTGTTCGCAACTGGTGTTCTGAAGTACTTAGTGCGAATACCGATTCAAGAGGTGTTTAAAAGCATTTTCAATATTGGCATATTAACAAGAGTCTAAATAAATAAAACCTATATACCCAAGACTTCTTGTTTTGAAACAGTCATCTTGTCCAAGATTTGTAGAGCTGCTGTGAACACCAAGGCCACCTTGTTTGCGGGGGTTGTTCTTTGCATTGCTAGAGTTCAGGAACATGCCTTACAATCAACTGTCGAGATGGCGTTCTTGACTTAATAAAGAATCACCACGTAAAACCTGTTTTAAGGACTTGTTCTCACATGTAGCAAACCAGTTAATACAATAAGGATTACAAACACCAGTTAGGCCTGTTTGGAGATCATGTTTGGAGCAACATTACTTGGACAAATTTTTACACTTGGATTTGTTATCATCAAAACTTAAATAAAATAACTCAACAGGCTTGGTGCCAGGAAGTGTTTTGTGTTTCCAAGACTTGGCTGATAGGTTTGTTAGCCAATTCATTGCCAGCCGCAAGGAGAGGTGAACCAGCATTCACCTCTCCAAAATCAAGCAGGGGCCATTGGAGTCCCTAGCCTACTTCGTCAAGCGCTTCCATCAAGAGGCAGGTTTAATCCCTGATCTGGAGGACAGGGGGAGGGGGCATACACCTCCTTTCTAAATGGTTTGAAGAGCGGACGATTCAAGTTTTCCTTAGCAGAGCAAAAGGAGACCACCCTAGCAGAGGCATTGAGGAGGACTATCGACTTCATCCGTGCCACTGAGATCTACGCTAAAAGGGTCAAAGAGTAGATACCCCAAAGAAGACTAAGGTTCCCATCGATAGGAATCCTGGCCCTGGTGTCCAAAGACTGCGGCTGGAAGGTGTCGACTCACGGTTCACCACGAACCCTCGTAGCATACTCAAGGAGGTGAGGGGCACCCGATGTTGAAGAGGCCGCCCCCCATGACCTCAGCATCGAAGCCACACAATGCGCGGAAGTACTGCGAGTTCCATGAGCAGAACGAGCACACAATGGCTGAGTTCCGGGAGCTAAGGAAGGCCCTTCATGAGTTGGCAGATAAGGATCAGATTGACCGTTTCTTGAAGAAAGGCCTGCGCTTTCTTCGAGAGGAGCGCGAACCCGTGCGGCCTGGCCTCGGGACGAGGAATTCTCCACGAAAATAGTGGCCACTATCACCGAGGGATACGTAGATGGCATCACTCGGTTCGCCTGGAAGGCCTAGCAGGTTCTCACGGCTAAGCTAGGCAGCTGAATTACGGTGCCCACAATGATGCTCAATGGGGGAGAAGGTCTACGCTTCACTTCCTCGCATAATGATCCACTGGAGGTGGAGATGAAGGTGGCGAGTGCTATTGTGCGGAGAATTCTTGTTGACACGAGAAGCTCAATGGATATAGTCATTTGGGGGGCAAAAGGTAAACCCCGCGAGAATGGTCCGTCTCCCTTTACGCTTTGGAGATAAAACCAAAGCAAGAACCTTGGAGGTAGACTTCGTTGTTGTTGACGTGCCCACAGCCTACAACGTCATCCTAGGGCTGCCTACCCTGCACAAAGTAAAGGCCATCATCGAACCGTACTTGCCCCAAATCTAGTTTGAGGCCGACGATAGAAGCGTCGGCATGATGTAAGGAGACCAGAGGACGGCACGAGAATACTATCTCGTTAGCATTCGTCCGCTGGTAGAGCGAACAGCCGAGCGAGGGGCCAGCGGACCCTCACCACCAGACAATAAGCCATGGTTCGGGCCACCTCCTACAGCGGCTGAGGCCTTGGTCATTCACACGGTGGCATCAGCTGAACCTGAGCGACCTCCTCCGGTGGCCACAGATGGTGTTGAGCAAGTCCCCCTTGACAAGGAGCACCCTGAATGCACGGTTCAGCTAGGTAAGGACATGGAGGCTCCTACCCGACATTCTTTGGTCGCACTCTTGCAAGAATACCATGACGTCTTCGCCTTCTAGCCCGAAGAGATGCCCGACGTTGACCCGACTGTGATGGAGCACAAGCTGAATGTCGATCCTACTTACAAACCTGTCATCCAGAAGAGGCGACACATGGGCCCTGAGCGGGCCGCAGTAGCAACTGTGGAGGAGCATAAACTACTAGAGGCAAGGTTCGTCTGGGAATGTCAGTACCCGGAGTGGATCTCAAACGTGGTCTTAGTAAAAAAAGCTTACTGCGACTTGGAGAATGTGCGTAGATTTCACGGACTTGAATAGAACCCGCCTAAAGGATAGCTACCCCCTCCGAAAGGTTGACAAACTAGTAGATGCAATGACTGGACATGCCCTACTAAGCTTCATGGACGCCTTCTAAGGGTATCATCAGATACCCTAGTTCCTTAATGACCAGGAGAAGACTGTGTTCATTAGTGATTCAAAACACGGATTCGGTGGCAGTCGCGATTTTGGTCGCGGTGTCGCGAAAACGGTATGATACGCTTATCGGGGAACGGATCGTGGTCGTCACGGCGTGAAATGGTTGACATGGTTTTTTTTTTCCGGTTGAATTTGTACTTTTTTTGCTTTGTGCTACAATTATGTAAGTAATTGTATTATTAACATAATTTGTGTTAACATTTGTAGACGAAGACCTTTCATAACCATTATCCACTAGTGCCTAGCGATTAATTTAAAGTCTAATAATTTTATGTTTTTTAAGAATTGACGATTGTTTGTTTTAATTGTTTGAAACAAAATATTTGGACTCATGGAGTTTCGGAGTGGGGACAAATAGGTCAAGTGCTAACCCTATTTAGGGAGAAAAATAAACAGTATTAGATTTTAAACTTTTAGAAGACATTTTACAATTTTATTCCTAACAAAAAACATGCTAGGTGGAAGATAAACTATATTAAGTTTGGTCTAAAATATTATTTTTTTTAAAAATTTTATGTGAACGTAATGAGTTAATCTTCACAATAGTTAAACACGATAAGTTAAGATTTATAACGTACCACAATAGTATAAAACTACAAATAGTAGAAGATAAAATTAGTTTAAACAATCCATAGCTACGAAGTTCACAAAAAATAAAACACACTAGATATCTTATTGTGCATTTGGTACAAACTCATATCTAAAATCCATAATACATAAAAATTTATCACCACCAAAATGAATGACAGAGAGGATCCTGATAGGTGTCATCATTATTGTGATCAACACCATATGACTCTTGTTGTGGGTAGAAGATTGATGACGCTGTTGAATCTATCCAAGATTGCTCACTTGTAGTTGAATTACCACTATAAAAGGTAGGCTGATGATAATGATGATCCCAATAGTTAATAGTCCCTTAGTTGATGATCGGAGGGTTATCTCGATGTTGTCTACTTGAATCAGACCCAACAAATTGTGGCTCATGTGAAGGATTAGGCGGTGGAGGGCAATTAGTATTTGTTGAACTTTATCCATAATTGTTTAAGATACCGCCATATGTGTCATAGCCACCTGAAGGAGCAAACAGACTGGGCCCTGTAAAACTTGATGGCACTTCTTGGAAACTTGCATATCCATACATGGCGTCAGTTGGATAACCAAGCGGTTGAACGGGTTCCTTATCTTTTCTTACGCGACGATAAGTTTGTGTCGGTTCTCTTGGTTGCTCATCCGAAGAACGTCGACTTCTTCTATCATCTTCAACAGTGACACCACGACCACGATTAGTAAAGTAATCTGTTGATTGTTTAGAGGAATAGGAAGCACCCATCTCATTTGCACCTCTGTTTCCTCCATCTCCTCCACCTCTGCTTCCACCATGATCACTTCAAGGCGGCAAGTGTCCCTCTGACTCACAGTCATTGCCTTGCATATCTTGTGGTTGTTGGTCAACACTGTAGCGGAATGGAGCAGTCGCAATAGGTTGGGGATCATCATCATCCTCAATATTAATGGCAGCATTCATCTCATTTTCATCAAGATTCAACCAGTTCAAGTCATCTCCTTCAAAAACTGGTTGCTCCTTTTTAGACAACCAAAGGTTTAATGGATCATCATCGTCAAATATGTAATCCAGGTTAATAGGATTGAAAGACTCAGTCAGTTCTTCCTCAGTCCTTCGTCTTGCACATCTCAATTTCAATTTTTAATTGTAAAGAAGGAAAACAATGAGATCAAGCTTCTTCTACGTCAATCTATTCCTTGCCTTTGTGAGCACAACATGCTCCAATTTCTTTCACAATTAGAGGCAGAAGTCATTTGACTTAACACTCTAACTGCAATGCATTGAAGTTCAGGTGCACACCCACCATGAAGTATCCACCATTCAGTTGCATGAAATACATTTCCTTAGAATGTTAGATAATGAAAATTTAAACTTTAAAATTTAACATATGTAATTATATATGTGTGTGTGTATGAGTAAATTGTGGTCACCTGGCATTAATGATGTAATAGCCCTTTGAGCTATAGATGATCCAAAGGAGTCCATCCTATCTTTGTAAAGAAATATCTGCATAGTTATGCCAATGTTAAAATTTATGAAATATAATGTAGAAGATAAATTAATAAATTAATAATGAGACATATGCTGTTTCACGCAACCTGTTGCATTGCTTTGATTTGCTTATCAACATTTGGTTCCAACCTACAACAACAACAAACTCCCAATATGGGTCCCGTTTTCGCGAGGTATGGGGAGATCTAGCTGTAGGCAACCTTACCTCTACCGGTATTCCTACCCATAGAGAGGTTCCAACCTCATCCTCACATTTTGGACTCCAGTTCTCACCTCTCTATCTTCCCAATCTTGACTTTATCGATACATGTATAAGGGATTAAAGAAATATCCTTGTAAGAAAATAAAGCAGGTTATCCATTAAGGAAACATGATATACAATCTATAAATTATGTTATAAAAAATATAAATGCGGTAATAGAAATTAGAAAATTAATTCAATACCTGCAGCATGCAAATCATTATGCATGAAGTTCCATCTTTTCTCAAAGATTGCCTCGTACCTCTTGCTATTCATAACCGTTTTGTCAATAGCCAGCTTTGTTCGTTACATTACCTCATATATGAAGCCCATGGTTGGCTTGTCGTCACCATCAACTAATCTCAATACCTTGACAAGAGGTTCAAATAGTTACAGAACTTCATAAGCCTTTTTCCAAAATGATGAGGCTTCTTTAGTTGACGATAAAACGAGTTGACGCACTTCTTTTCTTGTTGCATCTTTTGATTTCCCCAATCTAGAGTTCAACCACTCAGGTGACTCCCACATGTCTCTTAAGGCAGTTTTGTACCGCACCAAACTTTCAAGAGAGACAAAATTTATCACAAACCTAGTGATATCAGGTCTTATGATGTCTCGATTATTGGTAAACTTTTTCATATAGTTTATAGCCCAATCATACTTATAGATGTAGTTTCAGATCATCCTGGCTGTCTTTATAACATTCCCAATGCGTTCCAGCTTAGCAAAATCCTCCAAAATGAGATCCAAACAATGGGTCGCGCATGGTGTCCAGTATAAGTTTGGAAACTCTTCCATCATTGTTCTCCCTGCAGCATTCATTGGAGCTCCATTATCAGTCACTATTTGGACTACTTTCTCTGGACCAACCTCTTCTACTACCTTTTTCATGAGTTTAAAGGGGTAATCAGCATCCTTACGTTGTACATCTGATGCATTAACTGATTTATGAAAGACGGTGAAACCATTTGAGTAAATAAGAAAATTAATGTGGTTCAATCTTGTCATACTAGACCAACCATCGCACATTATGGTGACATCTCTTTCTTTCCATTTGGGGGCAAATTCAGATATCCATTGTCTAATTTCTTTTACAGCTTCTAGCAGATAAACATCTAAGAGTTCATAAGAAGAAGGAGCTCTTACATCAGGGCTAACCTCACGAATAGTTTCAAGGAGCAGATTAGTATATACAAAATCCACCATAGTAAATGGCACGTTGGTATCTATAACCCAACTTCTAAATGCCTTAATCATCTTGTTCTTTGCTGCTTTCAACCAACTTGAGTTGACTTTAGATTGTTTCATCCTAGTTCGATCTTTTTCAAGCTCCACCTCAACAGCTCTAAGTCTAGCGGCAGGGATTGACATTTGCTCATATGCCATATCCCTTGATCCTCTTGAGCTAGTTTCTCGAACAGTAGCTGACCGACGCATTTGGGGAACACTTGGTGGCTGGCTATTGCCTCCTTCATCATAATTTGTACCCCTGCTTGCTCTGTACACTCATTGGTCATGTTCAAACCGGTGTTGCTGTAAACTAATATCTAGCATGTGCTAGTTGAGCATCCTCCTCCTCCTCGCCATCAACAATATCATCATGGTTGAATGATCATGTTATTTCATCTTCCAAATCTCTAGTGATCCTTGTTTTTTTTATCTCTTTTTCTCTTTATAGTCTTGCAATAATTTCATCATGTCTCTTTTGACATCAGCAGAGACGTATGGGAAAGGAGCAACGTCACCCGTCTTATGAGCTAAATGCTGCTTGAGACGTGTTATACCACCTCTTATCACTTTGCTACAAAATTTACATTGGATCTGTTTTCTACTTCCCCACCCAATATCTTCGTTAGAATGGCTATTGTGTCATGACATTTTTTCCCCTTTAAACCTGTACAAAATTAAATAAACTTCAGAGTAGTACATATAACTGATTTAACGAATAACTTTTAAAGCTAACGTTGTATTTTTATGGTTTTGTACTATTCTACTAACAAATTCATCAATGAAAATAAAAGCTAGCAATATTCAAAATTTATAATAAAGTTAAATGTTTAAGATTACCTCATATTTATTTTCGAATATCATAATAAACTAATTTTTAATTATTGTTATTTGAATGACAACTAGTATAAGAAATAGCCTTTACAATTAATACTATATCAATATGTAATTTTTGTAAGCCTTTTCACTATTGTAATTTATAATAAGAAATTGATCAATGAAAATAGGAGCTATCAATCTTTATAATTTATTTCAAAATTAATTATTTAGGATTATCTCATCTTAAATTGAAACTCTTATAGTAAACTTAAATTTAATTATTATTATTTCGATGACGCCTACAATGTCACAAAAAATTGAATAACAGTAAAAGGTTGGATAGTATAATGGAAAATCAAAACTCAAATCCCCGTATGGAGATGTATATTAATATTACTTCAGAATGAACAATTTCTATTAATTCTCCTTATTTTTCCCTCTAATTTTATCTTCTTAAATTTTATATGCCGTATAATTTGTATCAAATATCTTATTTAGGACTCGTCTATTTATTATTTAATTTGGTATGTCCTCACCAATATGAGTTGCAATTAATTAAAATATAAACATATATTTATATTTCACATGTATAACATAGTCATTTTCATTTAAAAAAGTATTATTTTTATATTAGTTTGTCGTTGTGGCCCAAAACTATAAGCTAAGATTTTCAATTCAAATTCGTATGATATCATAATAAATTAATAAGATATTGTGAGACTGTAAATCTAACTATATATAAAGTCAAAAATTAGGTTATACACACAATGTTTTATAATAAAAATTTTAAGAAACGGTCTCATTCAAGATCATATATAAATAATATCTTTCTAAAAATTATATTATTATGATATCTTTCTAAAAATTAATATAAGTACTTGACCAAGAAGATATAATTTAATTAATTAAACTATATAAATAATTTATTGTGGACAGAAATTAAAAAAAATTAATACAATCTTAAGTTCATAATTTCATACCTTACCAGGCAGACCATGTCTAAAAAAAAGAGAGAAACTTCCTTTGGGAATAAAGAAAAAAGAGGTTATACAATCTTAACTTAAAATTACTTAAAATCAGAGTCGACAAACAGAAAAAAATAAAATAAAAAAAATAAAACTACTTAGTACTCACAAGCAAGCTTCCTCTGGAAGCCAAGAATCCGTCTACGGTCTGGCTCATGGGAACCTTGCTTTCCTTTCCAATTCTCAGCTTCTCTCTCTACTCTCTAGCACTCCTCCTTCTCTTCCTCTCTTCGTTCTTTGCAGTCCTTATTCTATTCCTCTCTCTCTCTCTCTCTCTCCTTCTCTCAGTCAACCCTTCTTTCTCCTCTGCCTCTCTTGCTTCTGTGCGTCTGCTCCAACAGTGGCTGAATGGCAGATCTCAATTCTGGGCAAATAGAGCAAGCGAGTTTTGTCGGGCAATGAAGCAACCATCACAACAATGGTGCTCCGTGCACGTGCTCGTGCTCGACCTCAATTCTGGGCAATAAAGCAACTGACTCTCCTTCAATGAACGAAGGTATGTCCCAATTCCCACTTCTCAGATCTAAGTTTCTCTCAGTTAAAACTCATAGATGCACAATTTGGAGTTTGACATTTACTTATTTGTAAATTGTAGTGCTTTTTAGATATGTGCTTTTTTGTCTGCTTTCTTTGTCGCGTTTCGTGTGTCATCTTCAATCTGAATTCTAAAATCAAAAGGAATCGTATAAAATCAAAATGAATCATACAAAATCAAAAGGAATCATACATCTAGTCACCAAATTGTCCTCTTCCATCCCGGTCTAATCGCCCGTTTCCTGTTCCATCACGGGTGGAATGGCCATTGTGCTGTGGAACAGGGTTCGCTCCCCATTTTTGGCAAAACTTGGATCGATCAAGTTAAAATTCGTGCCAATTTGGCTGTTCCGGAATGGAACGGTCGAGTTTTGAATCCCAGGTGTTCATAACTGATTGGGGTTTGCATTGCTACAAGGTAATGCCGTTTGGGTTGAAGAACGCGGGGGCTACTTATCAACGACTAGTGAACAAGTTGTTCGAGCACCTCATCAGCCGAACCATGGAGGTGTATGTAGATGACATGATAGTAGAAAGCACGCTTGATGCTGAGCACAGCCAGGACCTATGAAAAACGTTCAACATCCTTCGAACATTTGGGATGAAACTCAATCCAAAGAAATGTGTGTTCGAGATCTGATCGAGCAAGTTCCTTGGATTCATGATCAGTAGCCAAGGGATAGAAGCTAATCCGAACAAGATCCAGGCCATAGTGGATATCAAGCCGCCACGTAACATCAAAGAGGTCCAACGGCTGACCGGATGTATCACGACCTTGGGGCGGTTCATGTCCCGATTCGCCGACAAATGCCAACCTTTCTTCTGGATCATGCGGAGGCGCGCCAACCTCCTTTGGGATCGGGAAGTCGATGAGGCCTTCCAAGTGCTGAAGACATACTTGGCTCATTTTCCCAAGATAGCCAGTCCTCTTTCGTCGGGTACGCGAGGTCCCTAAGTTGCTGAAGCACTTCTCAATCACTCACATACGGCGGTTCGAGAATCGATAAGCCGATGCACTATCCAATTTAGCTAGTTCTTCTGAGGATGGGAAGCCAAAACACATTCAATGGGAGACTTTGACGGAGCGAAGTATTGGCCCCCACGAAGTACTTTGGCTGGACAGGAGCTCAACATGGATGGACGCCATAAGCACGTACTTGGCTGATGGCATGCTACTTTCAGACCACAAGGAGGCCGACCGTGTAAAGAGACGGGCAAATTGGTTCATACTGTACGATGGGGTCCTATACAAGCGATCTTTCGCACGACCGCTTCTGCATTGCGTATCCTCGGAGATGGGAAGAAGATATTGGAGGAGTTGCACGAGGGGGTGTGCAGCTCCCACGTTGGTGGCTGCGCCCTCGTAGCTACGACAATACGTACCGGTTACTATTGGCCGAGCTAGCGCGAGGACGCCATGAACTTAATTCGTACTTTCCACAAATATCAAAAGTTTTCCTCGGTTCAAGGACTGCCCACAACCCCCCTAACACCCATTGTCAGCCCCTTACCATTTGCTACTTGGGGCATGGATATACTCGGCCCTTTCCCCAAAGTCACGGGTTAGCGCAAATACCTTTTTGTCGTGGTGGATTATTTTACCAAGTAGATAGAGGCTGAGGCCGTCGCCTCCATTACCGTGGTGGGGGTTCGAAAGTTCATTTGGAAGAATATCAACTTCGGCATCCCTTGTACAATGATTTACGACAACGGGTGCCAGTTTGACACCATGAAGGTCACAGATTACCTGAGCACCCTCGGTGCCAAGCCCAGTTTACCACTGTCGGCCACCCTCAGACCAACAGCCACGCCGAAGTAGCCAACAAGGTTATCCTTTATGGCTTGCAGAAAAAACTAGATGAGGCCAAAGGCAAATGGGTCGATGAGCTACATGGCGTCCTATGGTTTTTGAGGACAACAAAAAATACAACAACATGCAAAATGCCATTCATGTTGGCGTACAAGTTGGAGGTGTTTTGCCAGTTAAAGTTGCACTTCGCACCCACCGCATTACCACGTTCCAAGAGGAGTTGAACAACGCTGCACTCCAAGAGGCGTTGGACCTCCTACCCTCAGTTCGGGGAGATGCCCTCCTCCGAGATGCACTCTACAAGCTCTGCATTGCACTCCTCCATGACTGCACTGTTAAACTCCACCCCATCAACGTCGGGGACTTCTCATTCGCCGCATGGAGGCCGTGGCGCGTGCAGGAGAACACAACAAGCTCACAGCAAATTAGAAAGGCCTTTATAAGGTCAGCGCCCACAAGGAACCCCTATTTGACTGACATGGCATGGCAGCAATCTGCGAAAATGCTACCACTAGTACTTTTCCTTCGTTCAAGCTTAACATCTATGTACTTATGTTCTCCATGCAATAAATACAATGGCCATGATGAAGATTTTGCGTCTAACTCTATTTCATATACTTTTAGCCCTAATGGGGGCTATGGATCATTAAGCATGGCCTTGGGGCCGATCGCTATACTCTTAGCCCCAATGGGGGCAAAGGCTCATTAAGCACGGTCTCAGGGCCGGTCTCTATATTTTTAGCCCCAATAGGGGCTAAGGCTTATTAAGCACGACCTCAGGGCTGGTCGCTCTACTTTTAGCCCCAATGGGGGGCTAAGGGTCATTAAGCATGACCTCGGGGCTGGTCGCTATGCTTTTAGCCCCAATGGGGGCTAGGGGTCATTAAGCATGACCTCGGGGCTAGTCGTTATGCTCACAGCCCCAATGGGGGCCAAGGGGTCATTGAGCACGATCTTATGGCCGGTCGCTCTACTTATTATAACAACCAAGCCTAATTAATCGGAATTAAAGGCTAGGGTGTTACCGACGTCCTAAATGGACAAGGCTATTGAAATGAAGTCACAAGTGGTTGAAAGGAAAATTTAGAATATATTACATGGGTAGCTCGAGTTTAACTCGCCTCAGACGAAACTTTACAACTAAGTCTAGTGTTAAAACTTAGCCCAAAAGAATTTTACATTCTTGCGACATTCACTAGTGACCTAAAGATAGGTCTACATCCGCAAAACATTTACATTGCTTCGAAACGTCACATTAGCTGCCCTGGGGCATGTTTCCTGGGCCCTTAACTTTCCTGCATTCCAGCTTGTTCTCCGCTTGCTTCTCCTTTCCTAAAACAGTTTGGAAAACATAAAACCATCGAAAATGAGCGAATGCCCAATACGTTACCCTTGCACAGCTAAATTGGTTTCGTAGGAGTCAGTGAGCGCGCACGCAATGTCAAAACAATGCTGCAAATGCACTTAAAAAAAAAATATCATCGTATTAAATAAATAACTAATGATAAGAACTTCGGCTAGGATTAGGACCTCATGTTTATGAACAGTAGCCATGGCAATTGCAATGAACTATGAGATTCCCGTTTAACGGGAAGGGCCCCAATGGATTCTGCTAGCAGATACTATAAACAATGAACATTAAAACATGGCTCAACAATCGATAAACATTGGAATGGGTCTCAAAGAATTCCAGTGGCCGAATAAAACTTGCTAGCAGTAACTAGTAAACTTTTAAACGTCTATGAAGGGCACAAGCAATAACGTACCTGGAGCAGAATAAATTTTCCTTTTCTTTTCTTTTGTATGGGTTGATGCAAAACCTTGAGTGTTGATCAAAGTTAGTTAGTCGCTGAAATTGTAAAGGTGGGAGCCGAATTTCGGTGATAGGGACACCGATTTTCGGTGTTCTGCGCCGAAAGTTGGGGGCAAAAGAAGCCCTGTTCTGGCGCCGACAACAACAAGGGAAGAGGGAGATGGGCGGTGGGTGATGGGCGGCTGGTAGTTGCAGCGTGAGGAGGGCCAAAGGTCACCGCCAGCACTAGCTCGTGGCCGACAATGCTCAGACGACTGACAGAGACAGGGGAAGAGGCTCTTAGTTGCCTGACTCACGCACCCCTACTGCTGTGCTTCTCTTCTCTCTCTTTTTTTTGTTGTTTTTGTTTTGCTTTATTTAGGCAACTCAAAGCAACTGGAAAGGATTGTCAAGGACTTTAGTCAAGACTCTTAAATGCTATGCTTATCTCTAAAACCATTTGTTTTAATTTCATTGGTCCCTTAGTTCCTTACTTATGAAGGAAATCATATGACGCGATAATTGCCCGACCTTGCTTGGGTACTTCATAGTTTATTTTGTTAACCTTACTGCTTTTCCTTATTATCATCATTTCACAACTTCAAAGGAAAAATTATGCATCAGCGCATATTTATAACACATAAAGAATTGGAAAATTAACAATGAGAATGATAATATTGCGCGGCTCATTACTCCGAATAATTATACCCTTTGTTTGTCTATTAAGGAATTATTAACTGTTGGGGCATCACATCCTCCCCCCGTTAAAGAAACTTTCGTCCTCGAAACTTATATCAGCGTACCTTTCAAATAAATGCGGATAGTGATGTCTCATCTCATCTTCAGTTTCCCATGTGGCCTCTGAGGTTCCATGATGAGTCCATACAACTTTGACTAATGGTATGGCTTTGTTGCGCAACTACTTTATTCTTCGGTCCACTATTTTTATAGGATGCTCTTCATAGGTTAATCCATCAGCCTCTACTTCCAAGGGTTCATGTATTATCGCATGGGCTAGATCATAGATATATTTGCGAAGTTGAGAAATATGGAACACATCATGCACATGATGTAACTCAAGGGGTAGGGCTAGGCGGTATGCGACAGGGTTGATTTTCTCAATGATGTCGTATGGTCCCATGAAACGTGGACTTAACTTCCCTTTAACATTAAATCTTCGCAGTCCTTTGACAGGGGAAGCTTTCAGAAACACTTTATCCCCTTCTTGGAACTCCAAGGGTTTCCGCCTTTGATCAGCATAGGCTTTCTGCCTGTCTTGCGTTGTTTTCATGTTATGCTGAATGACTTTGACCTTATCTACCATTTCTTGCATCAACTCCGGTCCCACTATTAGAGCATCATCTGAGTCGTTCCAACAAAGGGGCGTTTTACATCTTCTGCCATAGAGTGCCTTAAAAGGAGCCATTTTAATCGTAGCTTGATAGCTATTGTTATAGGAAAATTCTACCAGGGGCAAGTATTCCTCCCATTTTCCTTGGAAATCCAATACACAAGCTCGTAACATGTCTTCGACTATTTGATTTACTCTTTCAGTCTGCCCATCCGTTTCGGGATGGTAGGAACTACTGAACTGTAACTTTGTCCCAAAGGCTTTCTGTAAGGCTTTCCAAAACCGGGATTGAAATCTTGAGTCTCTGTCTGAAATAATGTCCTGGGGTATACCATGTAATTGTATCACTTCCTTAACATAAATCTGTGCCAACTTATCAATGTTCCAGGAATCATGTACCGCCACGAAGTGAGCGGATTTGGTAAGTCTATCCACTAAAATGGCATTTTTCCTTGACGTGGTCAGAGGTAACCACATTATGAAATCCATAGAAATAGAGTCCCATTTCCACGTGGGAATCTCTAATGGTCTTAATTTGTGAGGCTTGTCGCGGTGCCTCCAAATTAAATAACCTAAATACCCTTGTAATTAAATATTAAGAACTATAGATAGGGCAAGTAGGGTCGATCCCACGAGGAAATAAAATTAAGTTACAAAGCAATTAATTCTCATAAAAATAAACACAAATTACTAACTACGAAGATGTAGTTCTATGACTCAGATGACTCACAATAAAAAAACGACTTGGGGGGGGGGGGGGTAATAATTGGATAAAAATATTTAAATATCCGATAACAATTTAATTAAATTATTTGGCACCTAAAATTATAAACTAAGAATAAAATTTAAGCGAAATAGAAGAAAACAATATCACTTGATTCAAAAATTGCTTAACCTTAATATATATTTTACCATGTTTAGTTATTTAAACATCGATACACATATTATATTTACTGAATAGTTAGACTGTAGGTTAAGAACGTCTGTAACCCCTATTTTTCCTTACTGTTTAATACACCCTAGAACGTCTAAGGATGAATTCTTTTAAGTCAACTAACTTATTACTCTACAGCATAACAAATTAAAGACTTAAAGCGTTAGGCTTTAGGAAAGCTTCGACTAACCTAAACCATTAAATCCTCAACAGCAGATTCATGTAATTTAGACCCAAGTTGACCGTTTTAACCCTACTGGTCAAAAGTTGTTACTAGTTAACATTATTAAATGTTAGAATTATTTAGGTGGCCAAACAAAAATAATCCAACATTCAACATTAAACAAATATTTCCAATCAGCTTAGATTAATCACATAAATATAATATGAAATTTAGGCACATAAATCTTATCTCAAACAAATAACTTCACATGGTAAAATAAAATATTAGGTCAAGCAAATCTTAAATTAGCCTAGCATAATGACGCTAGAACAATTGTCTTTAATAAATAACATCAAAATGATAAAGGGGAAAATAATAATAATAATAATAATAGTAAAGTTGAAACTTGCTAACTCAACAATTCATGAGGAACAAAAAGAGAAAAAAAAACATTTAAATAAATAAAACAAAACAAAGCAAGTTGGCAGACCACAAACAGGGATTACGATGGATGATGATGCTGATGATCGGTGATGACGAAGAAGATGGTCGTGAGGCTGAGAAGAAGAGCTGATGGTGATGTCGTGATGAAGGTCACGGTCAGATGATAGTGATGATGGGGACGATGGATGATGGTGATTAACGATGATGAAGATGCTGGGCGTTGATGGAGGATGATGATGTTCGGTGGTGAGGTGAGCAAGCAGGCGTGGTGGAGATGATATGGAGGGGGAGGCGTGGAGCGTGGTTGAAGTACAGGGTGTGGCGTGAGCGTGAGGTGAGGATGGAGAAGCCGTGGGACAGGGTTTAGGCGTGAGGGGTGTGAGATGATGAAGTTGATGATGAGGGTGGTGATGATGAAGATGAAAGGTGATGGTGATGGCTGGACGTGAGGTGAGAAAGAAGAGGGGGGGCTCAGGTTGCTGCGTGGAGAAGGTTTGCAGAGAAGAAGTGGCTGCTGCGTGAGGATGGTAGCAGGAAGAAGAGGGAGAGCTGATGGGGGCTGAAGGTGATGGTGTGCGTGCTAGGTGAAGAAGAGGAGGAACAAAACTGATGATGTGAAGAAGAAAACTGATGATGGATGTGAAGGTTGCCGTGATATTATATAGCATGGAGAAGGTTTATTCTGTCTTTAGGGTTTTCTTCTTCCCCTCTTCCTTATCTCCCTCAAGACTTCTAACTCTCT
Source organism: Selenicereus undatus (assembly GCA_017589665.1). Taxonomy (NCBI): domain Eukaryota; kingdom Viridiplantae; phylum Streptophyta; class Magnoliopsida; order Caryophyllales; family Cactaceae; genus Selenicereus; species Selenicereus undatus. The sequence goes on from JACYFF010031954.1 coordinate 54,395,611, forward strand.
TCAACTTTTGAAATCCTAGCCCAATTAAATAATTATGGAAATAATGTTCTCCATAATTTTTATTTTTTGGACCGTCTTTATAGCCAAACGTGTAATTCCTGAGCTTCGACGTCCTTTCTCCTCCTCTTAATTAAATTAACATTAATCCTGAAAAATATATAAAACAAATCAAATTAAACGAAATAATATATATAATATACTAAAAATAATTATAAAAACAATACATGAAATTTGACTTAACATAATTCTCCCACAGCTCGTTGATGCTCAGCTTTGACCTTTTGGCAAGTGAGACACTTACTCACATACTCAGCTATGTCACTTTTCATATTATTCCACCAAAAGGTTTGCTTCAAATCTCTATACATTTTCGTTCCTCCTGGATGGATAGAATATCTGGTGTTATGGGCTTCGGCCATGATTCTTTCCTTCAAGTTTTCCTTTTGTGGTACACAAATTCGATTCTGAAATCTAATAATTCCATGTTCGTCTTCCACAAACTCCAAGGCCTTCCCCTTGTTGATACCTTCTCTAATCCTTCCTACTTCATCATCCTTTGCTTGTGCCTGTTTGATCTCATCTAAAAGAGTGGGTTGGACTACCAGGCTACCCAGGAACAATCCGAGTTCTCCCGGAAATATCAACTCTACACCCAACCTTTCCAAATCCCTCAAAGTTTCTGGCTGAAATAATCTCATAGTGTTTACACCATGGTGTGTCTTTCGGCTTAACGCGTCCGCCACCACGTTAGCCTTTCCAGGGTGATACTGTATTTGAAGATCATAGTCCTTGAGAAGTTCTAACCATCTACGCTATCTCAAATTTAATTCTCTTTGGGTGAATATGTATTTGAGACTCTTATGGTCAGTAAAGATCTTGCAAGGATTACCATAGAGATAATGTCTCCAAATCTTTAGCGCGAAGACCACTGCGGCCAATTCTAGGTCATGGGTAGGATAATTTATCTCGTATGGCTTCAATTGCCTGGATGCGTAAGCTATCACCCTTCCATTTTGCATCAAGACACACCCTATACCTTGTTTTGAAGCATCACTATAAATAATAAAATCTTCACCTTCAACTGGTAAGGCTAAGACTGGTGCGGTAGTGAGTTTATGCTTTAGCTCCTGGAAGGCTACTTCACATCTATCATCCCACTCAAACTTCGTAGCTTTTCTTAATAAGTGGGTAAGAGGTAGGGCAATTCTTGAGAAATCTTGTACGAACCGCCTATAGTACCTGGCCATTCCTAGGAAACTTCGAACCTCAGGGATATTGGCAGGCTTTGGCCACTCAGTAACTGCTTCCACCTTTCGAGGGTCCACCTCTATCCCTTCTTTAGAAATGACATGTCCCAAGAAGGTTACTTCTGATAACCAAAATTCACATTTGGAGAGCTTAGCGTAGAGTTTATGCTCCCTGAGGGTTTGTAATACAATCTTTAGATGTTCACTATGCTCTTCCTCGGTCTTGGAATGGATTAAAATGTCGTCAATGAAAACAACCAAAAGTTTGTCTAAATATGGCCTAAACACTCGATTCATCAGGTTCATAAAGGCCGCAGGAGCGTTTGTTAACCCAAACGGCATGACCATAAATTCATAATGTCCATAGCGAGTCCTAAATGCCATCTTAGGGATATCTTCAGGTTTGATTCTCAACTGGTGGTACCCTGACCTAAGATCAATATTTGAGAAGACTCCCATTCCTTGTAGCTGGTCAAATAAATCATCAATCCTCGGCAAAGGATACTTGTTCTTTATCGTAATCTTATTCAATTCCCTATAATCTATACATAACCTCAAGGCACCATCCTTTTTTTTCACAAATAGCACTAGTGCTCCCCATGGGGACACACTCGGCCTTATATAACCTTTTTGCAGTAGATCTTCCAGTTGTGCCCTCAACTCTTTCAACTCGGCCGGGGCCATCCTATATGGAGGTTTCGAGATAGGGCGTACTCCAGACTCCAACTCTATTTCAAAATCTACCTCTCTCTCGGGTGGTAACCCAGGAATTTCTTCAGGAAACACATCTGGAAATTCTTTGACCACCGGAATATCCTCAAGTTTCATTCCTTCCTTCCTCTCCTTCATAATGCAACATAAATAAGCCTCGCATCCTTGTCTCACCAGTTTTCGGACTGCACTCAGGGATATTGCTAAACATTCGGCTTGACTATTATTTCCCCAAAAGTATATTTTTCCCCCCCTTTTCCTTTTAGGGACACCCTTTGTTTTTGACAATCAATCTTCGCTCCATGCTTTGACAACTAGTCCATTCCTAAAATTAGATCAAATTTCAAGAGGTCTAATTGTATCAGATCACCTTCAAAAACCTCCTAATTCAACATAATTGGACAAGTTGGATACGTAACATTACATTTCACAATTTCTCCTATTGGCATGCATACATCTAAGTCTACAGGATGCTTAGATGCCCTCAGCCCCATCTTGGATGCAGCTTTGGATGAAATAAAGGAATGCGTCGCTCCAAAATCAAATAAAATAACGAAAGGTATTGAATTAAAAGTAAGTATACCAGTCATCACAGTTCCTGAGTCAGCAGCCTGCTTCTTGTTGATCACATACACTCTTCCCACTTGGCGGCCCGACGCAGGGGCAGTGCTCTTGCCTTGTTGAGAACCTTGAGCTAAATCCTTACCCGGTGGGGTAGCCCTAACTGGACAGTTAGCTATCATGTGATTCGGGTCTCCACACCAAAAACAACGATTTGTCCCCACCCTACATTTTGCAGTATTGTGGTTCGTGCAACCACACTTTGCCCAATGCTTTCCCATAGGGACTGAACCTTGAGGCCTTTGTTTCATGGGGGTAGGTTTTTTACTCGGAATTCCTCCCATCTGCAGGCTTCTGTCATCCCACCTTTTCTTAGGGTTGATTGGACTGGTCATTCTCAACTCAGTTTTTACCCGCTCAATTTCAGCAGCCCGTTCATACAATTCTTGGCTAGTTTGCACCGGCTGTCCTGCTAACTGGTTCCGAATATAAGGTGCTAAGCCTTCCTCAAGTCTTAACATCCTCATTCTGTCTGTAGCCACATATTCCGAGGCAAACCTTGAGAGTTCAGCAAAACGGTTGGCATACTCCAATACTAACAAGTTACCCTGCCTAAGGGTTAAGAACTCCTTTTGCTTTTGCTTCTGTAAATGCATGGGATAAAACTTGGCACGTAATGCCTCACTAAACTTACTCCCAGTGGCCTCGGAGTTTTGGAATGTGGGTTTAATCATTCCCCACCAAATATCAGCTTGGCCTGTAAGGTAAAAAGCTCCAATGTTTACACGCCTATTATCAGGGATCTCCACAACATCAAATATCTTTTCCATCTGTCTAAGCCATTCTTCCAGTGACACGGGGTCCTCCTTACCATCATAAGTTTTTGGATTTCGCTTTGCAACCCTATCAAAGAACTTATTTCCTTGTTCTCTCTCTTTAGATCCCGACCCCTTAAGCTTCTTTGTCACCTCAGCTACAATCTTTGCCATTAGTTCTGGGTCTAGATCATCTAGTATCCCCTTTGTACCTCCAACACTTTCAGGAATTGGGGCCCTGCTAGCAGCTTCCTGACCTCTTTGTGGGGTCTCTGGAGGGGTATTTTGATTGACGGACTGAATGGGCACATCTTCCGCAGCATTCACTTGCAAACTATTCTATAGAACATTATCATTCGGATCTTCCATTCTGTTACATATACACAAACATGTTAGCTTTTGCCCACTCACTTTCTGCACAGTCATATACCTATGTTTTTGTCACAATCTTGATTATACAACCATCTCCCCCGCCTTTTTTTTTAATTACGGTACCCACAACATAGGTTCCTTACACGACCACAAAAGCTATATACATGTAAATATACAAGAGTCCACCTGAAGTATCATATCATCTTCAAGGTGGTTATACAAAAGATCCACTTTCTTTTGCAAAATGAGTGGATAGGGTTAGATCAACGCCATTCTAACCTGATAACCTAAAGTCCTGCCCTTCGGATAAGGGCTAGTCCCCCGCTTACTATCTTACGTAGTTACATTCCTATCAAGCTATTAGTGGGTTCACCATTCAGGTACCTCATGCACCAACTATCCTCTTTGCTTCCTTCCCCGGTTCCACCCCCTTGGCTGATAGTCGGGGTCACTGCTATTACTAGTCTTCGAACCCTGAAGTACAAGAATCCTCTTGTTCAGAGCTTATCTCAATGATTTCTGGGGTGTCAGGGATGTCGATCACGCTTACAACACTGTCTGAATCACTAACACCATCGGCAACCTCTGCACCCCATATGTCATATCCATTATATCCTGCCCAAATGTCTGATACATCCGTATCATACCCTTCATCATCGTTCCCATGTTCAGGAGCAGGTGGCGGCGGAGCCGGCAAATCTCCTTCCTGGGGAGAGCCCGGAGCTGGTGGGGGATCTTGAGGATCCTCTGGGGGTATAGGAAGTCCATGTTCCGCCATCTGTCATTAACACAAAACACTTATTAATCCCCATACTACGCATATACTCAATGCGTACTTGATAAGCATCCCTATATCGAAACACACTCGCCTAGGTTTATTTCATTGCATTTCACACCCAGAAGTCATCCACAACGTTTAAAATCCTGTCTCGCGCTCAAGCGCTTGCGTTGCCGCTAATCTTACGTCCCTCCTTTCTGTCTACTCAGGGTGCTTTAATATGGGTCACTCGTACTAAGACCCAACCCTCGCTCTGATACCACTTCTGTAACAACCCAGCCGAATTAATCGGAATTAAAGGCTAGGGCGTTACCGCCGTCCTAAATGGACAAGGCTATTGAAATGAAGTCACAAGTGGCTGAAAGGAAAATTTAGAATATATTACATCGGTAGCTCGAGTTTAACTCGCCTCAGACGAAACTTTACAACTAAATCTAGTGTTAAAACTTAGTCCAAAAGAATTTTACATTCTTGCGACATTCACTAGTGACCTAAAGATAGGTCTACATCCGCAAAACATTTACATCGCTTCGAAACGTCACATTAGCTGCCCTGGGGCATGTCTCCTGGGCCCTTAACTTTCCTGCATTCCAGCTTGTTCTCCGCTTGCTTCTCTTTTCCTAAAACAGTTTGGAAAACATAAAACCATCGAAAATGAGCGGATGCCCAATACGTTACCCTTGCACAGCTAAATTGGTTTCGTAGGAGTCAGTGAGCACGCGCGCAATGTCAAAACAATGCTGCAAATGCACTTTTAAAAAAAATATCATCGTATTAAATAAATAACTAATGATAAGAACTTCGGCCAGGATTAGGACCTCATGTTTATGAACAGTAGCCATGGCAATTGCAATGAACTATGAGATTCCCGTTTAACGGGAAGGGCCCCAATGGATTCTGCTAGCAGATACTATAAACAATGAACATTAAAACATGGATCAACAAACAATAGCATTGGAATGGGTCTCAAAGAATTCAAGTGGCCAAATAAAACTTGCAAGCAGTAACTAGTAAACTTTTAAACGTCTATGAAGGGCACAAGCAATAACGTACCTGGAGCACAATAAATTTTCCTTTTCTTTTCTTTTGTATGGGTCGATGCAAAACCTTGAGTGTTGATCAAAGTCAGTTAGTCGCTGAAATTGTAAAGGTGGGAACCGAATTTCGGTGACAGGGACACCGATTTTCGGTGTTCTGCGCCGAAAGTTGGGGGCAAAAGAAGCCCTGTTCTGGCGTCGGCAACAACAAGGGAAGAGGGAGATGGGTGGTGGGTGATGGGCGGCTGGTAGTTACGGCGTGAGGAGGGCCAAAGGTCACCGCCGGCACTAGCTCGTGGCCGACAATGCTCAGACGACTGACAGAGACAAGGGAAGAGGCTCTTAGTTGCCTGACTCACGCACCCCTGCTGCTATGCTTCTCTTCTCTCTCTTTTTTTTTGTTTTTGTTTTGCTTTATTTAGGCAACTAGAAGCAACTGGAAAGGATTGTTAGGGACTTTAGTCAAGACTCTTAAATGCTATGCTTATCTCTAAAACCATTTGTTTTAATTTCATTGGTCCCTTAGTTCCTTACTTATTAAGGAAATCGTATGACGCGATAATTGCCCGACCTTGCTCGGGTACTTCATAGTTTGTTTTGTTAACCTTATTGCTTTGCCTTATTATCATCGTTTCACAACTTCAAAGGAAAAATTATGCATCAGCGCATATTTATAACACATAAAGAATTGGAAAATTAACAATGAGAATAATAATATTGCGCGGCTCACTACTCCGAATAATTATAACCTTTGTTTGTCTATTAAGGAATTATTAACTGTTGGGGCATCACACTTATAGCCCCAATGGGAGCTAAGGGTGCAAGGCCTCAGGGATAACCTTTGTTTGTCTATTAAGGAATTATTAACTGTTGGGGCATCACACTTATAGCCCCAATGGGAGCTAAGGGTGCAAGGCCTCAGGGTCGGTCGCTATACTTTCAGCCCCAATGGGGGCTAAGGGTCCTTACACCCGACCCCTGCTTATCATTTCACTCAGGGGCCATCATCCCATAGAGCATAAGTAAAATGAAAAGCAGGTAGTCAAATAGACGTAAGCGAAACAACAAGTGGGAAAAACAAGTGGTGAAGCTGGAAAATTCATCGTAAAAAGCTAAAAGTTTTTCATTAAGTGGATTAGAGATTACAAGCACCAATAGAGGACCGAGAAGCGAAAAAAGAATGGAGCAAAAAGCTGAGCAAAAATCCGTATGCACTAGACATCGGGATCCTCGTCATGATCACTATCATGTGCAGCACCTTCGTCGGCATCGCCATCAAGGGACGGGACCCCACCATCCAGAGGCGTAGTCTCTTCATCACCCAGGCCATCATTGTCGGTTACAAGCGGGTTGAACTCTACCAATTTAGGGTCCCGAACCTCAACCTTGGCCTGACGACACTCCTCCACGTATTTAACATACGCCTCAAAGTAACATTCCACGTGAAAGGCCTGCGGTGCCAAGGTCACTAGGAGCTCTTGAAAAAACTCAACACTTTCATCGCGCCCTTGCTGGTAACCCTAGTCCTCGACGTTGGAGCGAGTTTCCTCCAGTTGGTGATGCAGATCTTTCTTTTCGGCCTCCAAAGACTCTTTCTCTTTCTTCATCTTTTCCCAATGGCGTTTGTACTTAGCCACTGCCTCTTTTTGACTTCTGGCGCTTTGTTTGGACGTCACCAATTTGGCCCCGCAGAACGGGGTCCGAGCTCTTAAGGTCACAGATCCGTTTCTCTAGCTTGGAAACGGATGGTCTCGAACTCGACATTTTCAATGCTTAAGGAATAAGTTCAGCTAAGGGAAGATAGCAATAAACAGAGCACACCTGGCATGGACTCAGCCTCACCTTAGCCATGGCCACATGCTCTTCATCAACCACAGCTGGCTCCGCAAGGTTAGCTGGCGCCAACAACCAAGACTTAGCTAGTTTCTCTACCAAGGTACGCTTGGCATAGGCATCAGCCGCCAAGAAATTCGCAGTCGGGACCCAGGTTTTCATCGAGAGCTTTCTCGTGGCCTACGCCACGGACTGCTGGTCACCTCGGGAACCACTGGTAGTAGGCGACCCTTCTGCCTCGTCAAAGGCTGAGTGGTCTCTAGACCACTGGTGCTGGACAAGCCCCTAAACTCCTTTGCCCTTTAATGAAGGAGCCCCGACCCTCAAGGGGGTGGGGGCAGACGCCACGGTAGCATCCTACCCACCCTTAGCCCGCGGTCGCTTGCTGGAACCTAAGTGAGGGAGGTTCAAGGACCCCACCATAGGCTTTTTACTGTGGGTTGCCAGCAACGGTACCTGTAAGAAGAAGGAACCGGTGAGCAGTTTCCACTCAGAAAAGGTTACAAGGAGAAGCAGTTGGAGGTTCAGTGTCCAAGCCTTCTTGGCTTGTATCTCCACCTGCTTGCGTCGCTTTTCCTCGAGAACCCGCTCGGCCTCGATAGCAATCTACTATTCTATGGCATCTCTGAACTCAAGGGGCGACAGTTTTGCTCGCGCTTGTTCTGCACAAGGCAAAAGGGAGTCAGGTTAGAACCAAAAGAAAAGCCCACATACAAGAGGAACGACAAGTACCCTTAGAAAATTTTTTAAGAATAAGGAGGCCTGTGGTAGCCAGGAAAAATTCCTTAGCAAAAAATTTCAACTTAGGAAGCCAATTCATGGGTTCTCTATTACTGGATCTGCTCCGCCGATGCTCGGGCCCTTTCTGGGCTTCCACTACCCTAGCCATGAAAGAGGGAATCGATCGGGGTCGGTCATCCTTTCGAACATATAAGTGGAAGTACCGGGCCCTCTTTTTCTCACCCTCGGTTGGTTCCCCAAAGGGATTCTAGACTGGCTTCCCATCATTGCAATCAGGAAGGTGTCCCTAACCGGCTTCGCGGCGTTCGAAAAGAAAGTCGTATTTCCAATTCTTAACTTTGGACTTCTTATCGATGGCCGTCATAAAGCCTTTCTTATTATTAAAACAATACCACCCAAGGTCCCAGGTCTCACTGGGAGCCCTTTGGACCAAATGGACCAGTGCAAACGTGCAGCCTCTGCAAGTTAACCCGCGCAACTCACACATCGCTATAAAAGAGCATATGTTATGCCAAGACATGTGTGAAATTTACGCAGGTGCCAGTTCACACTTATTCAAGATGTGAATGATCACTGGGTGGAGCGAGAACCTCACGTCGTAGGAAAAGGCCGCCCGATATATCGTTATGCATTTGGAGGGTGGCTTATTTACGGTGGCATCTGCTTTTGGGGAGCATGAATCTGCACCCTACGGGCAGGAGATACTTCTTCTCTAGTGCCAACTCATTAGGGCGACCACGAACTTGGGGTTAGGGAAGTGGGTGCTAGGTCCATCTTGGATGTATGAGCGTGCAGGAGCCCCGGGAAAGACCGTCCCCTAGGCCACTACTTCCTGGGTCGGCTCTTCCTGAGCACAACTCCTCTTCGTCAGCAAGACCCTTCCTGAGCTATTTGTTTTCCCCTCCAAGGAAGAGCTAGTGCTAGTAGACTCAACTTCAATAGCAACGCTCGACCTATGGGAGCCAGAGGAAGAGCGAGGATTACCTTCGGAAGTTCCCTCCACCAGTGGCTTGTCGGGACTCCTCAGTCGAGCGGTCATCTTGATCTTAGCCATTTTGCATTCCTGAAATTCAAGCATACGATCAACTGCCACATCAATTTCCCACAGATAAACGACATCTTCCTCAATGCTGAGGAAACTAGGAGTCGAAGAGTATTCGTAGCTAGACCACAAGGGGGTGTCGGGCTCATGTATCGACCCGACGTAGGGGATTTTCCTTGGTTCCCTACATTGATTCTTTGGGAGAATGTGTACAACCACCCGACCATCAATTAGGGCTAGGGGGCTTGGAAACTTAGGGTGGCAGCCCTCCGTTTGGAGGCCGGCCGACCTCTCACGGATGTTCCCACTCGATGAACAAGATGAAGACATATTTATACAAATACAATACAAGGTGAGAACCCTTTAGGAAGGCACAAGAAACCTTCTTGGGAAAAAGATGAAGGGTTGAAGGAGGAATTGAAGACGGGGATAAAGATACACGCGGGCCCTTTGAAGATTCAAAGGGAAAGGGTGAAGGTGCTACAGTAAATTTGAATAAAACCTAAAGGAGAGGCAGAGCTTCTCTCTCTAGAGCTTCACTTCACTCTCTAAGAGGATTTTTGAGAGCGCGATGAAATGATCCTTCCCAAAGAACCTGGGTTCTCTTATATAGGCAAAGTAAGGGAGGCGCACTTCCCTAGGAGCTCAAAGGGACGTAACACTGCTCAACCCTCGACACGTGGTGCCCAAGCGCCATGCAGCCACCTAAGGACTAAGGAGTAGATCGGCTGACCTAAGAATTATCCCTCTGAGCTATGATTTGGTTGATACCCTATTAGGCCCAATGGGCGCCAAGGGCCTTGAAGTGCATCCTCAGGGTCGGCTGTTATACCTTAAGCCCCAACGGGGGCTAAGGGTCCTACAGCTCGACCTTAGGGCTGGTCGCTACATCTATAGCCCCAACGGGGGTTAAGGGTCTTACAACTCGGCTTCAGGGCTGATCGCTACACCTTCAGACCCAAAGGTGGTGCTAAGGGTCCTCAAGCTCGGCCTCAGGGTAGGTTCATACCCCTTTAGCCCTAACAGGCGCTAAAGGTCCTGAAGCACAGCCTCAGGGCCGACCGTCATACCTTGAGCCCCAAGGGGCGGCTAAGGGTCCCAAAGCTCGGCCTCAAGGTCAGTCGCTACACTTTTAGCCCCGATTGGGGCTAAGGGTCCTGAAGCGCGACCTCAGGGTCGAACGTTACACCTTCTAGCCCTAAAGGGGGCTATGGATCCTACAGCTTGACCTCAGGGTTGGTCATTACATTGTTTAGCTCCAATGGGAGCTAAGGGTCTAAGAGCACGGCCCCAACGCTGGTCGGTATACTTTATCCATGATGGGGACGAAGGGTTTAAGAGCACGGCCTCAAGGCTGGTCGCTATGCCTTTCAACCCCGATGGGGGATAAGTGTCTAAAAGCACGGCCGCAGGGCCGGTCGCTATACCTTTTTAGTCCTACTGGGGGCTAATGGTCCACGAGCATGGCTTCAGTGGTGGTCGTTATACTTCTAGTCCCAATGGGGGCTAAAGGTCCTTACACTTGGCCTCAGGCTCGGTCGCTATGCCTTCAACCCCAATGGGGGCTAAGGGTCCTATGGCTCAGCGCCATGGCTAGTCGCTGCACACTCTACCCCATTGGGGACCAAGGGTCCCCAAAGCATGGCCTTAGGGCTGGCCGTTGGGCCTCCAGTCCCAATAGAGGATGGTGGCACTGAGGCGCAACCATTGGACAGGCGTTGCTTCTTTACTCCTCTAGAAGAGACCAGTGGCCATCAGGCATAGCCCAGGGGCTAATTATGAAGTTCATATAAAGAATATCATGTAAACAAGAATGCAAGAACAGTAGAAGGGACACCAGGTTCATACGAAATGGGGGAATTTTACATTACTGTTGTAGGCAGTTACAAACAAGCTTTTATAGTAGTCAAGAACCTTATGCGTACTCCTCATCACTGGAAGGGGGAAGGGCTTTACTCAACCTCGGTCTTTCTTCTTGGTCGCCTGCCTGGTCGGGATCAGCTCGTGGGTGAATGAGCCTTTGGCTGTGCGCTCTATGAAGAGCTTCTCTATTTGTCTCCAACTAGGATTCAAACACACACACCCCAATTCAGGCACTCCAGCACCGATGTCAAGGCGTCAGCCACAATCGCCCTTATGACTCCCAGCGCCACGACATCATTAAGGACCATGGCGTAAAAGACGACTTGGGTCAGCTCAGGAGTGCAGAAGTCTTGGGCAGAGGCCGCAATAGCCCTCAAGAAATAGCTGAGGAGGACGAATATGTTCCCTGTAGCGCCACATGAAGGTCGCCTTAACGTAATTGGTAGCCTGCTCGGTGTTGAGGAAGTAAGGAAGCACCATGGTGTAAGATTGAGAGTTAGATTCTCTCTCTATCGCTCTCACTCTTTCTCTCTCTACGAAAGGTGAGAAGGCTGGTTAAAGTGATCTTCCATGCGGTGTTCTGCTCTACCTTTATAGAAGGAGGAAGGAAGAGTAAATGAGAGTGCACCCCTTGAGGAGGTGGCAAAATCGAGGCACCACTCTGCTTACGCCACGTGGCACTTGCATACTCAAAATCGCCTCAACATCTCCCAACCCCCAAAGGGGGTCCATGAACCCACGGTGCGGCCCACTTGTTGACCGCCACAGATTTGCCATTCCAAGACAGGTCGTTATGACCGCACGTACGGTCCAAGGGACGGGGGCCACACCCCCACCCCCCAGAGGAGGCGGGGTGCTCGACAGGCATAGATATCAAACGCTCCAACCATGGGAAAATGCTAAGTGTAAAAGAACATAAGAACATTCGTAAAAAAGATCAAGCCCCTGCAGTGAGAAGCAACATTTTATTATCATTTCCAACGGTTACAAACCAACCTTACAAGGACGAGCAGCTTGACGAAGAAACGGACTACAAAAGAAACCTATGACTACTCATCACTAGAAGGGGGTGGGGGTCATTTGAATCCGAGCTCTCCTCCTGGCCATATGCTGACCTGAGGCCACCTCCTAGAAGGACATATTAGCGGAGCAACACCTCTAGAAGGGCACGCTTGTTGGTGCTCAACCAGGACTTAAATGTAGTCCATCGGAGACCCTTGAGGGTCGACCTGAAGTCCCCAGCCATGTCCCTGCTCACTACTAATAACTCCACAACATCGTTAACCACCATAGCGTACAAAGTGGCTTGGACAATCTTTGGGATGTTGAAATCGCGCGGCGCCTCTTGCGCGTCGGAAAAAGTGAAGCTTGGACATAGGTCTCAGTAATCTTCTGGGAGTGGGTGAGGAGGATGCGAGGCCCTCCTCAAATGCGTTTGAAAGTCTCCCTAACATGATTAACCATCTCCTTAGTATCGCGAAATGGGGGAAAGGCTATGGTGGAAAAGGCGGACAGAGACTCTCTCTCTAGAACTCTTGTCTCTATCTCTCTAAAAGATTCGAGAGCATGCTCAAGTGGCTCTCCTTGGGGATGCCAACTTCATCTTTATAGAGGGAATCGAGAGAGCTAACGGGGACCACATATTCCCAAAGTAGCCCTAAGACCAAGGTCCCACTCCGCTCACGCCACGTGGCGTCAGACTAATTAGTATCTGTTGCAAACATTGTTAACAAAGGGGCTCATATCCCTAAAGAAGGGCCCTGGGGCTGTCCGCCCAGATTATGGGCCAAGGGATCGAGCCCCAAGAGTCGTGGCCATACAGCCGCAAAACGCCATATAATCGAGCCTTGGTAGTAGAACCATCCGGTCGATATAGGCAAGCAAAAACGCAAGAGTAAAGAAGGCCCTAAAAAAGAGGGCCATCATTTTATTATTAACGTTCACGGAGTGCAAAAAAAAAGAGTAAGGAAAAAAGACACAACACATGAAATGTACTTCCCAAAGGTCACTACTAGTCGAGCTTCAGTGCTCGGTGCCATCGCTGGAGAGAGGGGTCTGATCGTCCGACCCCGAGCTCTCCTCCCCTTTCGAGTCACTGAGTGCCTCTTGTCGACGGGGCCTCCAAGATCCTACTCCTATTGTGCCCTACCCATGGCTCAAAGGTGCTCTACTGCAGCTCTTTGAGGGTTGATTCCATTACACCAATCATCCACCCGCGCATCATGCCCAACTTCACAGCGTCGTTAAGGAGGATCGTAAGGAATAACACCTAGGGCATCTCAGGACGGTTGTAGTTTTAGGCATACTCCTCAGCCACGGCCAGACCGAAACCAAGGCATAAGTCCTCATAGTTAGACGGAAGGGGCAAGGGAGGAAAAGCAACCTCCCTATGGTACTACTTGAAATTGCCCAGAACATAGAGTGCCATCTCGTCCTTCTTTAATGAGTAGGGGAACCCCATCTTAGAAGGGAAGAAACTCTGGTGCAAGGGAGTTTCGCATGCACAACACAGAGTGGGGCTCCAAAATAGCACCCCCTTATACGCTAAAGTTGATGAGTTCCCGTACCACCGGCCAACCTCGAAAACCAGCACTGCCTCGAAAACCCAAGCATACCACTAGCTGACAGCCAAGTGTCAAATCAAAAGGGGGTAACCGACCAAAGACGGGCATTTTTCGAAGATCCACCGACCTCCATTACGCGGGCGCACTCCACATTTCACCTGACTACCCAGGCGGGCATACGTGCAGGTAAAATGTGAAGGGCTAAATGATTTAAAAAATATGATTTTCCCGGGAAGGCCCATGTATTCCTAATGACAGCTCAGGCCCAATTAGGCGTAGTGGGTCCTAGTGGGGCCCTTAGGGCTCCTACTAGAGGGCCAAATGGAGCAAGCAGTCGGCAACCTACTTTGGGGGTTTTCTAGCATGAAATTACCATCCTACCCTTTGCTACAGGAGTTATAAATACTCACCTGCTCACCTCGTAAAAGGGATTCGTGCTCTGATATAATTTGCTCTCCACTCAACCCGGGGGTGCCTTTTTTGCAGGTCCGACATAGGAGGAGAAGACTGTCAACTGATTTGCATGTGCCATCACATAAGCCCGATCTCTTGTCCCACGTCACCTTCAGTAATGCACAGAAAATTCCCGAAATAGAAAGCAAGCATTCTCAGGAAAAAGTTTAGTCCTTCCTAAAGCCCCATAAGCACACCCTCGTAACACTAAAGAGTGTCTATGTTTGTTTCTCAACCATGCACCGTGCACTTTGTCTTAACAGCAAGCACATCGGCAATCGCAAGAAGTTCCCCAAAACCTCTTATCATGGGAGTCTATAAAAGTGGCAGAGCCACTAAGGGGCAGGGGTTCAATTGATCCCCTAGCTTTTTGGAAAAAAATAAATAAATGTGGGATATTTTAGTGGAAAAAAATAGATATATATTAATTAGTTCTTAGATACTTCATAAACGAGAGTACAGTAGACTGGTTAGTTGCCTGTTGCTCCGTGTAAGAAGTCGTGGGTTTGACTCTTCGTGGTGCCTTCTATGTAGTTCTTCTTTTGAATCTTTTTAAAATTCTATCGAACGACGATATCATGATTTACTTTCAAAATATGAGATCTCGTCAATGACAACTTTCTTGAATTTATTAGCTACGAATTCATTTTTAGAATTGTTAAAGTTTAAGTTATGTGTATTATTATTCTCTCCCCCCTTACTTTGAATCCTGGTTTTACCCCTGGCCTATAAGTAACCAAACAGTAAAAAAACTTGCAATGATGTGGTTCTATAATATGTGGCCATGTGACCTGGTTGAACTTTGATGGGCTTCTTTAAGATCAATGAGTGGCCCCACAACCCACCACAAGCATGCTTTGTCATTATTCACTTCCTACTTAGCAAATGTCCCATGATGCCACTTATCCAAGGATTACTCCAAACTAAGCGCGCTATAATTGTAGGGTTATCAGAAATGGGCTTCTAAAAAGAAGGTGATGGAGCCCCAGAGGCCTAAGAAGATTTCATCAAAGTCCTATTTGGGCAATTGTTTATTATCTTTCCTATTTCTATTAGATTTAATATTACATCGTCCTATTCTTATTAGGAGCACTATAGTTGTGTATTTTGCTAGTAATAATATTAGTTGTATTATGAAGGTTGCATACATATAAATAAGGGGATTTATGAACCTTCGTTGTTCTCCATTAATGATTATTAATTACTGAATGACGATTGATTTGAGCACAAATATGTCGATCCTTCTTCTTTCTCTCAAAATTCTCCATTTTCCCTTCTTTTCCTGCCCCATCTCTATCAACTTGGTGTCATCTGCACCTTGCTACTACCGCCATCACTCATTTTACTCGCTTTAGTCCTAACATCTGTAAGTTTTGATCTTTGACTCCTCAAAAAAAGGAAAATTTTCCAGAATTGAGATTGTTGCTGCTTGCAGTTGATGCAGTGCATTTGACGGCAGTTGAATTCTATTCTGCTACTGGCAGCTCGATTACTGGGCATTACTAGAAAGTCTTTCTCTTCACTTGTGCCACGTGTTCTCTAAGTCAAGAATCTTTGTTGCTGCTACCAATCCCATATGTTTCACTATTTGTGCTCTGTGATTGAATATGGATTATGATGACTCTGAATGCTCGCTACATGTGATTATTCATCATCAAATATGTCCAATACCAAAGAGGGCGTCTTTATGAAATATTCTCATTCTATGGATATGTGAGAGGTCATCAAGTATAAATGGTCAATTGATTTTTCATGCTTGTGTTATATTTTACTCTCGAAGAGATGTCAGAAAAGCTTTTTATGAACTTCATGAAAGAAATATATACAATGATTGTTGTGAGTAGGAATTATGGCTTGCATATTTTAGCAATTGTCCCAATTATGTGGCAGGGGGAGTTAATTTATTTACTACGTCTTTGAAATCTAAGAAAATATATCAGGTCACTTCTTATGCTCTAGCTAAAAGGCATCCTGGTTCTGCTAGTCCACTTCTACAACTTGAGAGCAATGAGAATTAAAAGGGAGGTTGTAATAAAATTCAATTCTAATGTGCAACACTATGATCTAATTTGTGTATTGAGGTTAGAAAAGAATCATTCAACACCTTAGTGGTCAGAGATCAAAGATTAGAAAAATTTATCAAGGGAACAAAAGAACTAAAAAAAGCAACTACGCACAATATTCTAGAATTAGCTGAATGAATGGATGCTAGGTGGAATGTGTAAGAAAAATATATCGAAATCAATGGCAAGGAAATGAGAGGAAGAGCTGTGTTGTGAAGAACCACTGCCTTGAAAGCGATTTCAGCTTAACCTGGTGCAAATCAAAGCAGCTGATCACTCCCTAAGGTTTACATAGGTATCTTCTGAATGTGTGCACTTGCAACCAGAAACTTGGAATATACAAGATTGCAATAACCCATAGTAGTAGAAGAGAGAATAGCAGAGGAAGAAGAGAGGAGAGGAAGAACGTTTCTGGTGTGTGTTGCAGTGGAAGGAGAGCTTGGTATTTATAGCTGTTGGAGGGTGGGAAAAATTATGGTAACTAAAGGGGTTCAATAAAATCCTGGAAAATTTCTCAATTTATTTATAATTATTTTATGAGAAGAATGGACCTAAAATGCTTGAGCTCGTAGGATGATTAATTTCTGAGGAAAATTCAAGGGTGGAATTTAGGTGTTTGTAAGGCAATCCAAGCCAAAAACAATATTTACTTTTTGATCATGTACATGAAAAGAAAAAATTAGTGCAAGCAAACTCCCTCCCCAACAACCCTAGCCCTTACATTCTCCTCTTCCCCTCGCATTCCCTCACAAGTAAGCTCTCAACCTCTATCTCTTCCTCTCCCCCTCACGACACACTCTCTCTCCCTCACCCCTAGCCGATAGCCACCCCTCCCCCTCTTGGCCGCACCACCACTAGCAGCTGGTGCCGTTCTCCACCATCGTGGTCACCTTCCTAGCAATGACCATCTCTCTCTTACTCTCCCTCTCGTGGTGAGTTGGACCAAGGTTTGTTAAAAACCCTAGCCCAAGTGCCTTCTCTTCATAGAAATCCTTGTAGATCATGATCTTTTGGCCATAAATCTGAGAACTTTGATATTTTTCTCTAAATTCTAGATTTGAATAGTTGGTTGAAGAATTAAAACAACCCCAGAACCCCTCCTTTGCCATCTACAATCTTCTTTCAAGGTAAAGCTAAGTTCTTTCTTATAATTTGGATTAGATTCATGGTTAGGATTAGTGGTGGAATGAAAAGGAAGTTCTATGCATGCACCATGAAGGGTCCGGCTTGGGGTTGATTGTAGTTGAGAGCAAACTCATAGTGAATTACCAATTCTACTTTGACCAAACCGTAGGTTGAATTTGGAGAATTACTGGTAATTTTTAAACCTTCCAAAAATCATGAAAATTTTATGGCTGATAAATCGATGTGTCCTCTGACCTGAAAATTTTGAATCATGAAAACTGAAGTTAAAGTCATTGAGTTATGGCCAAAATATGAGGACTGCGCAATTCTAACTGACATTGGGATAGTATAGGGTTTTAGCTCAATTAGAATTAGTTAAGCCTAGAATCTATTAGTCACCCTAAAATAAAAGTTGTAGCACTTGAGCTTCATTTTTCGGAATGGGCTAAATCTCCGAAATTCGATATCAGGAGCAGAAGTTATATCCCCTTAAAATTAAATGTATAATCTAAACATATTCTGTGCAGTATACAGAGAGACAAAGTGGTATTATAAGTGTTCCAAATTTGCCTAAAAATAATTTTGAGAGACTAACCTGGTAATTAGGTATAAAAAGGGAGTTTAGGAAATTAATGGGCTATAACATTATCATGTGAAAGGTTGGACTAAGGTTTAAGACTAACAACAACTACTTTGGGGATTTGTATAGGCCTAAGTTAGAACCTCAAGTTGAAGCTTAGGCGTCGCTCCCAAATAGGTAATCATCATGCCCTAACTCCTCCAAATGCCCCTCTAAAATATGCTTTGTGGGTGAACTTTGAAACTAATTTGAATTGACATTTGGGGGATTTTCCTGAATAAATTGGTGATGAGATTTCTGATTATTATTAAAGTTGTGAAATTTAGAAATTGCATGAACGTATCTTTAAAATGTTTTGTTGTGAACATATCTTCAAATGTTTTTCTACTATATTGGGCTAGGATGGGCTACGTACCAGTTGAACACCGACCCCATTTTTAAGTATAAGAACCAAGTGAATGTTTAGGTGAGACTAGGAAGGTTTTCTTCCATTTATAAAAAGGCCCTATAGCCTTCCCCAGGTGTATTTGCATGGATGGTTAGCAGCCACGTGCCACCTTTTGGGTGGACGTGGGCTAGGTTATTAGTAACCGTCTAATTTGACGGTAGGCCATGATGTGGATAAGCGACTGTACTAAAACCAGATGCAGGACATAAGACCTAGTAAGGTCGCTCACCTATTTTGATTATGCAACTGAACTGAGTGGGATTTGGATAAGCTTATAGCTTGGGTTAATAATGGTTGGGTGTCGTCATGAAATATTTGAATTGCATGTGTTTCCCCAGCCTCGAAATTGTTTGAAATGAATTTGAGAGTGTGTTTTGACCGTTAGGGGTGGTTGTTATTGAGTTCATCTCATTCTTTTAAAATGTTTTGTTTTCTTGTGAAGTTTATGAGTATGGGAAGGTGACATCTATTTAGAGCAAGGGCGTTGTTGCATAAGACTCATAGATACGTTTGAGATGAACTTTGTTTTAGAATGAACTTGTTTTAGAATGGATATCTTATGTAGTTGTAACTGGATATAAATTGTTTTTGACTTAGCAATAAATTAGTCATTAAAGGACTTTTGTATGATACATAACCCTCTATTTCCTAATAGGGAATACGGCTGTAACACTTCGATAGGTTATCCGCTGCTATGTAGGTTAAATATTAGTAATTAATTGAAATTAGAAATTTTGGGGTGTTACAAAGTGGTATTAGAGCTCATGTTTACTGGCCTGAAAGCTCACGTAAGAATATTGTAATCCAGAGTACAAGCTTAAAATCCTGTAGACTTAAGGATTGCATGGAGAGTGAGTGCAGGACGGGGATAAAGGGGCATATGTGCATAAACATAACTGTATTGGAATGGTTGTCTCATTTGTAATTATTGTTGTATAGGATGAATAGTACACAACACTATCACTGCATGAGGCTTCGTTATCTCCACTAGAGGGTGGAAAAGAGACCTAGAGATGGCCTAACTAACCACTTCCTATGAATCAAGGAAGTTATACATGGGTACTTAGTGGAGGTGCCAAATGGTTGTTTGAGATTTGGAGATAACCAAGTCGTTTTCTTTCTCTTAACCCTCCAAGGTGACCTAATATGACGCTACCGAATTAATGAGCTCTACTCTAAGAGTAAAGTGTTTCGCCACTGTAGGAGATGTAGTTTATGTGATTGGGAACCCATGGGGATGGACTAGTAGAGCTAGAGGATTAGTTGACGAAAATGAGCCCATCTAACCAACCCTTATATCTACCACCGATGATGAGACCCCATCACCCCAGGATGAGGAGGGTGCTGAGGATTTTAACACCATGAAACTCAAACTGTCTGAGGAGGAAAAGTCTGTAGAGAGAAATGAACCCATAGTGGAGGAGGAAACCATAGAGGAGTAAGATATTGAGGAAGAACCCATAGAAGAGGACGAGACCATATAGGAGGAAGACTTTGAGGAAGAAACCATGGAAGAGGAACATACTGAGGATGAACCTGAAGAGGAGGAAGACCCTAAGGAGGAGGAAGACCCTAAGGAGGAACCTGAAAGGGAAGAAGACCCTGAAGAAGAACCCATGGAGGAGGAAGGCTTAGAGGAGTAACCAATAGAGGAGGGAGACCTTGGGGAATAGTGGGTGGGGGATGAAGACCTTGAAGAAACATACGTAGATTAAGGATCAGAAGAGAGGCCGGTAAGAGAACCTGATGTGGAGGAATTACTTGTAGCTGAAGTTGAACTCAAACCTGAAGTTGCTCACTGGAAGCCGGGAAGGTGTGGTAGGGATACTTGTCCATTAGATGCCCCTAAGTAGTAGGTGTTAGCTGATTGCTTAAAGCTAAGGATATTAGGCTTTAAAGATTGTATTATTCTTTTCTTCCTTTTCCTAGTAGAGTACGAATTGAGAAAATTATCGAGTTGCTTATGTAATGGTAGCAGTGGTGCCAGAAACAATTATCATTTCTAATCTATACATTGGAATTTGTTTTCACTGGTGTACATGAGTGCAACCGCTTGCATATGATTAATTGGGAATTATGTGTTTGATTTATGCATGAATATTGCTAATGTTAATAGGATGTGTATGAAACATGTGGTAGTGTGCCATTTTAATCTGGCCACATGAGTGCAAGGCCAATTGGCTACAGGAACATGGTAAATGAATGAAACTACGAACGTTACTGCATAATTGCTTGACAATAACGATGTATAATAGAATGCATTATCCAAATGTTGTAAAATACACCGTGCGAACTATTAGGGATGTAAATAAACTTAATTGATCTCCCAAAATAGAGAATCGCCCTAAGGGGGCCAAAGGGAGAAAAAGTAGTTCATAAGGGGAAGGTTTTGAAGAGTGGAGTGAGACTTATCATAGGAATGGAAGCTCGAAAACTGCTAGGATGGGGTTGAGAGCAGTTCTTATGCAATGTGGCAGACACCAAAACCATATAGGCATCCCTTAAGCATATTTCAATAGTTCAGGAGTTTCCTGATGTCTTTCTTGAGGAAATCCCAAGCATGCTACCCCTTAGGGAGGTGGAATTCTGCATTAACTTAGTGCCAGGAGCAACCTCTATCTCCAAAACCCCTTACTAGATGGCAACAGCTGAACTCAAAGAGTTCAAGGCCCAGCTTGATGAGTTATTGGGAAAGGGGTACATCATTCTCAGTATGTCTCCATGGGGAGCACCGGTACTGTTCATGGAAAAGGACAAAACCTTGAGGTTATGCATAGATTATTGGGAACTTAACAAGATAACCATCAAGAACTGTTACCATTTTCTGCGGATAGACGACCTCTTTGACCAGCTAAAGGGTACAAGAACTTTGTTCCAAAATAGGCCTTCGGTCTGGCTACCATTGACTCTGTGCCAAGGAGAAGGATATACCTAAGACTGCCTTTCGCACTCGATACAGACATTATGAGTATGTGGTGATGCCTTTTGGGCGTACTAATGGGCCAGCTACATTTGTGGACCTTATGAATAGGGTCTTCAGACCATATTTTGATCAATTCATAGTGGTGCTCAAAGATGATATAAAGATCTACTTGAGGACACCAGAGGAGCATACCCATCAGCTGAGGATAGTCCTAGAAGTACTTAGGAAAAACAAACTGTATGCGAAGTTGAAGAGTGCAAGTTTTTGTTAGGAAGAGTGGCATGTTTGGGGCATGTTGTGTCAGAGAAGGAATATCTATGGATCCTCAAAAGATAGAAGCCATAACGCAGTGGCTAAGACCTAGGAATGCAACTAAAGTAAGGAGTTTCATGGGATTGGTAGGTTATTATCGTAGATTCATTCAGAATTTCTCAAAGACCCCACAACCCTCACTAACTTGATGAAGAATACTATTAAGTATGACTGGAATGACATGTGCGAGGAAGCTTTTCAAGAGTTTAAGAAGAGATAGACTAGTGCACTTGTATTGGCATTACCTGCCAATGACAAGAACTTTGTGGTATACAGTGATGCATCCAAGAATGGATTAGGGTGTGTGCTGATGCAAAATGACCGTGTTATAGCCTATACTTCCCAACAACTAATAACCTATGAGCAGAACTATCTGATTCACGACTTGAAACTAGTAGCAATAGTGTCAGCACTGAAAATTTGGAGACACTATTTGTATGGGGTGCACTATGAGATCTTTACCAATCATCAAAGTCTGAAATACTTATTTTCACAAATGGACCTGAATCTAAGTCAAACAAGATGGCTAGAGTCCCTTAAGGACTATGATATAGACTTCCAATACCACCCAGGAAAGACAAATGTGGTGGCTGATACGTTAAGTCGCAGGCTATTCCCAACCCTTAGCTGTTTTTTGGCATTACCCAATGATTTATGCAAGGACTTTAAGAAGTTAGAGATGAATGTGCTGGTATGGAGGGACGGACCCATGATCTATACTCTAAGGGTACAGCTTACCCTTATTGAGGAAATAAGGGTCGCTCAGAACGCGACCGGCAATTGGATAGGATAAGGACTAGAGTGCTAGCAGGGAAGGTACCTGACTTCGTGATTCACGAAGATGGGACATTAAGGTTTTGGAATCAGGTATGTGTCCCCATTATGAAGGAGCTCAAGAAGAAGATTCTAGATGAGGGGGCATAACACCCCACACTCTGTACATCCTGGTGGGAATAAATTGTAAAAGGACTTGAAACAAGTTTTCTGGTAGAGCAATATGAAACAAGAGATGGCACAATACGTGGCAAAATGTCTGGCCTGTCAGCTAGTGAAAGCAGAACACCAGAGACCCATAGGATTTTTACAGCCGTTGGAGATTCCCTAGTGGAAATGTGACTCAATTTCCATGGATTTTGTGGTAGGTCTACCACCCACCTAGAGGATGAATACCGAGATTTGGGTCAACATGGATTAACTCACGAAAATAACCCACTTCATAGCTATAAGGAATACATGGACCTTAGATCAGTTGGCCTGTACCTACTTAGAGGAAGTCGTCTGATTACATGAGGTGCTAAGTTCTATAGTTTCAGGCCGAGACACTAGATTCTAACGCAAATTCTGTCAGAGGTTACAAGACGCGTTCGAGACATTACTACGTTTCAATACAGCCTTCCACCTAGCTACCGATGGGCAGACTAAGCAAACATTTCAAACGTTGGAAGACATGCTGCGAGCGTGCGCGCTAGACTTCAAGCAAGCTTAGGATGAGCAATTGGCACTAATTGAGTTCTCCTACAACAATAGCTATCATTATAGCGTTGGGATGGCCCCTTATGAAGCACTGTATGGTAGACAATGCAAACCCCATTATGTTGACAGGAGATCTACAATGTGTTGACCATCAGACCTGAGCTAATCCAAGCTGCTACCCACAAAGTCAGGGTAATCCAAGAACGAATGAAGGCAGCTCAAAGTTGTCAGAAGAGCTACGATGACAGGAGGCACAGACCCTTAGAATTTTGGGATGGGAGATAAATTTTCCTTCGAGTGTCCCCAACCTAGGGCATCACGAGGTTTGGCATGACCGATAAGCTTAGCCCTAAATACATCGGGATGTACCCCATTGTTCAACGAGTAGCCTACCGGTTGGAACTACCACCAGATTTGCCAAGGGTGCATAACATCTTTCATGCATCACAATTACTCAAGTATGTCCCCGACCCCTCCTATGTCATCGTGCAGGATCCTACACAATTATGAGAAGACCTATCGTATGAAGAGCAACCAATTTACGTCTTCGACTAAAGAGAAAAATAATTCCGTAAGAAGACAATGCCATTAGTGAAAGTTTTGTGCGCTAATCATGAGATGTTGAAGGCTACATAGGAACCAGAACAAGAAATGCAATCCAAGTACCCCCACTTCTTTGACTGATTAGGTGCGTACGAAGATTTGAGGATAAAACTTCCTTTAAGGGGTACAAATGTAAAACCTCGAAAAATTTCTCAATTTATTTATAATTATTTTATGAGATGGATCGACCTAGCATGCTTGAGCTCGTAGGATGATTGATTTTTGAGGAAAATTTAAGGTTGAAATTTATGTGTTAGTTAGGTGATCCAAGCCAAAAACAATATTTATTTTTCGATCATGTACATCAAAAGAAAAAATTTTACTGCAAGCAAACTCTCACCCCATAAACCCTAGCCCTTATATTGTCCTCTTCCCATCATGCTTTCAAACTCTCTCTCTCTTCCTCTCTCCCTCATTACATATTCTCTCTTCCTCACCCCCAGTCGACAGCCACCTCCTCCTCCTCTCGGTTGCACCTCCCCAGTGGCTAGCGTTGTGCTCGGCTGCCGCGGTCACCTCCTTAGCAATGACCATCTCTCTCTTACTCTCCCTCTCGTGGTAAGCTTGGCCAGGGTTTGTGAAAAACCGCTAGCCCAAGCATCTTCTTTTCCTAGAACTCCTTGTAAATCATGATCTTTTGGCTATGAATCTGAGTACTTTGATGTTTTCTCTAAATTCTAGATTTAAATACTTGGTTAAAGAACTAAAATAACCCCAAAACCTCTCCTTTGCCCTCTACAATCCCCTTTCAAGATAAAGCTCGATTCGTTCCTATGGCTTGGATTAGATTGATGGTCAGGATTAGTAGGGGAATGGAAAGGACATTGATGCATGCACCATGAAGGGTTCAGGTTGGGGTTTATTGTTGTTAAGACCAAACACGTAGTGAATTACCAAATCCACTGTGACCACAATGTAGGTTGACTTTGTAGAATTACTGGTGACTTTTCCACCTTCCAAAACTCATCAAAATTTTATAGCCGATAGATCTATGTGTCCTCTAATTTTAAAATTTTGAATCATGAAAATCGGAGTTATAGTCAGAGAGTTATGGCCAAAATATGAGGATTGCACAATTTTGACCTACTCTACAGCAGTCTAGGGTTTTCGCTAAATTTTAATCACCCTAACATAAAAGTTGTAGTATATGAGCTAAATTTTTCAAAATGGGCTAAATCTCTAAAATTCGATATCAAGAGTAGAAGTTATAGCCTTCGGAAGTTGAACGTATAATTTGAGCGTATTCTGGGCAGTGTACAATGAGACTAAGTGGTGTTATAAGTGTACCAAAAGTGCCCTAAAAATAATTTTGAGAATCTAACCTGGTGGTTAGGTATAAAAAGGGAGTTTAGGAAATTAATGGGCAATAATTTATCATATGAAAGTTTGGGCTATGGGTTTAAGTCTAATAGAAACTATTTTGGGGACTTGCATAGGCCCAAGTTAGAAGCTTGAGCTGAAACTTATACGTCGTTCCTAAGTAGGTAACCTATCATGCCCTAACTTCCCCTAATGCCCCTCTAAAACTGCGCTTTGTGGGTGAACTTTGAAATTGATTTGAATTGATTTTAGGGGATTTTTCTGAATGAATTAGTGATAAGATTTCTGATTATTACTGAGGTTTTTGTGAAATCTGGGAGTTTAAGGAACGTAGGTTTAAAATGTTTTGTCACAAACATATCCTAAAATGTTTTTGGACTGTATTGGGTCGGGATAGGTTACGTACCAGTTGAATACCGACCCTACTTTCAAATGTAAGAACCAAGTGAAGGTTTAGGCGAGACTAGGGAGGTTTGCTCCCGTTTGTAAGAAGGCACTATGGCCTGCCCTAGGTATACTTGTATGCATGGTTAGCAGCCACGTGCCACCTTGTGGGTGGACGTGGGCTAGGTTATCGGTAGCTGGCCAATTTGACGATAGGCCATGATGTCGATAAGCGGTAACATTAAAACCAAGTGCATGCCATGAGACCTAGTGAGGTCGCTCATGCAACTAAACTGAGTGTTATTTTTGATGCATTTATAGCTTGGATTGATTATGGTTGGATGCCGTCATGAAATATTTGAATTGCCTATGTTTCTCCCACCCCTAAATTGTTCAAAATGAATTTGAGTGTGTGTTTTGACTGTTAGGGGTGGTTGTTACTAACTTCGCCTCATTCTTTTAAAATGTTTTGTTTTCAGGTGAAGTTTATGAGCATAGGTTATAGGCTGCCATGTAGGATAAGTATTAGTAATTAATTCAAATTAGATATTCCAGGGTCTTATAGATTCTATGGTTGGAAATCAGGAATCAATTGTCCACTAGCCGTTACTAGACGATAAGGTGGAGAGAAATCTACCAGCATTCGCTGACTGTTATGCAGTTAATGGACAAAAACTAAAAGAATTCTACTCTAAAAAAATTTACAGACAAGATCCACAACCCATGGACCACGGACCACAACCACAACTATGCCCCATCCCGCCCGGACCGGATCGGGCGGCACGCAAATGTATATGTGATGGTTAACCCTCACCCCATAACACTAACAAGACCAACCCCAAAGGTATTCAATAAGTCCAAGGAAATGGAGTAATAAAAACCACACAAGCGGCTTCTAATTCTCTTATGTGGGACAAGGAGTACGTGTGGAATAGGGTGCTAGTCATTGCCATCATTTCCAATAATCCCCCACTAATGACATACATACTAGCAAAGAAAGCATCTGGGCAAAGGACGGGTTAGATACTTACACATATATGTCTGTTGATTGAATTGATACATAGTGGAGTAGGGCAACAATCGAGTGAATAAATCTTGAACTTGATAGATCTTGGTTAAGACCTCCACAACGCGTATCACCCCTTATGGTAATTGTGCATTCCGTGATAACTAACTTGTGCTTTTTAGGGCCATGCGGGACCTTGGGTCCCATAAGTGCTCTAGAGAGACTACTCAAAGACTCTCATAGAAGGTGGCCACACCTTCACACTTACGTAGATAATTCCTATTAAGTCCATCTCCACATGGACTGCCATAATCATGGATATAGAATTACTAAGAGTAGGATTTTGCTCAACCTCACACAGATCTAGTGGTGAATCCGTCAAGTTCATCTTAACAGCACCACCCTTACATGCTATGGATCCATTAACAACATAAGAGTTCAACCTCTCAGAAGCACTCCCGTACGCCATAGGGATGGAGATGTAGTGCATATTGAGACCATTATGGCTTTGTTTGACTACAAGTGTGTATACACCATATTATGTCAGTCTATAGATGTAATCGCATTTCTACTTGTGATCAACCTAAGTAAATTTAGAACAAACTAATTCAAGAAACAAAAATGAACATATATTACATCGATATGAATTATTCAAGATGCAGTCAGATAACCCATCGAAGACATGTTCACTCGATTTACCAACATCACCAATAACTTGAAGTCTCTTTGGAAAACCTACTCTAATGAAAAAAAAAACCAGTGAGAAAGATCCTTCAATGTCTTCCAAAGAACAAGTAGGGCTTGAAGGTTACACCAACTGAGGAAGTACAAGATGTCTACAATGCAGAACTAGGTGATCTTCTAGGGAACTTCTAACACATGAGATCCACCTCAAACAAGATGAGGGAGAAAGCTCCAAGAAAGGAATAGGTTTAAAAGTCTCAAAAAACAATTGCATTGTAGATGAGGAAGAACCTAATGACAATGATGACGGAGCATTCTCTTTGATTGTACAAGGACTTAAGAAAATGGGGCTAAAGAAAAAGTTCAATAAAAGGGTGTTCAACCGGAGAGGATCTACATTTAAAAGAAATGAAAAATCCTTAAAAGGTAAGTTTTTTTAATAAGAATGATACTAATATTAGTTTTTGTTATGATTGTGGGACGTGAGATCATATGTTAAAGGAACGAATGCCCTTTGATCCAAATGATAGGAGAGCAATAGAAATTCAAGATGAAGAAAGACAACAAGAATGGAATGGTCGCTGCATGGAGTGACAGCTAAACAAGTGATAGTGAAAGTGATGAAGAACATGTAGCTAACATCTGTGTAATGGCCAAAGCAGTACAAAAACTAAGCATGAAAGATCATATGAGGTGGGTGTCTCACAACTTTACGAATATTCTAATGAAGCATCAATTAATGCCTTAATTAGTTGTGCTAACCTAGAACGTACTTATCCAAATATAAAGACCTTAAGAAGAGCGTTTGAGAATTAACCCAAAAAAATCCGGTTTCGGAGATATTAAACGATGGTCTTCATGATAGAGTTGAGATTCCAGAATATAAAAATTTGGAATTATAAACTAAATGTTGATAATAATCGAAATATAATTTCAAAATTCACGTAGGGACAACAAAACTTAGATAAGTAACTTTCTATCCAAAAAGCATATTTTAAACGGGATATAATCACTCACATAAAAAGAAAAATTACAAGAGTTTCTTCGTCAAATCTACTTCATATAAAAAGAATGTTAGAATATGCGATTATTGTTCCAAGATTGGCCATATGGCATACTCATGTCCACTTACAAAAGCTTCTTCAAAGATTGTTCAAATGTGGATTTTAAAAGAAGCCAGAGCACCTAACATAGTAGCTAATGATTTGAATCAAGATTAATGTTAGAAGTAGAAGAAAGGTTTGATTTTTCTATTGTGCAGGTGCACTTGAGATTCGAACAAGACTTATCGTACCTGGATAGCAAATGTTCAAAACACGTGACTGGTAATGCTTGTTCGTTCACTGAAACTAAAAGAAGGACATGGAAGCATCACTTTTGGAGATAAAGGCATAAGTAAAATAATCGGTTTTGGAAAAATCAGTGAAGATGCCTGAAACTCTATTGATAATATATATCTTGTTGATGGTTTAAAATGTAACCTTTTAAGAATATCTCAAACTTTATGATAAAGGAAACCTTGCAATGTTTTACTCAACGCATTGCATGGTTCAAAATAAATAATTTTGAAATATCACCATTCACACAATTTATCACGTTTTAAAGCTTCATATCATGATGATAATTGGCTATGGCATCAGAGAGTAGGACATACAAGCTTGCATACTATTAAAACATTAGCAAACAATGAGTCAGTACGTGTCCTATTAATGTGCAATTTTGAATATAATCATTTATGCGATGCATATATGTGCTAAATGAAAATAAGTGCATAGTACCTTTAGGGCAAAGTATAGTATTAGTACACCTAGACCATTAAAAATTCTTCATATGGACGCGTGTGGACTCATAACAATACCAGGTCTAGGGCGCAACAATTACATTCTTGTGATTGTAGACGACTATTAAAGATTTACATGGGTTTCTTTCTTAGCAGAATGGAACGATGCATTTAAAGAATTTTACAAAAGCATTTGCAAGTTTATAAAAATTCATCATTTTTAATGGTGTTTATTAGAAGCGATCATAGAAGCGAATTTGATCAAGACGAATTTATTGAAGTTGTGGTCATCATGGAATTGCTTATAATTTTTGAGCACCACGTGCACCTCAATGGAACAATGTAGTAAAAAGAAAAAAAATCTCACTTTAGAAGATATAGCATGAACAATGATGTGTAAAAGTATTGTTTCATAAAATTGTTTGGTAGAAGCTGCAAACAATGCAAATTATGTTCTAAATCATTTCTCAATTTGTCCAATATTAAAAGAGACACCTTATGAATTATTCAAAGATCATAGACCTAATGTGTCCTACTTTTGAACTTTTGTATGTAAATGTTTGCTTAGTAACAATGGAAAAAATAACTAAGTAATTTTGAAACTAGAAGTGATGAAGGAATTGGTGTGGTTATTCTATGCATCGTAAGGCTTATAGAATTTATAATAAATATACTAAGTATACAGAAGTAGCCATGTAATTTTTGATGAATCTAATTATGGTAAATGAAGTGATTCTATAGTACAACATTTGAACTTGAACAAGCATGATGATGATGAAGAAGAAAAGTCAAGAGAAGCAAGTATAACCAAAGAAAATTCACAAGATCAGTCTCTCTACCCAACTCAAGGAGAAGAAATTCAATCTCAAGAAGAAGAGGAACCAACTAATGAGAAAAATTCCACAGCTAATAAAACACAAGAAGCGGTAACACAAGTACCCTAAAAAAGTTATAAATATAAATCATATCATCCCATGGACAATCTCTTGACAAACATATCTATAGGCTTAAGAACTCATTCATCCTTACATAAATTTTGTGCATTCTTTAGTTTTGTATCTCACATAAAACCAAAATCACTTAGATAACGCTAATAAGTCAAATTAAATAATTGTAATACAAGATGAACTGACTCAATTTGAAAGAAATCAAGTGTAGAACTTATCACTTTACCAACAGTCCACCCCATGGTATGAAGAAAATGGGTCTTTAGAATAAATTGGATGAAACCAAAAATGTAGTAAGAAATAAAGCAACATTAGTGGCTAAAGGATATACTTAAGAATAAGATATTGATTTTGATGAAACTTCTGTCGAGTTGCACGATCAGAAGCTATACGTATATTATTAGCATTTGCATCATATGCGAAGATCAAATTATATCAAATAGATGTAAAATGTGTCTCCTTGAATGGATATTTGAAAAAAGAAGTTTATGTAGATCAACCTTCTGGCTTCAAAAATCAAAAATTTTCAAATAGTGTCTATAAACATCAAAAAAAAAAATATGGTTTGAAACAAGTTACCTAAAGCTTCGTATAAACAGTTGAGTAAATTTCTTTTAGAAAATAGATTTAAAAGAGGATATGTGGATAAAACTCACTTTAATAAAACCAAGAACATAATTTTATCATTATACAAATTTACATGGATGATATACTGTTTGGAGCTACTAACAATTCTCAATGTGAAGAATTTTCTACTCTTATGGGTAAAAAATTTGAGATGAGCATGATAGATGAATTCAATTTCTTCCTTGGACTTCAAATCAAACAATGTAAGGATTTGTTTTTTATTAATCAAAATAAGTATGTCAATAAGCTACTACAAAAATATAAAAGGGATCAACCTAAACATCTTAGAACACCAATGGCTACAATTGAAAAGCTGGAGCTAGATAAAAATGGTAGACCTACTAGCCATCCTAATATCAAGTTTACCATAAGTTTGTGCACAAGATTACAAGTCTCACCCAAAGAGACTCACTTCGCATGTGTAAAAATAATATTTAGACACCTAGCAGGTACTAAAAGTCTTGGGTTAACATATCCTTGAGGGGAAGACTTCTCTTGAGTTAGATACGTTGACACTGATTATGCCAAATATAAAGTAAATAGAAAAAGCACTTCTGGTAGTTGTCAACTTCTTTGATAGAGTTTACTATCTTGGAACTCAAAAAAAAAAAACACTTTGTAGCCCTCTCAACGACTGAAGCAGAATATAAAGCCGGTAGGCATGTGTTGTGCACAACTACTGTGGATTGTGCAACAAATTCCTGATTTGAGCATAAATATCAAAGAAGTACCAATAAAATGTGATAATAAATGTTCCATTAATGTAACAAAAAATCTATTACAGCATTCTCAAAGTAAACATAGTGAGATATGTCATCATTTTATTTAAAAACTGTACAAAAAGGTAATATAATACTAGAATTTATGTCTATGGATTTTCAATTAGTTTATATATTTTCAAAACCACTTAGTGAAGATTGCTTTAATTTTATTCATCAGGAACTTCGAGCGTTAAATATTGATGCATGAATTATAGGAGACCTTCTCTTAAAGCTAATCCAGTTCTTTATGTCAGTCGTACGAACCTCCACTCCATAACCCTAGAACACAATTGACTTTCCATATTTGGAAAAAGATGCCAAAACCTATCAGGAATTGAGTTGAAATAATCAGGTACAAGACCTCATTCAAGCAGTAAGGCTTGGAAATCAAATTTTAATGCCTTAAAATGAATTTAGAGCAAAATAAAATTGCGTTGCTTTAGTGAAAGAAATTAATCAATAATCTTTCTCTACTTAAAAATACCAATGGGATTTTATTTCCTAAAAAATTATGATTATTTCCTTCCTTCTTCGATTACAATTTTTCACTAATTTTGGTCAATTTTTTTAACATATTCATGTTCTAATTATATTTGCAATATTTGAAAACCAATCATTAACCCTATTTTGATTAATGATGAGCCATGGGGTTTTGTTCAACCCACTAGAAGACTTCGGTAATGTGACCTAATTTTACCTTATTCGTTCCCGTTTTGCACCGAAGGTTTATCTTATATGGTTATCCATGCTTTTAGCGAGAAAGGGTTAACGGGGTCATTGGATATGCCAAAATGCCCCAACTATTCCCTATTTGCTATTTGCGGATGACACTATGATTTTCTGCAAAGCAGAAGAACAACATGATAAAGAGGTGAAACATATCTTGATTGAGTATGAAGCCACTTTACTTCATCAGATTAACTTCGAAAAGTTCCAAGTTGTGTTTAGTAAAGGTATCCCTCAGGCAAGATGGAATAATATCCTAATTAAGCTCGATATTAGAGGTGCTTCGTACAAGGGCGGGTTGAGAGGTGCTAATTAAGGTAGTAGCTCAAGCAATTTCGACATACGTGATGAGTATCTTCAAGTTCTAACATGAGCTGTGCGCTAAAATCCAAGTGCTTCAACAAATTCTGGTGATGGTATGCAATTAAGTCTAGGAAAATTCATATTATGGGACGAGACCGATGTTGTAAGAGCAAGCTTGATGATGGGTTATGGTTCCGGGATCTAGAGGCATTGAATTATGCATTGCTAGCAAGTGGAAGCTAAGTCAATCAAATTCTTAGCTTTCCTACTATTGCCCAACCTACTTTGTCAAGATTAGCGGCGAAAAATATATGCATAACCAAGTTTTTCAACCTCCAGTTATGAACTCACTATTCATCTCAGTAGTGGTCATATTTGATCATACATTATGTGATTGTTCAGATCTCAACTGATAGTGTTAACAATAAAATCTTGAGTCTATGTATCTTCTCATGATCGACATGCTAATTAATTACTCCCGATATATTCTTGGCTATATGTCGAAGGCTCATTCAATCCATCGACCTACACCCTACCCTACTTCACATTGTTGGCACTAGTATTCAAACACTTTGGGGTGTCACTAGAATCTAAAATTCGGGAGACAAAATTAGTCCCTATCATCACCCCAGCCCCTTTTGAACATATTCAATTTTTGAAGGCTACGGTAGGTTGAAGGAAATTTGTTGATGAATTGTCTCAAGTTGAAGCGGGATTAAGTCCGCAAAACGGGCGAGGTTCATGTGAAATCATGTTCTGAGTCCACCATCCCACCTCCGTCTCTTCTTAATTTGTTTTATGAGGTGGATGAAAAAGCATATTAGTTGCAAGAAATGGTTGACAAAATTAAGTACATTGTGATACAACATACTGATATATTGGACTGAATTGCTCAAAACCAAGCCATCATGGATTATCGTATTGCTCGGCTACAGAACTTCCTACACCACCAATTTTCCATGGTCAACCACAAACTGAGTGACATTATCCAACTTGGCAGCCTAAGTCATCACTATGTTCTCAAGGGTGTATAATTCAAGTTATCGAAGTATTGAGCTGACATATTGGCATCCTCACTTGAGCTATTATTTCAAAACAATTGTATTGAGGTTAAAATAGTTTGGTGAGAAAAAGGAAATTATTAGGGTGAGAACTTTGGAATTGTAAGCTCAGCTCCCCCAAGCTTAATCAAGAGGTCAATTTAGGAGTTGGGATCTTAAGAGTGGACAAACTCTAAGATCTTTTAAAGAAGTCCATCCTAATAAGAGAAGAAGAGCGTTGGATCCTAAGGTTGGTTGGAAATTAACCCTAATTGAGGCCCAGCCTTGATAAAAAATATTGTTGCGCATTGTGTACTTTTAATCCCTATTTCTAATTCCAACATTCAATTATATATTTGCAATCACCCTATTTAACCCCTCTAGGGTGATTTGGATCATCATATGCCTTTCTTGAACTCTAGATCTAAAGGTCCATCACTCACAGTTATAGGATCCACATGAAAGAATATAGGAAAGAAAAAAAAGAGAGAGATATAGGAAAGAAAGTTGTTTTCCATAATAGACATACAGAGAGAAAATCACATGCAAAGTTCTAGGTAATTAAACAATCTAATTTTATTTATGACATCCACAAAAGAGGTCAACCAAAATTTTGTAATTTGGCACAGTTTATGTGCACCATATGTAATGACTATGGACAAGAACAATTTGTAATTAACTTTTGAAATTTGATATCAGATTGCCAAACAACTATGTTTTGATAAGAACAAAAGCCACAGTGCAACCATGTTATGTGATGACGATGAAACACACTTCACTATGTATGCATTATCTTTCTTTGTCTTTATCCCAACAACTCGGATACTTTTAAGCATGGGGAATGGACTGGCACGAAGGCAAATGACTGGACTGGTCATCATCTAATTATTCACTACCCACATAGAAAGTGAAGTGACCAAGATCTGCGCCTTCGTAGTGCCTACCATAGAAGTAGTCCCATATGCCTTGTAAACTAATAGTCACATTTGCTTCCATTACATGTATGTAGATGACATGGTAAGCAAATCTATGTTCTTCAAGATTGTGCAATTTCGCCTAAACATAATATTATTTTAAATGATATGCCCAACCAACAATGATAATTTTCAACTCTATATATAACTGTACAATATGATACAACATGATATGCAAGTAGACGCACACATTGCGCAAATCGTTATCACTTCTAGACAAGATAACATGACCATTTTCATCAGCTAAATAAATAGTGTTTACTTCAAACTGCATGAAAGCCCCATAAGAATTCCACATACACCAAAGCTTGCTTTCACATCCTCACCCTCTCCAAAAAAAAGGAAAGAAAGAAAACAAAGAAAAAGAAGGGCAAAAACTTCCTAACTAAGGATCTAGAACAAGAACCTGTGGATGGGGCACAATCAGCTAATGTATATCCACCAAGGGTTGCACTAAAATTTAATAAACATCCTTCTCATGGAGGATACAATAAAAAAACAAAAAGATATATTGCCCTGGTAATAGGATTCATAAGTAGCAACTTTACCGCTTAAATGGATTACAAAGAGAGTGTTGGCATTAAAGTCCAGACCAAAAAACCATGGGACTCCCTATTAATCTATAAAAAAAGAACTAGAGGATAAGTTTTGGATACATTTTGCTATAGTCTAGTATGTTATAAGTTTAAAAAATCATCGTAAGCAACCTTTCTACCTATTTGAGAAGTTGTCAAGATAAATAGATAACACACAACCACAAAAGGGCCCAACAAGCATATACATGCTTCCTAATTCTATCTTCCTTAAAACATCTTTACAGACCGACAGTTGGCCCCTAAGTATACAATCAGGAAGCATTGAAAACTAACAATTAGAAAGCCTAACTAATTGCCAACCCCCCCCCCCCAAAGTCCTTGAAAATGATAAGGGAAAACTACTATGAAGACCTTTTGCCAGAATGTTTGCAATCTAACTAATTAAATCATACACAATTGCTTGCATTTATAAAATTATTGCATACTAGCCATTTGGACACATATAGCTTCACTATGTATTTTTATACCATTTTTTAAAATATGTAGTTGAAGAACAACATTGTTATGTTATCACATAATTTACCATTTGCATTTTAAATTTGCATTGCCCCTAGAAATCTAAAATAATTTCGAAAAATGGGTGTACTAGTTTCCCCAAATGATAATCACAGTCGTTTGGCTTCTTGCACTTATCTACTAAGTTGCTTGTTACGACGATCTTTGTCCATCGATTTCACTACTTTGAGTACTTTCTTTAAAACAACTTAACAATAACAAGGTTGGAAACTGAATATAAATTTAGGACATACCTTAGCGATGTTGAACCGAATGATCTTGTTGCTTAGGAATTACCCACAAATTGTTGAATCAGAACTGACGGTGGCTACTAGAGTTACTATAGTTGTTACGCCCCAAACTCAAACCCGAATAATAGAGAGGCTAGCATGAGAGGAGGGGAGAACGGGAGAGGGACTTAGGGTTGCTGTTTAGATTTCTATCACAGATACAGAATTAGGTCCCTAAACCCCTTAAAGTAGTAGCACAGAGCTTGTAATGGA
The DNA here is from genome assembly GCA_017589665.1 of Selenicereus undatus. Taxonomy (NCBI): domain Eukaryota; kingdom Viridiplantae; phylum Streptophyta; class Magnoliopsida; order Caryophyllales; family Cactaceae; genus Selenicereus; species Selenicereus undatus. Next base: position 54,431,301 of record JACYFF010031954.1, read on the forward strand.
CAGGTAGTAGTTAATAGGCATAATTAATACATAATTAACCATTCCGTAATCGCTCACTTAATATGGGCTATCAATGTGACTGTTACACTCGGTTAAGAGCTCTCCCTCAGCCACATAAACCATAAGTTACACATTTCTCTACCAACTAATCTCTTCACTCCTCATACTAGGAATTAGGCGTGCGACCAGAAAGTAATCAACAATGCTCACCATCTAACTAACATAACACCTTCACAAAATATGATGCCTCAAATCATCCTCAACATCACTAGTGGCATATCTAGTCCCTTTGTGCCATAGGATATATCATATGATTATATACTCAATATAATCACCTGGGCTGATATGGTAAATATGGATAGATTTTTTCTTAAACATTCAAGAGATTTCATCTTAGCTTAAATGATTTCATAACGTGTTCTCATTGAACCATATACATCATGGCCCATAAGAAACACATTAAGGTAGCATCATCAAGCTTCGACTTCATATCATAGCTTTAAGTCGAAGGGCCATCGTCCATAGGGTCACACAATGACAAGAGATAGGGAAGTCAATTATCACTCCATGTATGGGTCGCCTTAGAAGTAGACACAGTACAAAATGTGTGTCACGGTATACCTCCCACTCAGCTGGGCACGTCACTCTATATGTTATACGAATTCCCAGTCCAGTTTTTCACCCAACAATCTAACCCGAGTCACTAGATCAACATGCCAAATGTTAATCTTGACACTCAAGATTCGGCTTAAGGCTTCAATATGAAATCATTTATTTCATATTCGACTTTCAAAACTCTCATCTTAGGCATCCTAAGGTGATTACCATATTTTATAACTTTCTATTCATACAACACAAGTATATAGTTCAATATTACACACACCTAGTGTCAATATTGTAAAGTCTCATCATGCCCACTACATAAGTGGTAGGCGATTGTCTGTGTGACTAGGCCAATCAGAAGCCTAGTGACATTTCAATATGCCTAACATGCAACAATAAATAATGAGCACTTCACTCATTTACAAAGGAACTTGTCCATCACAGAACAAGATACATCCAAGCACTAAACCTTATGAATTCCTAGACTCAACAAATGAGCTTTGAACGCATCACTTGGGATAGGTCTAGTCAAGGGGACATAATCACCTTGTTAGTGTATATATACCTAATGACAATGCTTTTAGTCTTTATGCTAACAAGCAACACAATTTGCCTTCGTAGTTGACATTGTTATGCAATACCAGGACATGGCTCTCCCATCGAGGGTGAAGACATATCATGAGGTTGACCAAGGATCATCTGGGTCACCACCCCAACTGGCACTTCAGTATCCTCTCAACTTGAAGTCTCCTCCTTGATAGCAAAAGACTTAGCTAGTAATAGCATGAAGGCAGTGCTTGATGCTCTTGACGGCTTACCATTCAGCAAGTTCTAAGTTACTTTGATAATGACTTACCAAACGAACCGCAAAGCAAATGGCAGGTCGTATACATAACATGACTTACGTTAAGTCTCCTACAACACTAGCATAAGGGACATTGTTCGTTGTCGCTCTTACGCCATCTGTTTTAGGGCATTGATCAAGACTCAAAGTTAAACCCTTCTCAACTGGAGTATCTACAGGTTCGGAATTATACATCCAAAATCATTCAAAGACCTTTTTGATGTATGCTTCTTGGATGGTTTTGGATTATTTTCACTCCTCGGACATACATATCTTCACTCATGTCCTTCATCTCAAAGACATAGGACAACTACTTTTCAATAGCTTCGGTCATCTCTAAGTTATTCCCAACTAGCAGTATGTCATCAACATATAGGGTAAAACAAAACATAATCCCCCTATTTATCTTTTAACCTACACACAATGATCTTCTGAAACTATAGATAAGTCAAATGACGTTATAAGTAAGATTTAAAAGATTGCTTAAGACCATATATGGACCTTTTAAGACGACACACCTTGTCCTCTTGTCCCTTTGACACAAAACCAATGGGTTGGTCCATATAAATCTCTTCCTCAGTGTTACTATTGAGAATAGCAGTCTCTATGTCCATTTGAAACAACTCTAGGTCCAAGCGGGCAACCAAGGCTAGGAGTAGGCGAAATAGAGGCAAATATCTGCACAGGAGAAACTGTCTCTTTGTAGTCTATACGCTCAATTTGGGTAAAGCCTTCTCTACTAGAAGGGCCTTAAAGTTTATCAATCAAACCATCTGCTTGTCACTTTATCTTGAAAAACCACTTGTCAAGGTGGAAGATCAATGAGTTCCCAAACTTTGTTTCTTGCCATTGAGTCCATCTAATCCCTTATACATTCTTTCCACTCTTTGCGATTTGGTGAATCGCTCGCCCCTTGATAATAGGTAGGTTCCTCAACCTCCAAGGAGGTGCATAGGAATATTTCCCCTTCGAGTTGGAAAAATCATTAAGAAATTGTTCCATGCTCACTACTTCAGATCATGAGACCTTTATTATTTGTCCACTTTGGTGAGGAATCCCTTCCCTTTTCTCTAAGAGGTATAAGACCCTGATCATGTAGAGAATCACTCCCACTATCCTTTGGAGGTGTGGGATCCTAAATGCGTGAACTAACTGTATGTTCAGTAACAGAAGATTAAGGATAAACCTCATTCTCAGGTTGACTCTCCTCAATATTTGGAGATTAAGGACGAATCTTATTCTTCTTAATAGACAAACCTTCACCTTACCTATCAAATAAGGGAGATGTACCATCCTCAATGACTTAATGAGAATTCAAACCCTCCCTCTCGTTGAGAGATGGTTAAAGATCTTATTATAACTTATACAATTTAAGGTCCTTTTTTAAATTTCACCAAATGCTAGGGAACTCATCCTCAATAAAATCGAGATTATGAGAATTCATTTATGTCATGCCACCATTTTGGTACTCTCCGTACATCACATATCATTTGGGATATGCAGGATGTCTATGAACATAATCCTGGTAGCTTTTGAACTAAGTATACCATGTTTTTGTGGGTTGGGTTGTGTACATAGCCAGTCGAACCTCATGGACATAAGTGGTCCAAGGATGGTTACCAAACCATAACTCATATGGTGTAGCAGATATATTCTTACTTGGCATAAAGTTAAAGAAATATGTTGTCATATGCAGTGCATCCCCCCATAAACTAATTGGGAGGTTAGCATGTGCCTTCAATGACCTGGCTATGTCAAGCAATGTACAATTCCCATGCTCTGTAACATAGTTCTACTCCAGGGTGGGAGGAATCGCTAGCTGCCTTTGTACACCTTTATCCTCACAAAATTCTTTGAACATATTAGAGAGTGATTTATGACCTCGATCGGCGAGTCACAACTTTTGTTCCAATTAAATTTTCACTTCTGCCACAAAGTATATGAACACATCAACTACCTAATAGCAGCGAGTTAATAGGTATACTTACCTACATCATTAATCATCTATAAGAGTTATAAAATTAATTTTCACACATTCATAGGTCCGCATATGTTAGAGTGAATGAACTCTAAGGGACTCGATGCCCTTGAAGACTTACCAAAACACTTTATAATTGCTTTTCTAGCTAAACTTGACTTACACATAGGCAACACAACTTGAATGAGCAGGTTTTAAAAGACCATCTTTAGCTAGTTTGTTAACTCTATCTTGGCCCTCATGGTCAAGTTGAGCATGCCTAAAAACAAAGTTGAAAATGAGGCAAAGATGGAAGATGTTTCATTTCATCTAAAATGCTAAGAACACCTTTCAATATCGCATATCCAAACAAATTTCCATTGTACAAGATATCTAAGATATTTGGATGGAAATCAAAAGAGAAAACTAATTTCAGAACCAAAAGACACAAGGGTACACTGCAACCTAGGTGCATAGAGAGCATCATAAAGAAACAACTTATTTCCTTCACGGAGATTGAGCTAATATGTCCCCATGTCAAGGATATGTTCTTCACCGTTGTTCCCTATGACCGTATGTGAACCCACCAAATAGCAATGAAAGTTCAAAAAAACAGGTTGGTCCTGAACTATGTGTTTGGTTGTTCCCATGTCTACAATTCCCTAAGGAAGAGAGTTGATAGCTAATGCTTGGGAGCACACATACTATTCAAGTATAACTGTGAAAGAAGGTACCTTACTCAACTTAGGAAAATCTCGAGCAGAGGGTTCCTTCTTTTCACAGTTATAGCACTTCACAGGTGTTATATTCTTCTCTCCATTCCCCTTAGTATTTTTCCTTTTGGCAATACCACCTTTAGGTTTGGAGCTTCAAAGGGAAATGAATTTGGACGAACCAAATGCTAAGCTCATCCCACATGCGCTTAATAGTGGGATAGCTTTTATATTCCCCTACCAAATCATCATTCATGCTATACAACATAGTACAACATGTTAATCAATCCTTCTCGGACCATTTTAGTACACTTAGGCTATCTCTTGATACTGCTCACTAGCAATTACATCTTTTCCATTCTCATATTTGCCTATCCTAAGAGACCTAGAAGTTGTCAAGTGTTCTTACACTTTATGGTCATTCAGAAGAAACTAAATCTTCTGACTCTATGTGTTATAGTTAGTCTTGTCCTACTTTTCATTGGTAAGCAGATCACTAAACATGTCTTAATTTCCACATCTAGGAGTGTATTTCTAAAAGATGGACATTATACATATTTTTAAGTAATTAAATTATCAAAGACTCCATCATTCATGTCGTATGATCGAAAATTTCGCTAAGCTTATAATCATCACATACAAACACAAATTAGAAGTTTCTATAATTTAATTATCACATTTTTTCCATAAAATGAAATTTATGGAGAGCATAATATTAAATTAAATAACACTTTTAGAAATATTACAAAGATATTAAGTTTAATCATGTAAACAAACAAATTTATATAACCATAAATATGTCATTTAAAACTCTATTCAATGACTTATGCATAGTTATAAACAACCATAAAATCATATTATTATATAAAACGTATTTATATAATACAATGCCATTATATTACTAAACATATTCGAATAGTAACATGTTATAAAAGAACTTTATAAAAGCCCAAAGAGCGTTATATAAAATGTAATTATGTAATTATAGACAACATGAAATTTATTCAAATGTCACTCATAAATTATAAACCACATTCGAAATTTTACAATTTCAAATTTCATAAAACAAACTCTTAAAATGTCGTATAACTAGAAAGGACACATGACACGAATTCATATTCATTACTTTGCGCAAGGGAAAAGTGCTAAAACAATTAGCAAGTGCACAACAACTCATTCAATTTGTGTTTGTGTGTGTATGTGTCTATACACACACACACACACACACACACACACACACACACACACACACACA
>JACYFF010031954.1:54450856-54463499 GCA_017589665.1 Selenicereus undatus
ACGACTTAAGTGGCCGTCGGGCCTAATCTAATTAGGCCCGTCCAACAAAACCTATCTGAGACCTGCTGGTAAATAACAAAGAAACCTCATGATGTGAGAGTAAAGGAGGGAATGGAGGACTAAGGCCACTCAAAATGTGGTTGTTCCGTGATAAAGCAGCCACATTAGAAAGGCCTTCGTGATTAGCGAAATGCGTCTTCACCCCTTGACAACCACGATATGCTATGCGATTTCCTCGTCACTGCAATTTTGCAATACTTCAACCAAAACCGCATTTTGAATCTTTGGGATGAACATGATGTACCTTTAATTTGTACCTATTTCTATGTTAGACCTCCGAATGATAACAAAACTAGCCTAAATTTTCATCAATAGTGATCACTAATCCAACAAGTAGATTCCACACAGATAAGTTGATCATGAGGCATCTACAAATACGTCGTGTGCGGGAGGTGCTGCTTCTTGAAAGCTATGTTTCAACATTATCCTAGAAAATAAGCAATGAGTTGTACAAATTTAAAGGTAGCATTGGAAGGTAATCATAAGCTCCCTAACATGTGCCCTTATAGACACATTAAAGAGCTCATATCATCTCTTTCCTTAAACTTCAAAAAATAAGCAATTAATTGTACAAATTATGCACACAAGCCCATTATTCATGAGGCAAACAATCTACATCAAACTCTTTCCTTCATGACAATGTATCCATGAAAAACAAAAGCAAATTCCATGATTTTGAGACAGCTCAACTTTGTCAAAGAGACCTTACCACGTACTAGCATTACTTCAAGATCCAATGTATATTATCCACGGTAGCTAGGTGGTCTATTGTTTAGTGACCCAATGCCCTGCTACTTAGATATGCCTCTAAATAACGCTAAGGACTCATCTTTTCTTATCGTTGAGAAGATTCATCAGATTTTGGATGAGCCTTGGACGCGCCAAGCCTTGGACGAGCCAAGCCTAGACTTGAGCCTTAGATGAGCCGAGCTAGAGCTTTGTTTAGCCGAGCCCACCGAGCGCTCGAGTCACTATCCGAGCACGAGCCAGAATGCAAGCTTGTCAAGGTCAGGCTCTGCTCGACTTTAATACACCCCTATATGTGATATTTTCCCTCTTTCTACGCCTCTTTCTTTGCACTTAAGTGTTAGAATCGGGATCCTAATTAGAATCGGTGATGGGTCTTAGAATCAGAATCATATAATCGAATTGAGGATCATAAGATTCTAGTATTTTTTTGGAATACTGAAAATTATTTTCATAAGAATATCAATCTTAATAAACATCCAAAAAGATTTAATAAATTTAACTTAACTACATTTTGTTGGCAATTCTGATACAAGATATATATTGTTGAATAATTTCTTGATTACAATTGAAGTATGAGCACTTGGGAAAATTTATTTAGGACTGTGAATTGAATTGTAGGATTATAAGATCCTAATTAGTTTAAGTTTCTAAGGGGAGTTCGATTGGTCGAGTTTTTGGATTATAGAATTGTAAGATCGTAAGATCCGGATCGGATGTTTACTAACTATGTTTGCACTTCTTAATTCTTCTTTTCCTTTCTGGATCCTTCTCCTCAGATCCCTTCTCTTTCCTCATTTGCTATCATATAGCCACCAAGAGATTAGGATAACCGAAGTCAGTTATGCCTCAGATTTCCAATTCAAGTTCTTCGGATTTTCTCTTCCTTTGTAGGCCCTGTTCGTCAAAATTAGCTGTTTAGGTAGCGAATAACGGTTTAGGTAACGGATAGCTGTTTAGATAGCAGATAACGTTTCTAATTTCGCTATTAGTGGATAGCTGTTTAGATGAGCGATTGAAACTAATGTGTTCCGTAAATTTAGCTGTTATGCTAGCTGATTAATATAAATTGACATAAAAGGATATGGATAATTTCAAAAGATAAAATTTTTAAAGGATATTTTTTTGCTAAAAAATATGAAACGTTACTTTTAAATGTCAAACGTTAATACTATTAACTTTTCAAAAACGATGCTTGAAATGCTAAAAGCTACTTAAAATGCTAGTCAAAGCACTAGTTTACTGAATGCTAAATATTAACGAATTACTGTATTGACCTAGTCAAAACACTAAACGCTACCCAAAATATTGTTACCGAACACGGCCTTAGGCCCTGTTCGGAAAAATTAGCGGTTCAAGTAGCAGATAGCAGTTCAGCTGTTCATGTAGCGGATAGCTGTTTAGGTAGTAGATAGCATTTCTAATTTAGCTGTTAGCGGATAGCTATTCAAATGAGTAGTTGAAATAAATATGTTCGGTAAATTTAGCTATTGGGTCAGCTGATTAATGTAAATTGACGTAAAAAAATATAAATAATTTCCAAAGATAAAATTTCCAAATGATATGTTTTGGCAAAAAAATATAAAATGTTACTTTTAAATGCAAAACGTTAATACTATTAGCTTTTCAGAAACGCTGCTTAAAATGCTAAACGCTACTTGAAATGCTAATCAAAACACTATGTTACCGGACACTAAAAATTACCTAAAGAATGTATTGACTTAGTCTAAACGCCAAACACTATACAAAATGCCATTGCTGAACACGCCCTTAGTGGTCGAAATCCTCTACTCCTCATAGACGCTTACAGATCCACCTAAGTGACCCAAATACAAAGCAAAGCAATTTCACATCAGTCACTCTTATTTTATTTTGGACACAGGCAATGTTAATTTGTCCTAGTAACTTAATTTAGTCCTTACCTCATCCACTCATTTTTCACAGGCAGAAAAGCAATTATTGATTATGAAGGACGTAAACGAAATCTTTTTACAGACATGTCAAAGATTTGGGAGGCTGACTACCATTCTATGCATAATAGAGTTCTTAGCTATAAATATATGGCAATTGCATTGGGAATACATTTTATTCTCCAGAGTTATTTTTTGATATTATCTTGTATTTGCTTTGGTAATTATCTCTTATTTGCCTTATGAGTTAAGCTAGGGTTTGTTATGTTTGTGTTGTATATAAACCTCAATTGCAAAACGTCAATGAAGGGCAGAGACAAACCTTCATACACGGCTCCAAGCCATCTCTCTCACCTCATGTTTGTTCATGGTATCAGAGTCTGACCATTAGAGCAACCTTGAGACAGCAACCATGACTGACAGATCAGCAAAGAAATTCATTATCGACCGTTAGTCTCCATACTACCTACACCCTCAGAAGGACCTGAAGTCTTCATCGTAGCGGTTGTTTTCAATGGGAAGAATTACGACCTCTTGGAGAAGGTCATGAGAACCGCTTTAAGGACAAAAACTAAACTCAGCTTTATTGACAGTTCTTTGATAAAATCTGCTGAGAAAGACGGTGATAATTCGAAGCTTCAAGCATGGGAGATGACGAGCTAAATGATCTCCTCATGGATACTAAATATCATTGATCCAAGGCTACCGACAAGCGTAGCATATGCTGACACGGCGATATCAATGTGGGAGACATTGAAGAAGAGGTTTGCCATCACCACTGGTCCAAAAATACATCAACTAAAAGCAAACATAGCAAATTGTAAAGAGGAAGGATTGAGCGTTGTTGGGTTCTATTCAAAGATAACAAATTTATGGGTCGAACTCGGGAACCATGTGAAGGTTCCGTACTGCACGTGTGGTGGATGTATATGCGGTGCAGCAAATAAGTTCGTGCAAATGTATAAGAGGAGAAGGCACATCAGTTCCTGATGGGCCTAAATGACGCCTACTCACAAATTTGGAGTCGAATTCTGACACTTGACCTGTTGCCGTTGCCTGATCCAATTTTCAACATGGTGGTACAAGAAGAGAACCACAAAAGTATGATGCTTAGACAAGACAACATGATGGAATCTGCTAATGCCTTTGCCGTGGTATATGGAGATAGTGTGCAGTCCACCGTGATAAAAAATGGGAGTTGCTGGCACTGTAGAAGATATGGACAAGAGTAGAGTACCTGTTATGAGCTGATCGAGTACCCACCCGGTTGGGGTAGCCAAAAGGGAGGGGGCAAGGTCGTGCTGGCAGAGGAGGAAGGTCAAGCAACGCAAGGGGATGTGGGGCAAGCACAGCAGCTGATCGAGTACCCACCCGGTTGGGGTAGCCGAAAGGGAGAGCACGAGGTCGTGCCAGCAGAGGGGGAAGGTCAAGCAACGCAAGATGACGTGGGACAGGCACAGCAGCTGCATACACTGCTACTGCAAATCGGGGTTTGGATAACCCAACCTCGGCCAGCAGTGGCGATGAACCCAATCAGACCGCAGTCCCCGGCTTGACTTCCGAACAGCTACATAAACTCAAGTCTCATTGAACTGCCCAAATCAAGTTATGAGAGGTTTTTAAGTAATGCTACTACTTGGATTTTAGACACATGAGCATCTCGTCACATGACAGACGACTTGAATGGACTTAGTAAGTTGGAACACATCAATCCAATGCCTGTTGAATTACCGGATGGTGTTTTTCGGGTGACAAAATTGTGAGGAACTATTTGTCTAGGCTCTAAAGTAAATTTGACCATAAGTCTTATATGTTCTACATTTTCATTGTAATTGGGTTTCAATTGGTCAATTAAGTAAAGAATTAAGATGCATCACGATATTTACTGATGAACTTTGTGTGACATAGGACCGCACCTTGAGGAGCCTGATTGGAGTCGGTAAACTAAGAGAAGGGGTCTACTACTTCAATGAAGTGAAAACTATGAACTTACAAGCTAATGTAGTGGACTCTCATGATCTTTGGCATAGTCGCCTTGGACATCCATCAAACGAAATTCTTTTCTTGCTTCTTAGAGATTTAGGTGTTAGTGATTGTTCTGGAAACAATAAAGTTGGTCCTTGTGATATTTGTTTTAGAGCAAAGCAAATTAGAAACCAATTTAACATTAGTGAAAGCAAAGCTGATGATTTATTTGAAGTCATTCATTGTGATATTTGGGGTTCTTATAGAATTCTCTCATTTTGTGGAGCACATTATTTTTTAACTATCGTTGATGATGTTAGTAGGGCAGTATGGATTTATTTGGTGAGGGAAAAAGGGGAGGTGGCTTGTATTTTATAGAATTTTATCATTGTGGTGAAGAACCAATTTGGGAAAAATGTGAATAATGTTTATAGTGATAACGAGCCCGAATTCAAGTCCAGACTAATGCTCCAGTTTAATTCAAAAAAAGGAATTCTTCACTAAACTAGTTGTACTGACACTCCCCAACAGAATGGCAGGGTACAATAGAAGCATTGGCATATCTTCAATGTCGCTAGGGCACTTCACTTCCAGGCCCATTTACCTTTGTATTTTTAGGATAAATGTGCATTAATCGCTATTTACCTTATTAATCGGACCCCAAGTAAAATTTTGCAAGGTGTGAAATGCCATATGACATTCTAGTTGGTGTTAAGCCTCATTATGATCACTTGAAGGTTTTTGGTTCTCCATGCTTTGCACACCTAGGGACAAAACCAAATGACAAGTTTGCACCTTGTAGTCAAAAATGTATATTTGTGGGCTATCCCTATGGTAAGAAAGGGTGGATTTGGAAACTCATGAAATTTCGTAAGTAGGTACTTGATATTCCATGAGCATATATTTCCTTTTGCTTCCAATTGTAATGTTGCTCAAAATGAAGAACATGATGCTGAATTTGGATATATCAACAAATTGATGTCGGCTGATGGGTTAGCATTGTTGGGCCCATATGAAGTAACTCAAAGTCAGCCACTCAATACTACCCTGCAGTCTTTGCAAGCGTCCCAGCTGGGTCAAGCATGTGTTGGCCCATCTATGAGCTTGTCTGAGTAGTCCACAGATGCTAATAAAACTCAGGCCCAGCAAGATAGGCTGCCCGACAGTCCACGAACAATGCTACATTTCAGGGCTAACAAGGTTGGCTGAATTTCAAAAGTATAGTTGGGCAGGAAGCAAGGAGTAGTCTTGCTGGGCTGTGTGGTAGCATCGGACAAACAGGACAGCCAATTCAAGAGCATCTAAGACCTTCACATCTGGAAGATTATGTGTGTTATGATGCTGATACTCGTGACCCCTCTCCTCAAGAAACCTTACTTCACACAAGATCCTCAGGTACGCCTTATCCCTTAGTTAACTATATGACATGTGATAAATTATCTAACAGTCGTAGAGCGTTCCTAGTAGCTATTACCAAAGTTTTTGAGCTCATATATTACCAGGATGTTGTGAAGGATTCTCATTGGAGGAAGGCTGTGGGAGAAGAAATTTGGGTGTTAAAGGAAAATCAGACATAAGCACTTGAAGATGTCCCACCAGGAAACAAGTCCATCAACTACAAATGGGTTTATAAGTTGAAGTGAAATCTAATGGTACTATAGAACACTTTAAGGCAAGGCTTGTTGTGCGTGGCAGTCATCAACTACAAGGTTTTGATTTTAATGAAGCACTTGCAGAATGGACAAAATAACCAGTGCATACACCTTTCTGTCAGTAGCGGTTGCTAAAGGCTAAGAATTACATCAATTAGATGTTAATAATGTGTTTCTGCATGGCGACCTCGATGAAGAAGTTTATATGCGCCTACGACCTGGATTTATAGCTGCTTCACCTAACAAGGTCTGTAAACTTCGTAAATCTCTATATAGTTTGAGACAAGCCCCACGGCAATGGTTTGCCAAGTCAAATTGAGTGAGTGTGGATTTGTGAACTCATATGCTGGTTACTCTCTCTTCACATATCACAAAGGCAAGATTTTTCTAGCACTACTGGTTTTTGTGGATGATATTATCTTTGGGGGGAATGATTGTCAAGCTTGTATGGAGTTTAAGGAGTATCTAAACTCATGTTTTCGCATCAAAGATCTTGGACCTCTCAAAATACTTTCTAGATATTGAACTAGCAAGAGGGTCACTTGGACTATTCTTATGTTAACGAAGTCTGCTCTTAAAATCGTAAATGAATGTGGTCTTTTGGATAGTAAAGTGGTGGACTTTCCTATTGAAGAAAATCATAAGTTGGCGGTGGCTACGTGCAAAAATCTAGATGATCCCAACTGATATCAACATTTGATTGGCTAACTCATTTATCTCACTATCACTTGTCCAGAATTATGTTATGCAATTTACATTTTGTCATAGTTTATGCAGGTTCGAAAAGAGGAGCATATGCAAATAGCTCGACGTGTTCTAAGATATCTAAAGGCCACACCTGGTTATGGAATATTGTTAAGATCCAACAACAATCTCTAAGTCCATGCTTATTGCGACGCTAATTGGGGTTGTTGTCCACTTACTTGACGCTCACTCACATGTTACTTGGTAACTCTTTGAGGATATCCTGTTTTGTGGTGAACCAAGAAGTAGACCACAGTTTCTCGTTCTTCAATTGAAGTAGAGTGTCGATCCACGACAGCTGTTACCAGTGAGCTACTATGGTTGAAATCACTATTGGGATATTTAGAGGTGTTTCTAAGAAGATCTATGCATTTGTATTATACCATTAAGGTAGCACTTCATATAGCCAATAACCCAGTGTTTCAGGAAAGGACAAAACACATCAAGATAGATTGTAATTTTGTATGTGAAAAATTAGAATCTAGCGATCTAGTAGTCTCTTGTCTCACATCGCAGTAGAAACTTGTGGACATCTTCACCTAGGCTCTTGGGAAGAAGCAGTTTGTCCTTCTCAAGGGCAAGTTGGACATGATCGATCCTCATGGTCCAACTTGAGGGGGAGTCTTAGGAATATATTTTATTCTCTAGAATTATTTTGTGATATTATCTTGTATTTGCTTTAGTAATTATCTCTTAGCTGCCCTATGAGTTAAGTTAGGGTTTGTTATATTTATGTTGTGTATAAACTTGTATTGCAAAACATCAATGCAAGGTAGAGAGAAACCTTCATACATAGCTCCAATCTATCTCTCTTACCTCACGTGTGTTCAATTGCATGTGCAAAATCTCATATATCATCATCGGCAATTCACACACACAAAAAGATTCTTACTTAGATTAATTGAGATGAGGGTGGGAAGAGGCTGGTGTAATTGCCAACTCTACAGACCTAGTTTAGATAAGTAAATATGCAGGATGCCAAAGAGTACAATTAAGAATAGTACATGTGTGCAAGAAACTAACTCAATGTATGCCCCCCATGCAGTGTGGCCGTAGTCCCATATTAGTGACTATTGGCACAAACATGTATAAGACAGCCTAGAAACACTTCTTTTCATCAATTTAGATCTTGAACTATAAAATCGTAAGTTTAGGAACAAAATGATGAAGCAACAAGCTTCCAAATGTAAAGTCTTCATGTCTATGTGTTGAAATATGAGATAATTATAGTGACAGTTGCAAGGGACTCTATTGAGGTAGATCCTCTATCAACAATATGTACAAGGGTTGACATGCTAGAATACACCTACAATAGAATCTTTTTGCCAACCATACTATTGACTAGAACCATCCTTATGTAAAGCTTTCATTATCATAAAGGGAAAGTCACGTACAAGATAACGTTGATCCAGTGAAAGAGAAGTGTCGGTGATTGTCTAACACAGGCTTATGGCCACAATATTTTTTTGAGCTTTCCATCATCCTCTATCCATATTCTAAATTCTAATGTGACTTCCCTGCTAGACCAAAGTCTAAGCAACTCAATATTTGAATGACAAAATTACCACATGCACTGAGTTGTAGTCTATAGGAAGTAAATTCCTTGAAAATGAAGCTTTAATTCAAAGCATTCTATGGAATGCTTGAAGCTCAAAGATAAAAAGTGACCCATCTATTACAAATTGTGACATTTATGCACAGCTACTCATCTAGTCCACAAACCAGGACCCATCGACACATAAATAACGACTGGCTATAGGGCAATAATTAACAGAAGCGAATGACCCTCTCCCAGAATAATTAGCCTCACAGCCTACTAGCATACTCACGGTGGATACCAAAGCCTTCCTCTTTTATGGGGAAACCTTAATCAAATGCCCATTTAATTGTGAGTTGTGACTCAACTCTTGTCTAGTAGGCAATCTTCTAGTCTAAATGAATAGAGCTACTATCCTCTACTTGACCATCAACATCAAGATTGATGGCATTTCGAGAATCAAAGAATTCTACTTCTTCTATATCTATCTCTAACAGACTAACATATTGACCCATTTCACTCAGCATAGCCTCAGACAGTCCATGGTACATTATAGCGATGAAACAAACTTCTGAAGCTTATTAGTGTAGTAGAATTCTTCATACTTCACTAATAGATGATAACTACGGCCAGTTTGCAAGAAGTTCCATCGACAACACCTAAGACCCCAAATAAAAGCAGTTCTTGTTATGACAAAGGCCCCATTTCCTGCCAGCCCCCAGAAGTTGTATAAGGATTTTGAGACTGCTACAAATTATACCTTATCACTACCTATGATCCCATCGTCGATTTACTTGATGGTGTACATTAATATGATCCCTTTCATACACATCCCAGATCTCGGTTACAGTGTCAACTTTTGGTCTTTTGAAAATTTACTTCGTTGCTATTATTTTTTACTACTGCTCTTATAGTAATGGATGGATCATCTCCCTAGTCTCTAACCATTTACATTACTCCTCATTATCAGTCTCCCTCTCTGTCTTTCTCTCTCTTTTCATGTAGCCAGCCATCAATGGATGCATACCTCTTATACTTCCCATAAAACCTTAAGAATTTTAAAGTTAATTAAAATTAATTTTAAAATTAACCAAACTTTAATACAATGAAAGGAGTTTTTGAAAATATTAATACAATAATGTTTTTAAATTCAAATCTATATTAACAAAAGTAGTTTGTCAATAATGAACACTAATTTTATTAAAAAAGAATTAAATGTACATGTTGTTGTTAATAACAATGTTTAGAAAAGTATTTTTAATAACTTGTAGTCAATCATGTTTTAAAAAATATTAAGTTAGTGATTTTATAAGAAAATCATATTAAAAAAGCCTTAAATGTAAGATATATGATTACTCCTCTTATTTATAATTATTTATTCTTGTAAATATTTTTAAAGTCAAAATTCTTTTTTTTCATCGTACTAGATAAAAAATCCAACTCTTTTATTTTGTTTCCTAATTTTAAGTAAAATATATGAAATCTTATTTCTACTATTTTTTTCTTGATATAAATGAATTAATTTTAATATTTTGTTGTCCGATTATCAACATACATTTAAAATTTCCATAAAAATTGTCATTCTAGTTCATTACTCGAAAAGATCATTTCTTAATTTTCGTTTAATCTCCTAACTTTGCTATGTTTATGAGGTATTCATTTTTGCTTTTATATAAGAAATATCATTGTCATTGCTTTGAATGAAATTTGATGTTTTACTTGTATGTTTAAAAGACTACTTTCGTAGTATTGAAATAATTTTTCTATTTCATTGCTAATTTCTTTAAATTTTTCTTAACTTATAGTCATTCGAAAATTTCAAAACATATTTTTAATCCTAACTGTAAACTATTACCCAAATACCAAGCCCTTAATCCTAAATCTTAAATGCTTAATTCCAAACCCTAAACCACCAAACTTGAACCCTAAATTCTAATTGTTGATAGTTGGGTCGTGGAGTTAAACCTTAACCATATCCCTAAATATTAAAGTATACATGTCATAGTTTTGTATCTTGTTAATTTGTATCATAATGGATTTTATGTCTCCTACTTAGAAATTGTAAAAACTAATATGAAATTATGTTACTTTTGAGTAACTTCTTGATCTAGTAGCACAAACAAAAAGTCTTCTAAATTTCTTGATCTCATAGCACCAAAATAAAGTATTATAACTCGAATAATGAAAACTAGGGCGACAAATGATGTTTTTTAACTTTTCTTTTATTTTGTTGTTAGTTTTTCTCCTACAAATAAGACAACCACCTAAGTAATTTCAATATTTATGGGATTTGGAAATCATATTAAATAGCTTTAGCAAGTGATGAACAAATTATTTTCTCCTTTTTGTAAGGGTTTCTTAAAAAGAGAAACCAAAACAAGGACTAATAAATAAAGAGATATGGAGTAAATAGTGGGAAATTGGAAAAATGAGATAATTTATAGTTTTGGGATAGGGTTTGTCATAGAAACAATTACAATACGAACTCCTTAGGTTTATCATTTAACATCTAGTGGTTATGGTTTAAGTCTGAACTCTAAGCCTCATATCAAGAACTAAGCTTTAAGTGTAAACTCTATGAATAATATCAAGAAAGCAATCTTCATTGTTGACTACATAGGCACGCACTCCACAAGAACAGGGTTGTCACTGATTATATTTTGTTTTCAATCCGTATACGCCAATCCGGGATGGCCGATTATGACAACCCGGGCTAACTAGACCATATATGTGGTTAAACCTTAGATCTATTTGGTCTTCAATTCCTCTCATCTTTCTTTTAAGTAAACTCGATTTTTCTTTGGTAAGAATCCACACAATTTCATCAAAAACACTAAACTCAGACATAAAGTAGAAAAGGGGTGCAAAAACACTAAGTTATGCGATGAAAAACCTTAATAATAAACAACTAACACCCTAAAATACTATGCAAATTTGGAAACAATTAACATATGCTTTATTAACTTAATTTCCTATTAGTGTGGTTATAGTTAAACCAAAAAAGTGAGCCGTGCAAAATTCATTAATTAAAAACATTTTTAACTCATTATCCTAATTAAACCCAAATTTTTGATGCTTAATTGAACCTTAGGTTCAACAATAAATACTAAACCATAAATCACTAAACTTGAATCCTAAACCCTCAAGATTTATGGTTACAATTTATGGTTTATGTTTAGGATTAAGGTTCATCATAATTTTTGCAGGTTGAAACCAAAATCTTGGAATGCAAAACTCTAAGATTTGTGGCTAACATTTAGAGCTCATCGGTTTAGATTGAATCCTATGGGTTAAGTAAATGTACATATGTGTGTGTATATATTAAATTAATGTAGTACATAAGAAATTAAAATATTCATAAAATAATAGCATAATTGTAATATATCAATGAAATAGTAAAGTTACCTAGTTTTCTTGTTTAAAATTATGGCATTGTCAAAATCATATTGATTGAAAAATAAGGGGCAAAATGGCACGAACGTAAAATAGGAAAAGAAAAATATAGCCAATGCCCATTTCACAATTATAACATCCCCGTGAGTAATTCCATTTAATTATTTTAAATTTTGTATTAATTATATGGTTATAGGTTCAATCAAAAGCATGAATGTGTGAAATAGCATTGTTTAAAGGCTTATTCCAATTGATAAATTTGTATAAGCATGATATTATTTAACGCAATTTGGTACAAATAATTTTATAATATGAATATATATAAATGCACACACAAGAATAATGTAGGATTTTCGAGCCAAAATTTAATTAAGTCATATAGGGTTTAAATCTTTTTTTACCAAAACAATAAAATAAAGTAAATCAAAACCTAAAAAATAAAATTAAACAACAACAATAAAAACGAATAATTTTTTTCCTATTATAAATATGGGATATTACAGATATTAGGTATATTCTAATAATAGTTACAATTCTATTTACTGTAAATAAACAATTATTAATAAACAATAAAAGAATTCTGATTTCTATTATTATTATTATTATTATTATTATTATTATTATTATTATTATTA
>JACYFF010031954.1:54463509-54481160 GCA_017589665.1 Selenicereus undatus
TATTATTATTATTATTATTATTATTATTATTATTATTATTATTATTATTATTATTATTATTATTATTATTATTGTTATTGTTATTGTTATTATTATTATTGTTATTATTATTATGATTATTATTATAATGGTTGTTGTTTTTATTATTGATGTTATTAGTACTACTAATAATGCACAATTATTAATAAATAATAAAAAATTTTGTTATTGTTTTGAAATTATAGGGGAATAAAGCTACTCAGTGACAATATCAAGTTATAGGAAAGGGTGATTGAGAAAAGGCTGCAGAAGGATATTTTAATTTCAGAGAACCAATTTGGTTTTATGCCTAGCAGGTTGAACACAAAGGCGATTTATCTCCTTAGAAGGCTCATGGGATTATATAGAGATAGAAATGTGGATCTCTATATGGTGTTCATAGATATAGAAAAAGCACATGATAGAGTTTCGCATGAAGTGTTAGGGAGATGCTTGGAAAAAAAAGAGTGTCACCTATATATATTCGAGCTATTAAGGATATATATGAGGGAAGTAGGGCAAGTGGTAGCACGTCAGGAGGGGTTACCAATGACTTCTTCATTGGTATGGGCCTACATTAGGGTTCCGCCTTAAGCCATTTTCTTTTCACTTTGGTTATGGATGAACCTACGAAAGGGATTCAAGATGAGTTACCAGAGTTTATGTTATTTGCAGATGATATTGTTCTTATTGATGAGACTCGTGAGGGAGTTAATGATAAGTTGGAGCGATGGAGACAACACTAGAGTTTAGAGGTTTTAGAGTAAGTAAATCAAAAGCTGAATACTTTGTTATTTCAGTGGTAGAGAAGATGAGAGGGAAGTAGTCACCATTAATGGGATGACAATACCAAAGGTTGAGAAGTTTAAATATCTGGGCTCAATCATTCAACAGAAAGGCGATATTGACAAAGATATTAACCAGTGCATAAAAGTGGGTTGGAAAAAATGGAAGTATGCTTCAGGTATGATGTGCGATAAAAGGATGCCTATAGGATTAAAAGTAAAATTATATCGTATGGTAGTTAAACCTCTTATGTTGTATCCATGGATCGGAGTATTGACCTAAAAAAAAGACACATGTTCAAAGGTTGATGGTAGCAGATATGAGAATGATTAGATGGATGTGCAGTAATACGAGGGTGGATAGAATTAGGAATGAAGTACCTAGAGACATAGTTAAAGTGATTCCCATCATGGAAAAGATGTGAGAAACTAGACTCAGATGGTTTGGCCATGTATAGAGAAGCAATGTGGATGCTCGTGTCAAGAGATGCGATAGGATTAATGTCCATGAAGGTAGAAGAGGTAGGTGATGACCAAAGAAGAGCTTGGAAGAGGTAATTAGAGAGGATTTGAAAGTTGCAGGGCTGGCGGAAGACATGATTCATGATAGAGACTGTGGGGGGATAGGATTAAGGCCTTAGATCATAGAGGGATTGCCTCGTAGTTGTCATTTGGTTGCACTTTTTTTGTATGTTGTGTTTGTATGTAGGTAGTACATAGATTTGGGAATAGATATTATTGTCCTACCTCAGTTTGTTAATGTATAACACTTTTATTTGCGTTGTTGTATTTTTATTTTACATAGTTACTGTCGCTAGCTCTATTAGTATTTCTTAGTTCAACACCTGTTATATATCCTTATTTTTTTTCTATAAAATGTTTTCACAAAATAATTTTTCTATAAAATATTTTTACAAAATCCTTTTTTGTGGATATCGTGGAATCAGCCTCTCTATGGGTAGGGATGCCTGCAAAGGTAGGGTTGTCTACATCTGGATCACTTTAGATCCCTCAAAAGTGAGACCCACACTGGAAACTGTTGTTGTAATGTTTAATAGTACACCATCCATGAGACCACATCGTAAATTCATGAATTATGTAAAGCTATTGTTCGAAAAGTTTAAAAGCAATTGGAAATCCACAATTTTTAAGATATTATAAATTCATTTTACTTTTGTTTATTCATAGATATTTCCACGTTTTCATTTTAAAAAAAATATATATTAAAAGATTCTGATAAATATATATGTATTAAAAGATTCTTACTCTAACATTATTAGTATATTGGCTATTTTAATATATATATAATAAAATATTGTAATAAAATATTTACCTGTTTGTCTCACAGTTTATTACGTTCATCATACCCTCTTCACATTTTTTATTTTTCTACAATTTTTAATTGGTTGCTACTCTTTCAATCTAGATTTGAACTTTTAATTTTAGTTTTGACTCTTGATGATGTTTACATTTGGCTGATGTAGAGACCATAAATTACTCAAATGCAATATAATATGGCAAGAATCAACCGAAAAGATGAAGTTAGGGATTTTGATTTGATGGATTCTTCCAAATTATGCGATATGCGATATGGCTGCTAGAATCAAACATCTAACATTGATTTTTTGAAAGAGGTTTAGTTCGCCAAATATCTTTGTGGAGTAGAATTCAAGCGGTAATCATCCCCTTCTTCTAGTAGGGTTTGCCTACATTCTATTTCATAGGTTACATTATTCTCCACAGATGCATGCTCGTGTGATATTTATTTTTAAAAATAAATAATAATTGATTGGGGAAAAATTCGAATATTGTTAAATGGGCTTTTTTCATGGGACTGCCCAACAAACCTAGCCCACACGCATGCCAATGGCCCATAGGAGCATCGTCCTCGGGTCACCCACAAGCCCACACCTGCTCAGGGGCCCGGAACGCAACCCTAGGGGCTTCCTATAGGCCCAATGACTCTGTAACTGACGGCCCAAGCGGGCAGTCCAGGTAAAATTTCTATTCTACCCCTTTCCCGAAAAGTCTATAAATAGTGACCTGCTTTCCTTGGGAAAGGGGTTGGGCACTGTGGAAGTTTACTCTCTATAGCATTCACATCCTTTGGAACACACAACTGATTTGACCGTCGGAGTGGCGTTCCCCGGACTACAACCCGGGGTTGGCCTTTTTTGCAGGTCAGAGCACAAAGAGCCGAGGACGACGTCGTGTTGATCGCCAGCTATCAGATAAACCCGTCCCTTCGTCCCACGTCATCAACACAACCACAAACCGATTCCCGGCGAAATCAGATTGGCGCCGTCTGTGGGGAAGGGATGGTAGCGATGGTGGTCAATGATGCAACACGAGCGCGAACTCGCAAAGATAAAGCCCCAGCCGTAGGCACCTTTGTGCCGCCCATAGTAGAGGATGCCTGTGAGAGTTCTCGGGCGAGCCCTCGGGCAGAGACGGCGTCGCCCCAGGAGCGCGAGACCTATGTTACGGTGGACGCGCTGAAAGGCCTCATGTCCATTATGGCGAACACTATCACGTGGCAGGTAACCGAGCAGGTCAGGAAAGCCCTAAAGATGACCGGCATGGACGAACATCTCATCCTTATTGAGCGCCCTACGGGTCGGACAGGACATTCCCGACATGAGGAACCAATGTCCCTGCGACCCCTGGACCACGCCCGTGAGGTCGCGCGGTCGGCTGGACCAACCGCCTTCCCGGCGGGCGGCAAGAAGGTCGCGCCACACTCGACGTCGTCAGCCGATCCGAACGTGGAGGGACCGTAGCCTTAGCAACCGCTTCCACCCCCTACGCGACTCACTCGCGAAGAACCGGTTGGCTTGAGGAACAGGAACAGACCTCCCGCCCGCAAGGGGATAGGTTAAGTGGTCGCCGCCTTAGTCCGGACCATTGCACTAACCGGGACCGTACGCGAAGCCCACCGGCAAGAGAAGTACGCGGTCAGGAGCTGCGCATGAGAGACCACTACCCCCATGGGGAACTACGGCGCGACCAAGACAAAAGGAGTCCTTCGATGGTCGAGGTCGAACGCCATCCGGGCACCCCCATCAAAGTGTCTGGGACGGCCGCTCGCTCGGCCATCCCTTCTATCTCAACCACTTTCCGCTCCGAGATTGTAAACGCTGCAAGGTGCGGGAAGGTGAAGATGTCGATGGCCGATTTATATGACGGGACCACAGACTCGGAAGAGCACCTGGGAGTCTATAAAGTCCAGATGTACGTGTAGGACGTGGACGACGCCTCCTACTGTCGCTACTTTCCCACCACCTTGAAGGGGGTAGCGCAGTCCTGGTTCAACAGCCTACCCTCGGGGAGCGTAGCCTGTTTCCAAGATCTGCCCAAGAAATTTGTTAGCCAGTTCATTACTAGCCGCAAGGAGAGGCGAAGTAACATCCACTTGTCGAAGATCAAGCAGGGACCGCAGGAATCCCTTGCCGAATTTGGCAAACGTTTCCATCAGGAGGTAGTCTTAATTCCGAAGTTAGAAGACGGAGTAGCCTACACCTCCTTTTTGAACGACCTTAAGAACGGGCGTTTTAAGTTCTCCTTGGCGGAACAAAAGGAGACGACATTGGGTGAAGCTCTGAGGAAGGCCGCAGACTTTATCTGCGCCGAGGGCACGAACGCTCCCAAGAAGGCTAAGGCTCC
The DNA here is from genome assembly GCA_017589665.1 of Selenicereus undatus. Classification (NCBI taxonomy): domain Eukaryota; kingdom Viridiplantae; phylum Streptophyta; class Magnoliopsida; order Caryophyllales; family Cactaceae; genus Selenicereus; species Selenicereus undatus. The sequence continues at coordinate 54,467,976 of JACYFF010031954.1, forward strand.
GCGGGATAGGGGTTTCACTCGTGGTGAAAGGAACCCTGTCCCTCGTGATAGCAGGCCGCAGTTTGAGACTCCTGACGCCCGGTTCACTACCAATGCCAAGAGCATTCTCATGGAGGTGCGGGGGCAACCCATGCTGCAGCGACCGCCTCCTATGACCACAACTCCCATGTCGTAGAACGCCCGAAAATACTATGAATTCCACGAACAAAGAGGGCACACCACAACCGAATGTAGGGAGTTGAAGAAAGCCCTCCATGAGCTCGCGGATAAGGGGCAGATCGATCAGTTCCTAAAAAAGGGTCGCGGTTCCTCCGAGAAGAACAGAACCCCAGGCCACCCCAGCCGCGAGACGAAGAATGTTCCACGGAGATCGTGGCTACCATTGTGGGCGGCCAAATGGAGGATATGATGCGGTCAGTTTGGAAGGCCCAGCTTCGAAAGGCGCAGCAGGTGCTCACCATGGAGCAGGGGTCCTGCCTCACAACACCAACAATGGTCTTTGGAGGAAAAGACGCCTCGTGCCTCACTTCCCCCCACAACGACCCTTTGGTGGTCGAAATGAAGATCGCAAATGCAATTGTGCGACGGATCCTTGTCGACACAGGCAGCTCTGTGGACATCATAACATGGGATTGCTTGCAGAAGCTCTCCCACCCAGGGCGAGAGGTCGTCCCCATGACAAAATCCTATCTTGGGATTCGATGGGCAAAAGGTGCTTCCTACAGGAACGGTCCACCTCCCGGTGCGATTCGGGGACAAGACCTGTTTCAGAAGCCTGGAAATCGATTTTCTAGTGGTCGATGTGCCCACGGCCTACAATGTAATGATCGGGCGGCCCACCCTCCACAAGGCAAAGGCCGTAGTTGCCGCCTAACTTCTCCAGCTCCAATTTGAGGCAGACGACGGAGCCATAGGTGAGCTCCGGGGGGGCCAGCGAACGGCACGAGAGTGCTACCTGGTAAGCATAAAACCCTTCATAGAACGGACCAGAGACCGCGAGGCTAAAGGGTCGTCCGAGACGATGAAGCGGGCTAAAGAAAGCCCTATCATTCCAACCCCCGAGACATTGGGGATCCACTCCGTCTCCCTTGAACCTCCGCAATCTCGGCCAGAGGCCGCGGACCACATACCACTCGCGGAGGGGCGGCCCGAGCGTAGCGTACAGCTCAGATGCGACATTGCACCACCAGAGCGGCTGCCCATCATCTCGCTCCAGCGGGAGTACAAAGACATCTTCGCTTTCGGACCCGAAGAAATGGCCGACATCGTCGCCATTGTCATAGAACATCGCCTAAATGCCAATCCTCGGCACATAGGCCCTGAGCACGAGGCCGCAGCAAACACGGAGGTCCCGAAGCTCCTGGAGGCGGGTTTCATTTGGGAGTGCCAGTACCCCGAATGGATCTCGAATGTGGTATTGGTGAGAAAGATGAACGACACTTGGAGGATGTGTGTGGACTTTACAGACCTCAACAAGGCCTGCCTAAAGGATAGCTATCCCTTACCGAAGATTTACAAACTGGTAGACGCTACGGCCTGTCACGCCCTATTGAGCTTCATAGATACCTTCTCGAGGTACCACCAAATACCCCTATGCCGGAGGACCAGGAGAAGACGATGCTCATAACAAACCGTGGTCTCCACTGCTATAAAGTGATGCCATTCGGTCTCAAGAATGCCGGGGCGACCTACCAGCGCCTAGTCAACAAGCTGTTCGAGCCTCTTATTGGACAGACCATGGAGGTATATGTGGACGATATGATCATCAAGAGCAAGCTTGAGAGCGACCATGGAGGCGATTTTGGGGTTCAATATGAAGCTCAACCCGAAGAAGTGCGTCTTTGGGGTTCGATCGGGCAAATTTCTTGGTTTCATTATTAGTCATCGCGGCATAGAGGCAAACGCGGATAAGATTCAGGCCGTGCTTGATATGAAACCACTCCGAAGCGTACGGGAGGTGCAGCGCTTGACAGGCTGCATAGCCGCCCTCGGACGGTTTATGTCCTGTTTCGCCAACAAGTGCTAGCCTTTTTTTCGTGTCCTGTGCCAACGGAACAATTTCAAGTGGGATGGACAGGCCGACGAGGCCTTTCAGGCTCTGAAGTCGTACTTGGCTCAGCTACCCCAGATCGCCAGTCCCGTAGAAGGGGAGGCCTTGATTTTATATTTGGCCGTGTCGGAACACGCGGTTAGCACGGTCCTTGTGGCCAGGAGAGCACGGGAACAGATACCGGTGTATTACGTGAGTCATGCCTTAGCAGGCGCAGAGATGAATTACCCCCTCATCAAAAAGTTTGCGTTTGCCCTAGTGATGTCTAGCCAATGGACGCCTCGGGACGCCTTCTAAAATGGGCCATAGAGCTCTCGCGTTACGATCTTGTCTTCGAGCCACGACGGGCCATCAAGGCCCAAGCGCTAGCTGACTTCTTAGCCGAGAGCACGACATCTGCGGAGGAAGCTCCCCAACCACAGCCCTGGAACTGGTACGTATATGGCTCGTCAACTAAGGATGGTAGTGGGGCCGGTCTCATTGTGGAAAGCCCCGTTAGAGCGCGGTACGAGCATGCCCTCAAATTCATGTTCAAGGCATCCAACAACGAGGCCAAATACGAAGCCCTCATCGCAGGGCTCGAGCTCTGTCACACCGCCGGGGCTGCCCACGTCCAGGCTTTCTCTGACTCCCAACTCGTCATCAGCCAGCTTAACGGGGCCTATGAAGTGAAGGATGAGGTGATGGCCGCGTATGTTAGACGGGTTCGCGAAGCCACTAAGTTGCTCAGGCATTTCACCATCACGCACATTCCCCGTTCGGAGAACCGATAGGCGGACGCCCTGTCGAAACTGGCAAGCTCCTCTGAAGACGGCCAGCCGAAGAACATTCAATGGCAAACTCTAACAGACAGAAGCATCGCATTGAATGAGGTAGCATGGCTGGACCGGAGCCCCACATGGATGGAACCTATCTGCTCTTACCTCGCCGATTGCACGTTGCCCACTGATACTAGGGAGGTGGAAAAGATAAAGAGATGGTCCAACTGGTTCGTGTTGTATGAGGGGATTCTCTACAAGCGATCCTTCGCCCACCCTCTTCTACGGTGCGTAATCCCGGCGGAAGGATAGAGGATCTTGGAAGAGTTGCATGAAGGCATTTGTAGCTCACACGTTGGAGGGCGGGCGTTTGCTATGACGACTCTCCGAACCGGCTACTACTGGCCCAACTTACGGGAAGATGCAATAACGCTAGTACGGACTTGTGACAAGTGCCAAAGGTTTGTGCCCATCCAAGGGGTCCCCTCTACTCATATGACGCTGATAGTCAGCCCACTACGGTTCACCACATGAGGGATGGATATTCTTGGCCCCTTTCCCAAAGCCACGGGCCAGCGTAAGTACCTTTTTGAGGCCGTAGACTACTTCACCAAGTGGATCGAAGCGGAGGCCATCGCCTCCATTACCACAACAGAGGTGCGCAGGTTTATCTGGCAGAACATCATCACCAAGTTCGGCATTCCTCGAGCCATGATTTTCGATAATGGCCGACAATTTGATACCAACAAGCTCACCGATTACCTCAGTAGCTTAGGCTGCTAGGCTCACTTCATCGCCGTGGCGCACCCTCAAGCCAACGACCAGGCCGAGGTGGCCAATAAATCCATCCTCCATGGGTTACAGAAAAAGCTTAGCGACGCCAAGGGCAAATGGGTGGACGAATTGCACGACGTTCTATAGCACCTCCGCACCACAGAGAAGACAGCCACGGGGGAGACCCCTTTCATGCTCGCCTACGGTTCAGAAGCTGTGCTGCCAGCCGAAGTGGCCCTACATACCCACCGACTGACAACGTTCCAAGAGACTACAAACAACGCGGCCCTGCGTGAAGCCCTGGACCTCCTCCCGTCCGTTCGCGGCGACTCCCTACTCTGTGAGGCTCTTTATAAACTTCTTGTTGCGCGGTTGCACAACCGTACCGTCCGAATACAGCCGATCCTAGTAGCGGATCTTGTACTCCGGCACACAGAGAGCGTCGCCCGTGTAAGGGAACATGGCAAGTTGACTGCCAATTGGGAAGGGCCATATAGGGTAGTTTCGCAAATACGCCCCGGTACATATCAATTGGAGACCCTCCAGGGCATCCCCAATCCCGGGCATGGCATAACAGCAACTTGAGAAAGTATCACGTTTAGGCCTTGTACTTGTTTGCCCCTTATGCACGACCCTTGTGCTCCTTGAAGTAATGAACATTCACGCCATTTTCTCTGCGTCTACTTGTGTCCTGATTACGCTCTTAGACCCTCAGGGGGCTAAGGGCCCAATGAGCACGGCCACAAGGCCAGTCGCTATGCTCTTAGTTCCTCTGGGGGCTAAGGGCCCATGAGCAAGGCCACAAGGCCGGTCACTACGCTCTTAGACCCTCAGGGGGCTAAGGGCCTAATGAGCACGGCCTCATGGCCGGTCGCTGCGCTCATAGACCCTTAGGGGGCTAAGGGCCCAATGAGCACGACCACAAGGCCGGTCGCTACGCTCTTCGTCCCTCAGGGCCCAATAAGCACGACCACAAGGTTAGTCGCTAAGCTCTTAGTCCCTTTTGGGGCTAAGAGGCCATAAGCACGGCCACAAGGCCGGTCGCTACGTTCTTAGACCCTCAGGGGGCTAAGGGCCCAATGAGCACGACCACAAGGTCGGTCACTACGCTCTTAGTCCCTTAGGGGGTTAAGGGCCCATGAGCACGGCCACAAGGCCGGTCGCTACGCTCTTAGATCCTCAGGGAGCTAAGGGCCCAATAAGCACGACCTCATGATCGGTCGCTACGCTCTTAGACCCTCAGGGGGCTAAGGGCCCAATGAGCACGACCACAAGGTCGGTCGCTATGCTCTTAGTCCCTCAGGGGGCTAAGGGCCCAATGAGCATGACCACAAGGTCGATCGCTACGCTCTTAGTCCCCCTGGGGGCTAAGGGCCCTTGAGCGTGGCCTCATGGTCGGTCGCTACGCTCTTAGACCCTCAGGGGGCTAAGGGCCCAATGAGTACGACCACAAGGTCGGTCGCTATGCTCTTAGTCCCCCTGGGGGCTAAGGGCCCTTGAGCACGGCCTCATGGCCGGTCGCTATGCTCTTAGTCCCTCTGAGGGTTAGGGGCTAAGCTGCGAGCAATCACGCACACCCCTTGTACTTTCGTTTGAGGGCCACCCTTATATGGATGAGTGAAGAAACGGAATACACACAGACGAAAGAACACACAACGAAAGAACAAGTGGAAAACATAAACATGGCTGCATAAAGAAAGGGAAGCATGTCCTTTTTTCATTAAAAACTGCAATTGTTACAACCGGTACAAGGAACGCAGCAACAAGATAAGGGGATGGGGGCTACGCGTTGGGCTCACCACTATCTCTTTGCTCCTCCTCAGATAGGCCGACCTCGACTTCTAAAGGATTGGTGGCCTCGTCAGCGGCGGCATCACCCTCGGACGGAGGGGTAAACTCTACTTCCTCAGGATCACAACCCTCCGCAACGGTGCGTTCGCGCTCGTCAACGAATTTTAGATAGGCCTCAAACTACTGGTCATCACTGAACTTACCCGCGAGGGTTAGCATGACCTTCCGGAGGTAGAGTATGATGTCAGAGCGGCCCTGTTGGTAGCCCTGCTCCTTGGCTTGGACCATCTCGGCCGCGACCCTTTCCAGCTGACACCGCAACCCCTTTTTTGCGACCTCGCGAGGCTCAAGGTCCGCCTGCAACCTTTCGCAACGCCGCTGGTACCGTGATGCCACTCCCTCTAGGCACCGGCATTCCGCCACGACCTTCATTCCTTCAGCAAAAGCCTCCGCCATGCCGATCTCCTCCTCAGATACAGGTCGAGGATCCGAAACCCTGGGGGTCGCCAGATTCCAAGACTTGACTATTTCCTGGACAAGAGAGAGTCGAGTGTTGGGGTCTACTTTGATGAAGCTACTCGAGGGGCACGAGGAATGTGCAGAAGTGCCGCCCAGAGCTGTGGTGAAAGCTCCTGCAGCTCGAGCAGGGGTGTGGTATCCCTGCCCTGGAGCAGCCCGCTCTCCCGATGACCGTCTAGCCGACTGTTGAGTGACCGGCCCTTCGACGTTCGTCAGCCCTAGCTGAGGGGCCTCATTGTCGGTCTCCCCGGGTGTCCCCTCGGTCCTTCCCGCGGGGCAAGCTCAAGATAGGTCTCTTCCCGCGGGGCGTGAGGGAAAGGGCCTGCGAAAAATAAGTTAGCTTCCGTGCTGCTTCCGTTGAAAGAAGAAAGGAGGAAGGGTCATACGCCATACCTTCCTAACCTATTGAGCAACGACAAGCTGCCTCTCTTCCTCCCGCCTGAGCTCGACGTCAGCCGTCACGTCCCCGGTCTCGAAAACCGTCAGACGGACCCTCGCTTGATCTGCACAAAGACAAACAAGTCAGGTCAGCACCAAACGTATATTTAGAAGGCCTCCAAAATAATAATTTGTAATTTTAGTTATCTTTAAAAAATAATTGAATTTCTATAATTTAAAAGTCATTGGATTTCTATAATTTAGAAGACCTCCAAAAATTTGCATAACATTACTAGATTGAGTATATTTCGCATATATAGTTGACATATAGTAAAAATGAAAGCTTTTCTCATGCGTATATTTTGTTTTATCAAAGGATTACGTATTTGTTTTTGGTACTTGTCCTACTATTGTTTTATTGAGTTATTATGAAGGATGCATATATTTTTTCTTTTCCTTTTGATGGCAGAAGTGACTTGATCTATTTGGAATGCCCCAACTTAGATTTATCGAATTCCCTCAGTCCTCTCCCTACTGCCAAGAAAGGTTTTATTGTCTTGGTTGTAATAATAAAATCGTACAACTATTTTGGATGCAACTTTCCTTTTTTAATGATAAATAAAAAAGAAATTTCACCAAAGTAGTCATTTATCATTGATAAATGTTAACAAAATAGAGATCAGTTGAACCCAATCATAGTTCCCATATAAAATGATCATAATTTTAATTCAAACTATCAATTTTGATGTAAAAGTTCATAATTTTTTTTGCTGTTGAAATTTAGACATGAGAGTCAGTTACCTTGGCTAAAATATAGTACATTTGTCTTTTGATAGACAAATATAATATATTTATTAAATTTAATTTAAGTTATTTCTCCTTTATGTCAAATTACGAAAGATATCACTGGCTTATTGGTCAATTTTTTTATTAAAGACATATTCCTTTTCCGTCATTGCTATTTGGGTTGTGCTTCATATTTGTAAAAGAATAACCGAAATAGAATAATATGCCAAAATGCCGTAAAAATTATACAAAACTATGTATGTGAATAATTTAAAGACTATTGTAAACACTTGACTAATCAATTGATCATATGCAATTGTCAAAATAGTGCAACAGGGCACCTGCAGAATAGAGTATAAATAGCAAACCTGAGACATGCATCAAGATACCTCTTAAATGAAATGAAAAACTAAAAATGTCCTAATCTGACCGGAAAGCGCCATGAAAGTAGCCATCTTAATTCAGGTTTCATAAACTCACTTAAATTTCTCTTGAAATGTTGCTATATCAGTATCACATTGCTGATGCGAAGATATTACACAAAGATATAGTAACATTCGGGAAAATTGTACGAAGGACCTTAAGTTTTCACATATTATGAGGTACGTTAACTTCTAATGAAACAAATTTATAGGTCCCTATTCTATGTTAAATGAGGTAATTATCCTCATTAAAATAAAATAACTGATGAAAAAGCAAACTAAAAATAAAAATAAAAATAAAAATAAAATTTATCAAACATGAATATAAAACAATTCACAAAATCTATTAAAAAAACTACTAATAACTGAATTAAATAAATATTATAAATTACATCAAATATTCAAGTAAAATCATTAAAAAATATATAATTCTCTTAAAATTGTAACCCATCAACAACCATTCAAGTTGTAATCGCAAATTAGAAAGATTGAATTTTTTTATATTGATTTGATTTGAATGGGTACAATCTCTACGAATACAAAAATCATCTGATTATCTCTCTTTAAGGATGGATTTTTCAACACTTGAATCAAGTGGGGTAGGGACTTATTTATAGGAAAGCCTCCCCCTTGAAAGTAAAGACAGGCCTTGACTTGGGTTTTGGGCTTTGACCTAGGTTTTGGGTCTTTCAATCAGGCTTTACCCTAGACTACTTTGACTTTCGTTTGTTTGACTTTACTTTGACTTTGACTTGGTAATCTCCCGGCCTTAAGCCGAGCATTGACTGGGAAATCGCCTCGAATTTTGACCGAAAGTTGACTTGGGAGTCATTTTTTGACGTTTGACTTGTGAGTTGATGTATGTTTTAGCCTTTGACTTTGACAGCGCCATGACTTGGACGTCGTTCGGGCTTTAGGTTGTGACTTGACTTGGTAGTCGTCTTGAGCCACGGTTTGGGCTTTGACTTGAATTTTGATTGAGCCTGGATTTGGGAGTCATCTGAGCTTCATCTTAGGCTTGACTTGTGAGTCTTTTGGGCTTGATTAAATTAATTAAAAGAGTTGACCCAATTAATTAATTTAATTAATTTTGGTACGGCACGAATAATTTTTTTAATGCCTACAAATTGCCCCCTCGAGACAAGGTCACGTACAAGACTATTGTCGTACAAGCGTGACCGAAGTCTCGATTTGCTTTCATGAAGCACATGCGTTTTCTTTATGATCTTTATCTAACATTTGCTCACAACAAATGATTGAATAAAGCTTCAACATGCTTTGTTAAATTTGAATTTTTTTTTTGAAAGCTTGAACCAATGAATAATTTGTTTTCCTTTTGTCAAAGATTTAGGGAATGTGGATTGGATCTAGGAAATGATGGGAAGGCAGACCCAAAATATGGCCCGACTGTAGCTGGCCCAATGCTAGGGCCTGGCCCTGCTCTCCCTCCCATTTTTTTTTTGTTTTCTTCATATGTTTCTTTCTTGCATGGGCCGGCCCTGACTTCTCTTCTTTGACTCAGCCCAACTTGAGTTTACTTCACTTAAGGGACCATGTGAGGGGCACGTGACCCCGGTCTGGCTTCTCTTTCCCTTCTCTTTTCTGTTGGGCTGGGTCGTGATTCCTTCCCCCCCCCTTTTTCTCCTTTCTTTCACATTTGGGCTGGTTTGCTGCGTGGTTTTATTTCATTTAGAGCACGCATGCCACTCACGTGACATAGCTGCCCTTCTCCCTTCCTCTTTTCGCTTGGGCTGGGCCGAGATGCCCTTATTTCTTTCTTCTTTTTTTTTTAAATTCGTGTTGGGCTAGCCTAAAGTTTATTTACCCTTTCTCCTTTTCAACCCAGCCTATCTTCTTAATTCACTTAAAGCCACGCGGGACGCACGTGATGCCCAACCACTATTCCCCCTTGTTCTTCCTTGCTTCCTTCGCACAACGACCAAATGCCCAAACATCAGTGACCCTTTGCCCAGCCTTTCTTCTTCATTTCTTGCCTCTTCATCGCTGCAGCACACAGCCACCCGAAACCCTCGATGCCCTCGACTGCTCAAGCTAGTGTTGCTTCTGGTTTTGCTGGTGAAAGCTCTCTCCAAAGGCTTGATCTTTGCACACTATTTTCATCATCTTTATCGTTCTCCAACCCCCTGAAACTCAGAACCCCCTGTCTAGCCACCCCCCAATCGCTGTTGTTGATGCAACTGGTTTACAAAGGAGGTCATCCCTAAAACTTGGTCTTTGCCACCATTTTTTGGTCAAAGGTATAGCTTCTTCTTTGGTAACAGAGCAAGCTCCTTCTCTTGTCATTATTGTGCTTGACTCACCCTTTATTGTTTTCGTTGAATCAGCTAGAGAGGCCAAAGAACCATTCTTTTGTGCCTAGAAAAATTTCCTTGGACCACCATAAAAGGCAAGGTAATAACCTTGACCCCTTTTCTTTCCTTCTCTTTTTTTTTGGGTTTGATTGAATGCAATGAGAGTGAAAAATAATTTGGGCAAACTCTTTTGCGTGTGAGCAATAATCAATGCCCTGTCTTTTTTTTGGTTTGATTCGAAGGGAACATTGGTGTGAGCAATAGACTTGTCATGCGTGTGAGAAGGAGCGAGAGACTAAAAAGATTCAAGCTTGGCTTACAATGTGTTTCGGGTAGAATTTTGGCAAATTACTCCAAAGTGTTATCTTCCCTACTGTTTTGCATTTAGCAGCATTTGTTGCTGTTTACTGGTTGTACTTTGCCCTTATTCTCTTCCTTTGAATATGAATGACAAGTCCCTTTTTTTTTTCTTTTTTGTGCATTGAATAACTTGAATAAAGACAAATACCAATCTGTGGGAGTAAGAATTTTTTTGGCCAAATTATGTGCAAAATGAGGAAGGTTTTCTTCTCTTGAGAACTTGGTTTGGTTTGATTTGGGAAATTTAGCGCATGTCGATTTTGGTTTTTTTAATGAGGGTTTTTCTTTTTTGAGAATTTGGGTTTGCTTTGATTTGGGAGAATTAGGAGAATTTGGGTCTTGAAGGGGGTTTATGGGTGGTTTTTTTTTTCAAATTTCTTATTGTCCGAATTATCGGGCCCCCTTTTTTTTCTGGATGAATAAACGTTGCCAGTGCTCCTTTTTTTTTGGATGATCAACCCCTTTTTTATTTGATGCTCATTGAGTCATGGGCTGCTTGTCACTTGGGATTTTATTGCAATTTGCAATGTTGCGTCTTGGTCTCGAAGGACTTGTATTTTTTTTTGTTTGATGATCATGAGCAATGAAGGCGGAAACCTTGACTGAAATGAGACCAAAGGAAGCCACTTCATTAGTCTTGAAAGTCTTCTCATGCCTGCTTACGCCGTTGTAACATGGAATTCATTTATTATCGCATTTTTCGCGCATCACGACGCCATGCTCACTTGCTGAAAGATCGCATTTTTTTTTTCGCTTGTGCTTATTATTATTATTATTATTTTGAATGGCGAGATCCCTTTTTTTTGTTTTGCTCTTGTATTGTTGCTTGTGCAGGTTGAAGAGCCATTTGAAGAACCACTTTTGACACGGTTCGTCGCTTGGCTATGGGCCTTGAACGGAACTGATACGCATGAAAGTGGTGTGAAGACTTCAAGAACCACTTGTGACAAGGTTCGCTGCTTGGCCATGGGCCTTGAACAGAATTGATACGCATGAAAGTGGTCTGAAGACTTGAAGAACCACTTATGACACGGTTCGTCGCTTGGCCATGGGCCTTGAACGGAACTGATACGCACAAAAGTGGTATGAAGACTTGAAGAACCACTTGCGACAAGGTTCGCTGCTTGACCATGGGCCTTGAATGGAACTGATACGCATGAAAGTGGTTAGAAGACTTGAAGAACCACTTGCGATACGGTTCGCCGCTTGGCCATGGGCCTTGAACGGAACCGATACGCACGAAAGTGGTATGAAGACTTGAAGAACCACTTGCGAAACGGTTCGCTGCTTGGCCATGGGCCTTGAACAGAACCAATATGCACGAAAGTGGTATGAAGACTTGAAGAACCACTTGCGACACGGTTCGCCGCTTGGCCATGGTCCTTGAACAAAACCGATAAGCACGAAAGTGGTATGAAGACTTGAAGAACCACTTGCGACATGGTTCGCCACTTGGCCATGGGCCTTGAACAGAACTGATACGCACAAAAGTGGTATGAGCAGTGAGGAGCAGCTAGTGTGACCGTCAACCAACGTTTTGATTGATTTTGCTCCACACTTCACCCTTCTTTAGCATTTATCTTGTTTAGACGCCGCTTTGCTTACTGATTTCTTTCCTAAAAAAGAAATTAACTTTATGTTTGCTTCTGTTCTCAGGTGATTTATAATGGTACATCTTGAGGAGTTTCAGCGTGATGGCAGGCCTCTTCTTTCCGCAGCGGATAAGGAAGACGACAATCCTCTGTCAGGCAGCTGCTTCTAAATCTACCATTCTTTGAGGAGACTGAAAGCCAATTAGATGCCTATTATAGAACCGTCATCCTTTCCTTCGAATCTTTCTATCCGAGTGGAAAAGGGAGCAGAACATGGTTCCATCGGGTACTTTCTGCAGAGCACATATCATGCCAAATCCAACCTTCTCACTGTTTTCCTTGTGCTTGGGCGTCGCATCATATCTGGGTAGTCCAGATGGGGCCTGAAAATGCTCCTCTATGGAGACTTCGACTATATTCCGTTGTTCCGGGAATGGACAGAGCATGTGCTAGATTGTTTTGAGGCACACTTGCGAAGATGCGCTTTATATGAGGCAGTGTATGCCTCGCTCTATTCTTACAGCTACGATATGCATGTTGTGCGTGCTTTTTATGAGAGTTGGTGTCCTACCACCAACACTCTTCACACAATATCCAGAGAAATGTCTATCTCATTATGGGATTTGCACAAGCTTGGTGGACTCCCAATTAATGGCAAAATCTATGACGAGACCATCCCCTGCCTCCAAGCCTTTGAGCACCGGGACAAGCAAAACCTGAGGACTATGCCATCTTCCTGCAAGTTTTTGTTCGCTACTTTTAGATGTTTGGAAAGGATGCCTATCTGTGAGAAAGGCATCAATGCTAAGGCTTGGATTGATTTCTGGTGCAAGAAGAAGCTCATCCACAACCCACCAACACGGTGTCGCTCGCGTAACTCGACTCCCACAAGGGTGCAAAATCCAAGTGTTCAGATTCAACCTCAAGATCCTTGCTGGAGTCGTGAGGAGTTAGAAGTCTTCAGAAGCTTGGGGGTTCCCAAAGAGAGGAGGGAAAGCACCTATCTTGCAGCGTATTGTTCAGACTGAAATTATTACATTTTTTTGTACCTTTTATTACCTAATATTTACTCGAAATAAATTATTAATTTACGATTTTAATATTATTTTTATTTATTTTGTAGGGATTGAAAAATTGAAAGAAATGAATAAAATGCATTGGAGCTGGACCAAGAGAAGGGAAAAGAAGGAAACAGGCCCAATAGAGTCGAAGCCCACGCGCAACCAAACTTCCTCCTCAGCAGGGTTTGGCCCAGTTTGCTTGCTCAGCTCCTTTCTCCCTCTCTCTCTGCCCAGCTCTCACCTCTCCTCCCTCCTGCTTCTTTCTTTCTTTCCTTCCCCCTTTGAACCGAGGCCCATCTTCACCTCTCCTCCCTGCGGCCCAGTGCCTTCAGCTGTCCCTCTCCAAGAGGCCAGACTTCCTCTCTTTCTCCCCATCTCACTT
>JACYFF010031954.1:54489706-54545319 GCA_017589665.1 Selenicereus undatus
TGCATGCTCTAGGTATGTTAAGTATATAGTAATTTAAGTTTGTTAAGTATGCTAATAGTATTTTATTATTTTTGGTTGGGTTTGTTTAATTAGATGAAGTGTGAAATAAGGTGTTTAATTTTCAAGATTGATGCTTATTGAGGTTTATGTGGATAAATAATATTGTTATGTTAAAAATTGCCTAAAGTGTTGGACATTGCCTGATTGGGTATCGACATGGCCTAAAGTGACTACTGATATCCATTTTCAAATTCCGGGATTTGAGGAAAATGAACATAATTGGACAAAGCAAAGTATCTTTTGGGAGTTGCCATATTGGAAGCATCAACTTTTGAGGCATAACCTTGATGTTATGCATATTGAGAAAAATTTAAGTGAAAATATAATAAACACAGTGATGGATGTTCCTGGAAAAACAAAGGATGATATCAAAGCAAGAATGGATATGTCTATTCTGTATAGTAGGCAAGAGTTGAACTTGGCTACAAGAGGGTCAACTAATAGATTGTGTGAGCCAAAAGCCAAGTTTGCACTGTCATTACCTCAAAAAGGGTTGTTTGTCAATGGTTGCGGGAGGTTCATGTGCCTGATGGTTATTGTTGTAATGTGGGAAATTGGGTGGATCCATCTAACACAAAGTTGCAAAACATGAAAAGTCATGATCACCATGTGTTGTTGAAAAATCTTCTTCCAGTAGCTTTTGCTGCTCTTCCAGAAGATGTGTCGGGACCCTTGGTCGAATTGAGTGAATTTTTCAGAAACCTATGCTCCAGTGAGTTAAAAGTGAGCATGTTGGAAGAGATGAACAAGAACATTGCTATTACTCTTTGTAAATTAGAGATAGTTTTCCCTCCTAGTTTTTGGAATGTCATGGAACATTTGCCCATTCATTTAGCCGAAGAAGCTTTGTTGGGTGATCCCGTTCAATATCGATGGATGTATCCTTTTGGGAGATATTTTGGCTGGTTGAAGCCTAAGTCAAAGAACAAAGCCCGTGTAGAGGCATCTATGGTTCATGCATACTTAGCGTTTGAGATTAAACATTTCGCGAACTATTATTTTCAGTCAAGCTTGCATCGCCCAACTATTGGGCGTAATGAGGGTATGCAGCAATTCGAATCTCAGATGCCAACTCTATCGGTGTTCAACCGTAAGGGCACTCCATTTGGAAACCGTGGAAAAAGATATCGTACTGAGGCGGAGTACCGTATCGCTCGCCTTCACATTTTACTGAATTGTGATGAAGTCCAACCATATTTGGAGTAAGTATATCAGTTACTGAAATTAAAGTTTCATTTGAATAGTTCACAGTTGTGGAATAATAATTAATTAATTGCACTCGGTGCACATTACAGTTGGTTCAGACATCAATTTTGCGGTCATAATCTAAACGCGAGTGATGTGCAAGTTGACTTATTCATCGAAGCAAATTTTGCACAGTGGTTTGAGTGTAATGTAAGTAATTCATCTGAAGTAAACGTTAAATTCCTAAACAAAATTTTTATTACTCGATCTAACCGGTATTACCTTATTTTTTTCTTCATAGGTTAATTCTTATCGGATGTTTAATGATGAGAGGCAAGATTTTTTGGTGAACTTATCTCATGGACCGATTATGGTAGTGGAGTGTTTTGGTGGGTATAAAGTTAATGGTTATTGGTTTCATACCAAGGCTAGAAATGAAGGTAAAGCAACATATAATTGTGACGTATGTGTCAAAGGAGTTGGCGAAGGTGATGAAGTATCAGGGGATTATTATGGCGTACTTCACGAAATTATTCGTGTTGAATTTACGGGCGAGCCAATTAAAAAATGTGTGCTTTTTAATTGTGAGTGGTTTGACCCGAATGTTCCTCGGGGACTACGTTATCCTAAATTTGCCCCATCTCCTGAGGTTAATCGTGCCAGACGTTACAGAAAGTTTAACCCATTCATATTTGCCGATACTGCTACTCAAGTGGTATATCTTAAGTACCCCGATGGGGTGCCAGGAAAAGCAAATTGGTGGGTAGCTATGCCAAACAACCTCGCGGTGCTCCTAAAGATAAGGACAATCTAGAACTTGCCTATCAGCAGTTAGGAATGACAACCACGAGTGTGGATAATGTAATAGCGACAACATTACTTGATGAAATTGCACCAGCTGATGTTGATGGACATGATTTGGGTGATGATCATGATGGGAATGGTGAACATGATGATGGTGAAGAAGAGGATGAAGAAGGTGAATGGGAGGATGAAGCTGAAGACACTGATGTTGAGGATGATGAAAATATGGTTCTGTAAAATGATGATGAGGAGGATGAGGATGGGTCCCACAATGATTGATTTAATGTTTTCGTTATATGGATATTTAAGCGTGTGCATGTAGTTTTTTTTAATTGCAATCTCAAAGAAACAATTGTACATATGTACTGTAATTTTCTCACTAACAATTTGTGATATATTTGTGCGGTTCTATTTTTTGTTTTCTTATTGTTTGTTAGATGTCTGGACACAATGGTGGACGTGGTTGTGGTCGAACCGTTTGGAATGATGCAGGTAGAGGAGCACCACAACCAACCCCACAGTACGATCCCGCTAAGCAGAACTACGAAACAAACACCTTCACTGGAAATAAACACCTTCACTGGAATGTTTGGGGGTTTCACTGATCCAACTCAACCGTTTGGAAATTATTTTGGCAGTATGAATGAGCAACCTCATATGCAACAACCTTTGTTTGGTGCGGGTATGCAGACACCAATGCAACCCAATATTCCTTACATGGGTGGTGCTTCAGGTACTCCATTACTTTATCAACAGTTTGGCACTGTTAGTCCACATTTCAACGGTAATCAGATGATGGGGCAACCCAGAATGCCAAGCCACTCAGTGCACAACGAAGGGGTCCAAAATGAAGGGGTCGGAAGAGAAAGAAACAGTCCTGCACCTGATAGTGAAACAACCAGCACCATTAATAAGATATATTTACAGCCCGATGGTGACACGTAAGTTCATTATGGACTTTGTAACTTCTTCAGCAGTCATATTCTTTTAATGCCTACAACAATTAATTAATTACTTTTAACAAATTCTTTTTTGGTTCTTAGTTTTGTTCCATATCAGGGTGTAGTCCAGAAAATTGTTGAAAGCTTTGCAGGTAAGTACCCACGTCCTTGGACTAGGTGGGGGGAAGCTCCACAATGTCAGAGAGACATTTGGTTCAATGAGTTCAAGGTTAATTATCTGTACAATGAATTTGAAAGTTGTAACTGGATTGTTTGGAATGTTTAATTACTTACATACTTCAACTTTGGCACAGAAACACTACTACTGGCATCCAGACAATGAAACTCAGATACGGCGTAACTTTGAGTTTAGAGGTGCAGCTCGACTTAGCGACATTCTAGGATATGCCAGGAAGTACAACAAAAAACCAAAGTGGTTACCACCTAGTGTTTGTAATGACATGCTTAAACATTGGAGTGACGATGAGAATTTCAAGAAATTGAGTCAACAAAACAAAAAGAACAGACTGAGTGATGCTGAAGGTTTTGGTCCTTCATTACATACACGTGGCTTAATTCCAATTAATGAAAGGAAAAGGCGTCTGGTAAGGAATGTGATTATTAATAAACGTAAGGAAAAGGTCAAAGTGCAGGTTCTTCTAGCCACACCAACTTCAACCCTGATGATGAAGAGGACTCCCAAACTGACAATGATGATGATGATCCCACAAATTTGTCTGACTTTGATTAATTTTTCCGAACAGTTGTGTGTAGTTTATGTCATCTACGTGGTAATCTAAAATAACTTAAATGTCGTTTTTAATATTTAATTTAGCACCTACTGTACTCTACGTTATCAAATATAAAACTCATTCTTCGTTGATATTACGTATTACTTTTCATAATTTCTTTTTTTTTTTGGCTTTTGTGAACAACCAAATTTTTTTTTAGAAAACATTTTTTTTTTGGTTTTTGCGAACAACCAATTTTTTTTCGAAATTTTTTAAGGGGGGGGGGTTCCGACGGGAAATCCCGTCGGAATTCCCCCTGGCTTGGATCTGTTGCTCGACAGCAATCCGACGGGTCATTCCGACGGGTATTTTCCGTCGGAAATCCCGTCGGACTATATTCTGCGACGAGCTGAATCCCGACGAGCCACTCTGCGTCGGTATTCTCGTCAGAGATTGCTTTTTCCGTCGGTATATCCATCGGAGATTGGCTGTATTTTTGTAGTTCCCGTGGCTGATTTAGACGCTGAGAGTCCGGAGTCCGGTGATGACGCTCATTGGTCCCCGAGAGTTCACCTTGTCGAGAAAAAGCGAGGTCTGGCACCTGACAGTGATAGTGAGCCAGAGTCTGAGGCGAAATTCAGACATGGGGGGCGTAAGAGGCTCAAGACCGCGACCCCAAAGCTGCTAGAGTCAGCCATGGGGATGACTTTTTTGATGACGTCCAAAGCTATTCAGGCGAGCCGGCCAATCTTGAGGACGTATGCACCACTCTTTCACCCTTTACTGTCATTTTCTTTTGCTTTTTTGCTTTGGTTTTGATCAGCATAGAATGATTCCATACTTATCTTGTTTTACCTGTCTTTTTTCTTTTTATTCAGATTGGGGAGTTTGACGTAGCACAAGAGGCGACACCCATCGTAGATGAGCAGTTACTCGAGGATGTTAGTCGAGCTGCTAAATCTTCTGCCCCCAAGGCAACCCCAGGGATTGACAAGGACATTGAGATTGTGAGGAGGCAAACATCCCCTCATGAGGTTGGGAGTTCAGCTTCCAGGGAAACAGAGGCCTTGCGCGCATTAGCTACTCAGAGTCATCACTCAGTTGATGGACCTAACTCTCTCGAGGTGGCCACTAGGGGATTACTTTCTGCTGACACTGATGTTGGCACTCCGGGGGGTTCGAAAGGAAAACTTTCCTATACAGTTGCTCCCTCCACTACTTCCTTCTATCCAGGGCCTGGCTCCCAAAGTATCTTCACGACCGCCATTCGAGTGATGGGGTCCGAGTAGTTGATCAGTTTGAAGAAGTAAAGGGAAAACTTCAAAGTGCCCCCATGATCTACAAAGGAATTGAGCGGCTTTGTGGAGACTTGGCCCCATTGAAGAAGAAGGTGGAGGATTATGGGAGTGTCGTGTCAACCTTCTTATCATTAAAGAAAGCAGCTTCCTCATGCCGCCACCCAGATGATGTGGCGAAGGAGAAGACACTATGCACCGAGCAGGTCAATCTTACGCGCTCACGCATTGCCACTATGCTCGCAGATCTCGGTGCTGTGATGGAGAAACTCAAGAGGGTGGCGCAGAGGATTGTTGATTTGGAGGACGCGCTTTGCCTTGCCTGGGAAGAGGAGCGCCAGCTTAAGGGTGATGTCCAAGTCCAATCTTCCCTATTGGAGGCTGCTGAGTAGGAAGTTAATATGAGATCCAAAACTCTTGCCGACCTCGAGATGGTACCCACTCTTTCTCCTAATGATGCCAAAGAGTTGGAGACGCAAAAGCAGGTCATGCTAGCACTGCAGTCTTCGCTTAATCTCGACACTTGGATGGACACCGATTGATGTTTTGCTCAACTTGTCATGTTCCTTTTTTTTGTAACAAACATTTGTAATAGATTTTGTGTCCTCCTTTATATGAAATTTGATTGCCACCCTGCTGTCTCTCTTTTATTATGCTTGATTGAACTTAATATTTCATTTACCAAGCTACCTACGTACTTATGGAAACATCACAATTCCCAATAAGATCAAGTCATCACGTAGTTCAACAAAATAAATTTTGCATATATTCATTTTGTCGCACACAGTTTATACTCTTGTGGGCCAGGAGTATTAGAACGAAATTTTTTTTGTTTTAGTTTCTTTTTGCTATTCACAGTTTATACTCTTGCGGGCCAGGAGTGTTACAACGGAATGTAACTGTAAAGAATGAGCAGTTTAGGCTCTTGCTTAGGAGCTTTACAATGTCCTATATCAGGGGTATTAACGCTTCAAGAACTTGCCATTTATGGGCCCTACCCGAACCCTTTGTCCATCTACTATCTTATAGGCGCCATTTGAGTACACCTTGTGAACAACATAAGGTCCTTCCCGTTTCGAATCGAATTTGCTTCCTATCTTATGGGTCATGATGATTAGCCTTTTCAGCGCAAGCACCTGATCCCCAACTTGAAACGAGCGTGACCGAACATTTTTATTAAATGCTCTTGCTAGACGAGCTTGGTAGCATTCCAGCTTCTGCTGTGCTTGAAGTCTCTTCTCATCCAGGGCCTCCAGCTCAGCTAAGCGAAGCTTGTGATTTTCGCCTTCTGTTACCCTCTTGTATGACGATGCGCAACGAAGGAATTTGGAGTTCTAATGGTAGTACGGCTTCAACTCCATACACAAGAGCAAAGGGGGTCGACTGTGTTGGCGTCTTGTATGTAGTTCGATATGCCTAAAGAGCCTCCCCTAGTCCGTCGTTCCAATCTCTTTTAGACTTTGTGACAACTTTTTTGAGTAAGCTGCAAAGTGTTTTATTAAAGACTTCTACCAGGCCGTTTGCAGGTGCGTGGTACATTGTTAAGCCAAAAATCATGCATTGTTTTAATAATTATTTCGATTATATTGTATATATTATTTCGTCTAATTTACTTTATTTTATATATTTTTTAGGTTTAGCATTAATAAAATAAAGATGAGAAGAGAGAACGTCGAAGTTCAAGTTTTATACGCTTGGCTATCAAGACGGTCCAAAAATAATAATTTATGGAAAATATTATTTCCACAATTATTTATTCGGGCTAAGGTTACAAGAGTTGGAGAGAAGCTAGAAGATTTACGGGAGAAGGAGTCTAAGAAACAAACCCTAGCTACCTTCCCCTCCATAAAATCATGCATCATCACCATCTCAGGGGGACACCAATCCACGGCTAACCCTTCTGCCTCACAAGGCCACGGCAGCTCCCTCATCACGCCATCCTCCTCCTTCTTCTTCTCATCATCATCATCTTACATCAAGCCACGACACGTATCTCTCATCCTCCCATCAACCTTAATCCCACGACTAACCCTTATCACGAAGCATCATCTTCTCCTTCAGATAACCTCACGGTATATCACCTCCTTCATCATCATCTTTCATGATCATCTTCCATCACACCTCAAACCTCCTTCATCAACACCCACGCCTGCCCTTCAATCTCCACCATCACGACTAAGTAGGATTATTCTATTTAATTTAATTTTTTGTTGTTTAGATTATTGTTAAACATGAATTATTTGGGTGAATTTTGTGATTCTATTTTTAATATGAGTGAGTAAATTTCTTGTGTTTAGTATAATCTATTTCAATCCATGCTAAATTAATTATTTTGAAACAAGTTTCACGCTTTATTGTATAGTTGATTTTTATTCGTGATTCTATAGCGATTAGTATTTATCATTCATGATATTTGTGTTACATTAATTAGAATGCATGGTAGTTAGTTTAATACGAATTCATATGATGGTTTAAAAGGCTTTAATACGTAAAAGTTATAGTCTTTTGGGTATTAGTATCACCCTAATTAATCATGGATGGCTCAAACTCAACTCTTTTAATTAGATAACTGTTATAGATCTTTGTTAAATCAATTTGCTGGTGAATTGGTTACAAGGTGTTAGATGATGTTTTTCTAATACGTAATGCTCTAGTTTGATTAAATTCTTGCGCTAGTGTGAGGGTTATCAAAATTAGTAGGGTTTATATTAGGGCTAGACCTAACAACTATAATATAAGAAAAAATGGGGAAAATCTGCTGGTGGGTGTCTTCTACAGTCTAACTCATGACTAAAATCGATTTGTGTGTTAATGATAAATATTAATTTGCATGGTGGATATAGATTATGCTAAGCACTTTTCATAAATTTGGTATCTTTGATAATTATTTGTTGCCTTTTAGTTAAGTTGTTTAGTTTGTCAATTTTTATTCTTTAATTATTAGCTTTAACTATAAATTTCATTCACCCCCCTAAAGAACGTATTTTAGGAGTGTCTTGGTAATATTAGATCAGCTAGATTTTGATTTTTAGAGTGATTATAATTTTCAGATTTAATTTATATTCTATTTTGCCGTTTAATTACCGGTTTGTTAGAAATTAGGCTAAAAATAGTTCCTTTCGTTTTTTTTCAAGTTTTAATCCATGGGTTGATATAGTGTCCTAATCTGCCTCTATTTAATTTCGGAATTTTTGGAAATTATTTGATAATTTTTCAGAATTATTTCGTGAATTGGATAGGTGCAGGTTTTTATTTCAATAAATCTTAAAATTACATTTTTAATTTTCATTTCACATTTTTTAGGTGTTATTAAGTCCATAAAATTATATCCTTAAATTTGGGTAATTTTGTTATTTAATCTCGTATTTATATTAGTGCAGTTTATTTTTTTCTAATTTCATATTTAATTTTCTGTTTCGTTTTTCTATAGTTAATTTTCTGTGTTAATTTTTCATAAATTCATTACTTATAATTCTAGAGTTATAAGCTTATAAACTTGAAGAATATTAGTTTAGATTACTGTTTGTAATTTTTTAATATCAATTTTCTGTTTGTTATTTTCTGTTTTCATTTTTAGTTGAATATTGTGTTATTATTCTGTTTTTATTTTTCTAGATTATTTAGGATAGCTATTTACTGTTTTATTTTTAGAATTAAATTTAGAATATTTAGGCGTAATATTAAGTATTTTTTTCATATTTTTTATTTTTTGAAATACAAAGAGAAGAAACAATAAATTAGATTAGTAAAATTATTTAGAATTAAACTAGCTTTTTGGCATAATCTTTCCTCATAGGATCGATCCCAACTTTCCTATGCTGTAAATATTATTTATAAAATCGAAGTAGTGGTTAAATTTGTAGCTCCATGACAAACTTTACAAATTTTGGCGCCGTTGCCGGGGAAAGGAAATAAAATCGCTAGTTATTTCTACTTAATTTTACTACTTTTATTGTTTTGTTTTAACTCTAGTATTTTAATATTTGTAGATTGCCCGTAATGAATGAAATTAAGAAGTGGTAAGCAAACTGGAGATGATAGAGAGCAAACGTTGGAAGCTAAAAACAAAGAAAGTTGTCCTAAACCAGTAAGTCTGAAGATTAAAAAGGTAATAATGTTCACTCTTCGGGAACTTGCTGCCCCTAACCTAGAAACCCAACCTATGTCCATTACTTATGCTGTGTTAGATAAATCTTTAAAACTGAACTCTGGATTCATCAATCTGTTACCCAAGTTTCATAGATTAGCTGGCGAGGACCCATACCGTCATATTAGTGAATTCCTTATTACATGCTCTGCTATGGTGCCTGAGGGGATTCTTGAATACCAAATTAGGTTGAGAGTCTTTCCTTTTTCTTTGCTTGGTAATGCTAAAGATTGGTTGTATTATATGCCTGCTGGATCTTTCTCTACATGGACTGCATTGCACAAATCATTTTTAGATAAATTTTTTTCACCATCCCGAATTGGATTTATTAGGAAGGATATATGTGGTATTAAACAAATGAATAGGGAAACTTTTTGTGAGTACTGGGAAAGATTTAATAAACTGTGTGCTAGTTGTCCCCAACATCAAATAACTGAACAATTGTTGATTCAATATTTTTATGAGGGTTTGCTTCCTATGGATCGTAATATGGTTAATGCTGCTAGTGAGGTGGCTCTAGTTAAATAGGATTGTCACTCGGGGAGTACAAAAAGCAGTCATATGTGACATTTGTTGTCTAGAGGGGCATCCTACTGATGCATGTCCTACACTTCAAAAGGGAAATGTTATTGCCGTCTATTCTAACCAAGGTCAAAGGATGTATGATCCATATTCTAACACCTATAATAAAGGATGGAGAGACCACCCTAACCTTAGGTATGGCCCTGGTGTTGACCAAATAACACGTCAACCTTCTAATCAAGATAGGACTAAGTTCTTACTAGAACAAGTCCTTAAGAAGATGGATGATATGTTCCAGATTATGGAGACAACTCTTAAGCAGGTTCAAGAGAGATAGACTGCAACTGATATCATAGTTAGTAACTTGCAGGCTCAAATGCAAAATAGGTTACCATCTCAGCCTTACCCTAACCCTAAGGAGAATGTTAGTGCCATAACACTTAGGAGTGGGAAAGACTTAAAAGAACCTAGGAAGAATAGAGAATTGGAACCTGAGTTAGAGGTCAAAGGGGCTGAACCAGAGTTAGATACACATTCTAATCTAACTACTAAGGAAATATGAGAGAAGAAAAGAGAACCTTATAAGCTAATTCCAACCTTTCCTAGTAGATTTCGAAACCCTACTTCTAAGGTGAATGAGGCTAACCAAGAGATCTTAGAGACATTTAGGAAGGTAGAGATCAACATACCTCTTCTTGATGCTATTAAAAAGGTGCCTCGTTATGCTAAGTTTTTGAAAGAATTGTGTACTACTAAAAGAACGTTAGTAGGGAATGAAAAGGTAAGGTTTTCTGCAGTTTTTCAAAGGAAACTTCCCCCTAAGTGCAAAGACCCAGGTATGTTTTCTGTTCCTTGTAAAATAGGAAATCTTTACTTTGATAAGGCTATGCTTGACTTGGGTGCTTCCATTAATGTTATGCCTAGGTTTGTTTATGACAAACTGAAGTTAGGGGAGTTAAAGAAAACTGGTGTAGTGATTCAGTTAGCTGATACGAGCAGTATTTATCCAGATGGAGTGTTAGAGGATGTGGTCGTCCAAGTGAATGAACTTGTGTTTCTTGCTGATTTTCATGTGATGAACATGGGTGATGCATGTCATGATATTCCCATCTTGCTTGGCAGGCCATTTTTGAAAACAACTAGAACTAAAAGTGGTGTACATGAAGGAACATTAACTATGGAATTCGATGGTGAAGTGATTAAATTTAATATTTTTGATGCCATGAGATTTCTTGTTGATGTGAATTGCGTGTATGCACTTGATGTTATTGACGAGTTGCCCCAAGATATTTATGACGTGCCTAATGAAGATGAATTGTTGACTGTGCTTACTAAGAGTCTTGATCATGCTGAGTTTCAAAAAGTGCCATACTAGGTTAATGATAATCTAGTTGATGTGATAGGGTCTTTATTCCACTTGCAAGTGCATAATGGACCTAACAAGCTTGAATTACCCAAAAATCATGCTAAATTACTTCCCTCTAGCATTTCACCTCCTCAACTGGAATTGAAACTTTTACCTGATAATTTGAAGTATGCTTATTTAGGGGAGAATGAGACTTTTCCTGTCATCATCTCTAGCGCACTTACCTTTGACCAAGAGGAAAAACTTGTTAAGGTGCTTCTTCATAAGGCATCCACTAGTTATCACCACCAAACAAATGGCCAAGCTGAAATATCTAATAAAGAAACCAAGGGCATACTTGAAAAAGTAGTTAGGCCAGACAGGAAAGATTGGAGCCTTAGGCTAGATGAGGCTCTTTGGGCTTATAGGACTGCATTCAAGACCCCTATTGGTATGTCACCTTATAGGTTAGTCTTTGGAAAGCCATGTCATCTTCTTGTTCAGATAGAACATAAGTCATATTAGGTTGTGAAGCAATGTAGTCTTGACTATGAGTTAGTAGGAAGAGAACGTAAATTGCAGTTACAGGAACTAGAAGAGATCGAACTACAGGATCCAGGAGCTTCATGACGTCGAGCCAACGACAGTAAACAAAGGCGCTGGTTGGGAGGCAACCCAACATTTTTTAGGGAAGTACCTACTTAATTTTGCTTTTATTTTCATTATTTCTTTCTTTTTGCATGCATTAGGGAATATGCATGAATTAAGTGTGGAGGTTGCATCCTGCATTTAATTCCTGCAGTATTTATTCTTTAAAAAGAAAAAAAAACAAAGAAAATCGAGAATTTTTTTTGTTCTTATAAATAATGCATGATATGAGTTTATGTTAGGCTTGCTTGTTAAAATTTTTTTTTTTGTAGTTATTCTTTTATGAGTGAAGACTTCTGAGCATGCTAGCTGCCTTTCAGAGAAGTTTGAATTGATCCTCATATATCTCTTTAATGAGTAACCCTCACGATTATTCATCTTATTTGATCATGCATTATATCCGCTTCAGAGAAAACAAAGTGGGCTAACCCATTTCCTAGACTATTGAATTAGTAGAATAATTCATTAAAATTGTGACTTTTCTTGTCTGATTATTATAAAAAAAGAAAAAAAAGTGAAAAAAGAAAAAGAAAAAAGGTTAGATTACCAACATGGGTAAGAATAGGTGGCTCGGAACCTTTTCTCCTTAAGTTTAGGTCTCAAGTGCGCCTTATGTATGGAGTAACACATGATTGGGAGAGTCATGCCCCTTTTTGGGCCGATCAATAACTCGCCCCAAAACTAACAGTCAAAGAGAAATAATGATGAGAATGAATGGTTTGCTCCAGCACCTCTATTCGGGTGAGCGTGAGAAAGGGAGTGTTTAATTTCTAAGACCCTATATGGGCCTCGAATATGTGCGAAAGTGGAGTTTGAAAAAAAAAACAGAAGAAGAAGAAGAGAAAAATAAATACAAGACAAGCTTAGAATCAATTCAATGAGTTATTCTACCAAGTTCAATTGTCTCTACAGCCATACCAAACCTCAATTTTTCTATCATAAATTTTTTTTTAGACCTCTTGATCAGTGTATGCATATTTAAAAGAGTTGGATGATAATTGTTCTTGTAACTTCATTAAATAAATGTTGTGAGGTTGATGAATAAACTCTTTGATGGTAGTTGGATGTCTAGTAGTTATTCACTTGTAGGAGGAAAAACTAATTAATTTTCAATAAAACTGTTTTTCAAACAAGCCAAAGCCTAGTATGAATATCATAGTTATGCATGACGTTATAAGAAAGAAAGAGGGTAAGTTTTTAGGTCAAGTTTAAGCTTTCTTCGCACGAGGACGTCCAAAGTCTAAGTGTGGGGGAATTTGTTAAGCAAAAAATCATGCATTGTTTTAATAATTATTTCGATTATATTGTATATATTATTTCGTCTAATTTACTTTATTTTCTATATTTTTCAGGTTTAGCATTAATACAATAAAGAGGAGAAGAGAAGACGTTGAAATTCGGGTTTTACACGCTTAGCTATTAAGACGGTCCAAAAATAATAATTTATAAAAAATATTATTTTCATAATTATTTATTTGGGCTAGGGTTACAGGAGTTGGACAGAAGCTAGAAGACTTGGGGGAGAAGGAGTCTAAGAAAAAAACTCTAGCTACCTTCCCCACCATAAAATCATGCATCATCACCATCTCAGGGGGACAACAATCCAAGGCTAACCCTTCTGCCTCACAAGGTCACGACAACTCCTTCATCACGCCATCCTCCTTCGTCTTCTTCTCATCATCATCATCTTACATCAGGCCACGACACCCTATCTCTCATCCTCCCACCAACCTTAATCCCACAGGTAACCCTCATCACGAAGCATCATCTTCTCCTTCAGATAACCTCAAGGCATATCACCTCCTTCATCATCATCTTTCATGATCATCTTCCATCATGCCTCAAACCTCCTTCATCAACACCCACGGCTGCCCTTCAATCTCCACCATCATGCCTAAGTAGGATTATTCTATTTAATTTAATTTTTTTGTTGTTTAGATTATTGTTAAACATGAATTATTTGGGTGAATTTTGTGATTCTATTTTTAATATAAGTGAGTAACTTTCTTGTGCTTAGTATAATCTATTTGAAACCATGCTAAATTAATTATTTTGAAACAAGTTTCATGCTTTATTATGTAGTTGATTTTTATTCATGATTCTATAGCGATTAGTATTTATCGTTCATGATATTCGTGTTACATTAATTAGAATTAATGCTAATTAGTTTAATATGAATTCATATGATAGTTTAAAAGACTTTAATACGTAAAAGTTATAGTCTTTTAGGCATTAGTATCACCCTAATTAATCATGGATGGCTCAAACTCATCTCTTTTAATCAAGTAATCGTTATAAATCTTTGTTAAATCAATTTGCTGGTGAATTGATTACGAGGCGTTAGATGATGTTTTTCTAATACGTAATGCTCTAGTTTGATTAAATTCTTGCGCTGGTGTGAGGGTTATCAAAATTAGTAGGGTTTATATTAGGGATGAACCTAAATAAACTATAATATAAGCAAAAATGGGGAAGATCCGCTGGTGGGTGTCTTCTACAGTCTAACTCATGACTAAAATCGATTTGTATATTAATGATAAATATTAATTTGCATGGTGGATATAGATTATGCTAAGCACTTTTCAAAAATTTGGTATCTTTGATAATTATTTGTTGCTTTTTAGTTAAGTTGTTTAGTTTGTCAATTTTTATTCTTCAATTATTAGCTTTAAATATAAATTTCGTTCACCCCCCCAAAAGAGAGTCTTTTAGGAGTGTCTTGGTAATATTAGATCAATTAGATTTGGATTTTTAGAGTGATTATAATTTTCAGATTTAATTTATATTTTGTTTTGCCGTTTAATTACTGGTTTGTTAGAAATTAGGCTAAAAATAGTTCCTTTCATTTTTTTTTCAAGCTTTAATCCATCCTAGGGTTGGCATAGTGTCCTAATCTGCCTCTATTTAATTTCGGAAGTTTTGAAAATTATTTGATAATTTTTCAGAATTATTTCGTGAATTGGATATGTGCAGGTTTTTATTTCAATAAATCTTAAAATTACGTTTTTTAGGTGTTATTAAGTCCATAAAATTATATCCTTAAATTCGGTAATTTTGTTATTTAATCTCGTATTTATATTAGTGCAGTTTATTTTTTTCCGATTTCAAATTTAATTTTCTGTTTCATTTTTCCGGGGTTAATTTTCTGTTTTAATTTTTCTGAAATTAATTACTTATAATTCTGGAGTTATAAGCTTATAAACTTGAAGAATATTAGTTTAGATTACTGTTTGTAATTTTTTAATATCAATTTTATGTTTGTTATTTTATGTTTTCATTTTTAGTTGAATATTGTGTTATTATTCTGTTTTTATTTTTCTAGATTATTTAGGATAGCTATTTATTGTTTTATTTCCAGAATTAAATTTAGAATATGTAGGAGTAATATTAAGTATTTTTCTAGATTTTTTATTTTTTGAAATACAAAGAGAAGAAGTAATAAATTAGATTAGTAAAATTATTTAGAATTAAACTAGCTTTTTGACATAATCTTTCCTCAGGGGATCGATCCTTACTTTCCTATGCTATAAATATTGTTTATAAAATTGAAGTAGTGGTTAAATTTGTAGCTCCACGACAAGCTTTACATACATGGAGGACTTATGTTGCGCGAACTTAAACTTCTCACAAAGGCTGGTCAACAGGCTGTTGACAAAGGGCTTACGATTATCAGTGATAATGTACCTCGGCACACCATATCGATAAATAATGTGTGTCCTTATGAAGTCGACCATATTTTCTTTTTTAACTTCCCTTAGTGGAATTGCTTCCACCCATTTAGAGAAGTAATAAGTGGCAGCCAAGATGTAGGAGTGACCAGCCGACGATTTAGGCGTGATTGGTCCGACGACATTAAGGCCCCATGCCTCAAAGGGCCAGGATGCAACTGTTGAGTGAAGAGGTTCTGGAGGTTGATGTATGAAGTTAGCATGGAACTGCCAAGCATCACACTTCTTTGCATAATATATGCAATCTTGCACCATAGTGGGCCAGTAGTAACCCATCCTTTTAATGCGATCATGTAACCTAGGCCCTGATTGATGCGCTCCACATATGCCTGAATGAGCTTCTTCCATCACATGCTTTGCCTCTTCCAGGTCCAAACATCGTAACCAAAGGCCAAGAAAAGAGTGTCGATAGAGCGTTCCGTTGTAGTAAAGGAAGCTCGGAGCTCTCCGCTATATTTCGACTTTATGCCTTCGGTCACTAGGAAGTTTTCCATACTCTAAGTACTCAATTATAGGTTGGTGCCAGTCTTCTGCATCTATTTCAAGGACACAGATCATGTTGACGTCTTCATCTGAGTCTTCATCATCGGGCGGAACGACCCAGCAGCTACATACTGGAATTGTCAATGCTTCTTCTGCCCCCAGTGCCAAAGTGGTTGCGAGGCTTGCTAGTGCGTTAGCCATCTTGCTGGCACTCCTTGGCACATGCTCTAACTTGACCATCTCCAACTTATTTAGTAGGCGTAATGCTTGCCTGTGATACGGGACAAGGTCCTCTTTCTTAACCTCGTATTCGTCAAGTAGTTGATTGATGACCAACTGCGAGTCACCATATATGTTGAGGTTAGTGATCCCCATCTCAATGGCCATTTTAAGACCCAAGCTAAGCGCTTGGTATTCCGCCACATTGTTAAAGCATAACTGAGTAAGCACAAATGAATACGGGAGAATGTGCTTTTCAGGGAAGACGAAGACCACTCTTGCACCAGTGCCATCACGCCTAGCTGCCCCATCGAAATACATTTCCCAGGGAGGGAGGGTATCGATGTAGAACATGTCTTCTCCTAGTAAATCATCATTTAGCTCCCAATCATTGAGAATAGGATTATCTGCTAAGAAATTTGCCAACGTTTGCCCCTTAACCGCGCTTTGGGGTATATAGACAAAGTCGTACTATTTTAAGATGATCGCCCATTTTGCCAGTTGCCCATTTTAGATTGGCCTAAACAAGATGTACATGATGGGATCCGCTTTGGAGATCTCTTGCACGGTATAGGTCTGCATGTAATGCTTGAGTTTCTTGATGGCGAAGATGAGTGACAAGCACATCTTTTCAATAGGGGAGTACTCCAATTCAGCGCCAACTAATGTACGATTTAAGTAGTACACGACGACTTCTTTCCCTTCCTTGTTTTCCTGTACACATAATGCTCCTAAGGATTTTTCCTGAGCTGCAATGTACAGTCAAAGAGGCTTGCCAGGGGTGGGTGCCCCCAACACTGGAGGATGGGACAAATATTTCTTTATTTTCTTAAAATTTGCTTGACATGAGCCATCCCATTCAAACGGTGCTCTCTTTTTCATAAGATGGCTGAAGGGGTGGCAACGTCCTGCGAGATTTGAGATGAATCTTCAGATGTGTGCCGAGCGACCTTGAAGTCCGCGAAGCTCTCTGAGATTCTTCGGCTCAGGCATCTCTTGAATTGCCTTGATCTTTGATTGGTTGATCTCAATTCGCCGATGGTGCACAATGAAGCCCAAGAATTTCCCGGAGGTGACACCGAATGCACACTTGAGTAGGTTCATCCTCAATTGGCATCTCTGTAGTCTGTCAAAGATTAGACGAAGATCTTGTAAGTGGTCTGCCCTCTTCTTGGACTTGACCACCAAATCATCAACGTAACACTCAACTTTTTTTGTGAAGCATATCGTCGAAAATTGTCTGCTTTGCCCTTTGGTAAGTTGCGCCTGCATTCTTAAGTCCAAAGAGCATCACCTTATAGCAAAAAATGCTTTTAGGTGTGCAGAAAGTTATGGCCTCTTGATCCTCTGGAGCCATCAGAATCTGATTGTATCCTGTGGTGCAATCCATGAACGACAACGCTTCATGCCCTGTGGTTAAGTCGATCATGATTTCCGTGACAGGTAACGGGAAATCATCTTTTGGACAAGTGTCATTGAGAACCCGAAAGTCCATGCAAACACGAAGTTGCCCGTTTTTCTTCCTGATGGGCACGATGTTTGCGATCCATGTTGGGTATTTTACCTGGCGAATGAATCCCACCTCTATGAGTTTGTTGACCTCTTTTTCAATTTTCGGTACCAACTCCGGCGAAAACGGCCCTTAGGTTGCTTCTTAGGAGAAATACCCCTTTTGATAGACAGACGATGGACTGCTACCTTTGGATCTAACCCAGGCATTTCTTTATAGCTCCAGGCAAATACGTCCTTGTACTCGGACAGGAGTTCCAATTACTGTTTTTTCTCCTCGGGTGTAAGTGATGAGCTTACGTAGATAGGACGAGGCTCTTCATTGGTCCCAAAATTTAACTCTTTTAACTCATCAACTGTAGCTTGCCCCCGTCTTTGAAGGTTTCAGGAGTTTCTGCCAACTCTATCTCCGAGTCTGAGTCAGCACATTCATGGGCTGTGATATGACTGGAAGGAACAACTTCTTCTTCCTCCGCCTCATTGCTAGAGTTCAAGTTGTTTTGTTAACCTCTGAAGATCACAGTATGCCTTTTTGCTCTTAATGAACTGTCCGTTTTCGCATCTAAGTTGGAGAAACGCTTCATACGAGAAGGGATAGAGCTCTGAACTTCATTTATCATTCCCAAGGAGCTAACCACAGAACTTTTCACTGAGCTTGAAGACTCTTCACCAGTTTTTATCCTGGAAAATAATGAACGTCTTGGCTGGGGAACATCTTTGATTCTGTTAAAAACGGAGATTTTGTGGCCTTTCCCTTTCCCCATTTGGGTGAACACTGATGGACGTTTTCTCGGAGCCGGCGATTGCAGCCTATCAAACACAGAGGGTTTTGGGTTAGGTTAAGCACTTTCCCCTTCACTCTCATCCACCTCTTACGCTGAGATGTGTTGGGTTGCCACCTTCTTGTCCTTTTGTCGCCCCAAGATTTTGACTAGCTGTGGTGGCGTGAAACTCAGTCCAACTTTTGAGATGCCTACTGAGCCTCCCTGCTTTTGGATCTTTTTTTGAGTTTCATTAAGTCCATGTA
This sequence comes from Selenicereus undatus, assembly GCA_017589665.1. Lineage (NCBI taxonomy): Eukaryota > Viridiplantae > Streptophyta > Magnoliopsida > Caryophyllales > Cactaceae > Selenicereus > Selenicereus undatus. Next base: position 54,508,351 of record JACYFF010031954.1, read on the forward strand.
GCTTGACCTCGACTACCTTCCCTAAGGTAGTTGGGTTTTGAAAGTCGTAACCAGCCTTTTCCATAAGCTTATAGGTGTTGGGATCAAATCCTTCTTTAGTCCGCATGCTTGGCAAGTCATCCTTTTCCTTAGAAGAGATGACAAACCCTGGAATAGGAGGCCGACTCACCTTTGCCTGCCACATCTTAAGGGTTGGAACTGTTACATTCCCTTTTAGAGAAGTTATGCTAGCTGCATCACCCTTAGTAGCTTTGGTCTCGTTGCTACTGCCAGTGCACTCGCCGAAGGGTGATCGCCCTCCTTGCGGCGAGACCTAGGTATGTACCTTAAAATTGGCAGTATTGATCCCGTTGAAGAGGTAGCTTGTTTAGCGACTTGGTCAACACGAGAAGTGGTGCTACCTTGTTTGCTTGATTCTTTCTTGAGTTGTTGCTTAGGAGCGTCGTCTTTTGTTGCTCGAGGAGCCTTCTTTATGACACCTTTGCCTATGGAAGAAATGGTGGACGACATGGTTTCTTTAGGTGCAACACCTTCTTTAAAGAACCTTGCATCTAAAAAAAGAGATTCCGCCTTAGTGAATGGCTTGACATCAACATTTATTTTCTTCTCCCCATCACAGTAATACTTGAGGCATTGGTGTAAAGTGGAAGCCACTATCCCATGCTCATGAAGCCATGGTCGCCCAAGTAATAACATGTAGGAATTCTTGGCATCAATTACATGGAAGATGGAAGATGTCGTCAAATCTCCGATTACTAGTTCAACGCCAATCATGCCGATTGCACGCTAGCCTTCGGGGTTAAAGCCTTGAATCATCGTTCGACTCTTAGACAGTTCTTCCACTGTGATGCCTAAGTCATTCATTGTAGACTTGGGCATGATGTTGATAGCTAACCCTCCATCCACGAGAATACGCCTGACTTTTTGCTCCCTAATATAACTAGTCACAAACAAAGGACGATTATGGGGCTTAGATCCCAACAGCAAATCATCGTCAGCGAAAGTGACTATAGTATTGCAAGAGGCACACTGAATAGGGCCTTCTGTTGATGCTCCCAGATGCTTGATTTCATCAGCGTAAAGGTCTGGGTGTTGTAAGGCAGTAACAACATGTTGGCGCTTCTCGTGAGGCAAACAAAAGATTTGCCCCCATCCCATGTGAGATGGCAAAGCTTTCAAGACAGTTAAGGTTTTATCAGCTACTTGAGGAGACTCCTCTTATCCATTGCTTCCTTCGTCTTCCTCTTCTTCGAGTTCAGAACATGAGGTCTTGTTGACCGTAACTTTCTCAAAGAAGCCTATTGGGAAAAACTCTTGGAGTGTGACAGGAACAAGCGACTCTTGCTCAAGGAGGTCAACAGGCAGAATTTTGTGTCCTTTGACGTTCTTGGGCTTCTCCTTTCCTTTTGAGTGACAAAGGCTCTTCTTTCTTCCTTAGCTCTTCCTGCAGCAAAGAGGTAGTGATTGCGCTTGGCTTTGCTTCCTTAGCCTCCGACGAGTGACAAGAGTCCATCCCTCTTCATCAACATCAGCCTTATCAAAGACATCCACAAAAGGATTAGTCTCTGTCAAGGGTTCTTTAGATTCAATTGGAACCACCACAGGCTCCAAACTTCCAAATTGAATTGTAATTAATTTCTCTCCAAGGGAGGAAATCAATTTGGTGTTTACTCTACCATGAGGTTGAGTATGTTTTGGCTTCTAGGGCGATGATGAACACTCCAGCTAAGTGGAGATATGATTTGTCTCGAAAGTGTCGTCCAAATCCAATATTATCTTTCCATTCCTGGCAAGTTGCATAATACGCTCCTTGAGCGTAATGCATTTCTCAAGAGGGTGACTAACCACCCTATGATCCCAACAATACTTTGGGTCGATAACTCTTCCGACTTCTTTAAGGCGTTTTGGATTTGGAAGCTCAATACCGCCATTTTGAAGGAGATCATCGAGCATTCCTAACAAGTCTGAGTCAGGAAAGGGATATTTCTTCTCCTGCAATTACTTCAATGTAGGACACTTCTTTCCAGCATCCTTGGGGAATTCACTTTTCTTGTTTTCATACTTGGGCTTTCCGGAGATTCGAACTTGTTCCCCAATTGAGGCAGCCATGGATTCCTTGTTTGAGGAATTTAAGGACTTAGGATTTTTCTTGAATTCACCTTTGTCCTTTCTAGAGTCAGGTAAGGAAAAAGACTTACCACGGCGACTTGCAATTGTCATCTCCATATCATGAGCCTTCGTTACCAATTCCTGAAAAGTCCTTAGCTTGCTCATTTGCAAGACATACAGTAAGTCCCACTCCATGCCCTGCGCACACATTTTAACAACTGAGGCTTTTGTAAGACGGTCTTTGGACTCGAGACTAAGGGATCTCTAGCGATTGATATAATCAAGCATTGGCTCGTCCTTCCATTGTTTGGTGTTTGTTACCTCTGTCATGCTAACAACGTGTTGAGTGCTGAGAACCGATTTAGGAACTCCTACTCCATTTGTTGCCAGCTATCAATGGACTCTGGCTCCAAGTCTGTGTACCAGGCGAATGTAATCCCTTTCAGAGTATGAAGAAACTGCTTCACCAGTCGGTCTCCCTCTGTGCCAGTATTGCTGCACATCTCAATAAAGTGTGCGACATGCTGTTTGGGGTTGCCCTTGCCGTCAAACTGGTTGAACTTGGGAGGCTGATAGCCATAGGTCATGCGCAGCACGTCAATCGTCTTTCTGTAGGGCTCTGTGTACAAGTGGGTCTTGTGAGACCCTCCTCCTAGCTGAGCCTTGACTCCATTCGCTATCAAGCTCTGAATCTGCTCAACCGAGATTGAGCCTAAGGAGCAGTCCTTCTTAGCTTTGTTGTCATTGTCAGATTCCTTGCTATGATGTGACTCTTTTTCAGAGTCTTCAGCGTCCGAACCCATGTTAGAAGCTTCAGAGAACTTCTTTTCCAGCCTCTTTGTCAGTTCAGCAATCTGGTCGTCCTGGCGCTTGATTTGGGTGTCCTTCTCAGCACTCTCTTTAGAGAGCCTATCCAAGGTAGCCTTCATACTTGCAAGCTGCTCTTCAAGGTTAGTAGCTGCTGTCATCATGATTGGCATGATGACAATGTCAGAAGATTCAACTTCAATCTCTGACATGCGCGCCTCGTTTGGCGAGGGCGCAGAGGAGTCACTACTATAGTAGTCTTCAACCTCGCAGATTGGAGATTGAAGGCTAAGTTTTTTTAATTTCATCCATCCTGGAGGACGCCTTGTGTTGCATCTTTGAGTCTTGGAATTTGGATGGGGACGACGCAGTCTTCCTAACAACAGTCAACGGAGCAGCTTTTGCCATTCTCCTGGTCTTCATTGTATGAGCGCGCTTGCTAGAAGTGACGCTCGCTTCACAGGATTTAAGAGAGAAAGATCCCGTGTTCTTCTTCTTCGAAGCTTGCGTGGTGACATTCTTTGTAGCCATGTCTTCGTTGAAGAAGATGTTCTTCTGACATGAAAGTTTTGATCTTTTAAGAGAAAGAGATGAGAGGTAGAGATGTTCCACCGAGTGTGCCAAATTTGTAATCGCAAATTACAAAGATTGAATTTTTATAGATTGATTTGATTTGAATAGGTACAATCTCTACGAATACAAAAATCCTCTAATTCTCTCTCTTTAAGGATGGGTTTTCCAACACTTGAATCAAGGGGGGTAGGGACCTATTTATAGGAAAGCCTCCCCCCTAAAAGTCAAGACAGACCTTGACTTGGGTTTTGGGCTTTGACCTAGGTTTGGGCCTTTTAATCAGACTTTATCCTAGACTACTTTGACTTTCTTTTGTTTTATTTTGACTTTGACTTTGAATTGGGAATCTCCTGGGCTTGAGCCGAGCATTGTCTTGGAAGTCGCTTGGAACTTTGACCGGACGTTGACTTAAGAGTCGTTTTTTGACATTTGACTTGTGAGTCGATGTAGGTTTTAACCTTTGACTTTCACTTTCACTTTCACTTTGACCGTGCCATGACTTGGACGTCGTTCAGGTTTTAGGTCGTGACTTGACTTGGTAGTCGTTTTGAGCCACGGTTTGGGCTTTGACTCGAATTTTGACTGAGCCTGGATTTGGGAGTCATCTGGGCTTCATCTTGGGCTTGACTTGTGAGTCTTTTGAGCTTGATTAAATTAATTAAAAGAGTTGACCCAATTAATTAATTTAATTAATTTTGGTGCAGCACGAATAATTTTTTTAATGCCTACACAAGTGTACCTTTGAAAATAATTAGATCAAAAATTCAAAATGAAAATGAGTTACAATTGTAAATTAGAATCCACATCGTGCCAAAATCATAAAAAAAATTGGCCAAGTATATAACTTTAACAAAAAGTAAAATTTTGAATTCCAACCATGAAAATCATATTCCAAGTCTGAAACTCCAAGCACACATTACTTCATGTTGGAGATTTCTAATTTCAAACTTGAACTTGAAGTTTACAACATGAAGTTTCAAATTTCAAATATGGAAGTTTTGAAATTTGATATTGAAATTTCTATCAAATCTACAATTACGAGAATAGGGGCGAGATAAAAGCAAAGCTAGTGTGAAGACGAAGAAGAAGAAGAGCAAGTATACTCCACAAGACCTCGTCCATGACCTTAGTTTGCTCTTCAAACGTCATAGAAGTAGCATCAACAAGTCACTAAAATATTTTGCCATAGATATTTTACTATTTTTTTTGTGGTAATCGAAAGCAATGATGAGCTACAAACACTAGTTGTTTTTTTGCGGGAAATGTAAGGCATGAAAACTATATCACATGGGATTTGATGAAGAAGCAACCAATCGGAATATTTTCCCTAATTTCCTCCTCTCTCTCTCTCTCTCTCGCGTGCATGCACTCTTCTAACCACTTTCTCTTTTCTAAACTGCATAATGTGTGTGGAGTGTGATTATTAATCGAGGTTCTTAGCTCTACATTCTGTAAGACCTCCTCGAATTGTTACCAATGGTATTAAAGTATTTCGTTTATGGACTTACCCACACTGGCTCAGACTTGCTAAATAGCGGCCATGCAAAAAGCAGTTAATGCCCTTATGAAGGAATAGTGCAAGTGGATCCAACATCAGTGTAACACCTTGAATTTTTTTTTAAAAAAAATTTACTAACTTCAACTAATGTGTGAATGTGATTTATGTGCATATATTTTATGTGTTTTATTTTAGGCATATATTTTAAGTTAATAGTATTATGTTTGGGGAATGATTAGTTGAGTTATTATAAGTCCTTGTTTTTCCCCCAAGAAAAAAAAAAGACAAAGATGAGTCAAAAAAGAAGAAGAAGAAGAAGAAGAAGACTTGACCCAAAAAAAAGAAAAACAAAACAAAAGGGGGGCAAGGGCAGATTTTTTTAATTACGTGATATTATCAAAAGAGGGGGGGACTCTGTTTTCTCACACAAAACACACACAGAGCTCACACACATAGAGAGAGGAGAGGGGAGAAGAAGACGAAGACGAAGAAGAAGAAGAAGAAGAAGAAGAAGAAGAAGAAGAAGGAGGAGGAAGGAACGAATTGGGTTTTGGTTTTGGTTGTAAACTAACGTGAATAATTCTTGCTTTTCTCAACCTAAAACTAATTAGGGGATGATTTATGCTTGAATTTGTGGGTGCAATTGAAGGTTGGAGTTTTGATTCTAATATTTTTAGGGTTTGATAGATTGGAAAACTAATTTCATTTGGTAGAAACCCCCCCTAAAAGTTCATGTTTATTTGTGATTTTTTGTTTATGTGGATGTTAAAAATTGATAGAAATGCTGTGAGTTTGTTTGTATATATGATGAACTATGGATATTTAGTTTGATTGCTTGTATTAGAAGAACAAAATGGTAAAAAACAAGATTAATTTCAAATTGTGACAGAATTTGTGTACTGTTTGAAGTTTTACGAATTATGGCATGCTTAAAAAAATTTAAAAATTTTATTGTAGAAGTTTAACGATGTGTGGAAATGTTTTGTAAATTTTCATGGATTTTGGATGTGTATTTTAGGATTTATAAAGTTTTGATTGAAACTGCGCAGTTTCGATGTATAGTTTCGATTACTGCTTTAATTTGTTTTGAAGATCTACTTAGGAAAAAATTATGAACTATTACTGTAGATTCCTCATGATATTGGGCCATTTCTTGTAAAGTTTTGTGATTTTTGGTTGTGTATGCAATAAGTTATAAATTTTTGAGCTTAATTCTTAAATTTTTGATAATTTCAGCTCACTGTTTGAATTTCTGGGAATTACTGACCTGGGAGAAAAATCTTGAAATTTTTATGGTAGAATCTGTATATTATTTTGCAATGGTTTGCAAAATTTCATGAAGATTGGATGTGCATTGTTTGAGTTATGAATTTTTGAACCAAATTATCTTGTTTAGTGTAATCATGGATTATTTGTATGTTTAATCCGTAAATTAGATATGGAAAAGCTATTGTTGATATCCCTAAATATTTCAATTCTGTGATGAGGTATTGGAAGCTTGTGAAAACCATTTAGAGTTGGATTCTATCGTGGTTATATTTTGGTATATGATGTGAATAAAAGTTCGTTTGAAGATAACAAATTATGGTAATATGAGTATGACATAACTAAATTGTAGTTTTTGGAGAAAGAAGTCATGTCTTACTTAGGGCTATTACAGTCATGTTCTAAAGCTATGGCTATAGAAGTAGTTGTCTTTGTGTTTAGAGCTGTGTGGGTCGTTAGTTTGTTTCTTGAGTGGGCATGCCCGGTCTGCCAATTAACTCCATAGTTTGTGTTATTTGGGAGATGTGTGGGTCCCTGGATCTCAAGGATGTGAATGTGACTCCACAGTTGGTGATTTGAGGGTATCTACATACTCTAGAGCGTTGGATCCCTGGTTGGTACCTTTAGTGGGCATCGTTCATTTGGTCCGCCAGGATGTGTTTGTGACCCTTGTGTTTTGTGATAGTTCTTTCTGTAGTTCATGGAATTTCCCCAAGTTAAAGAACTCTGTTAACCTAAGAATTTACGATACGGTATACAACTGGCTTTATTTTGGATTTGGAATATTTTATGAAGTTTGTAAGAACTTTGCTTTTATGAATGTGTTAGTTATGGTTATGGATGGGTCATTCGTTTAACGTTCTAGGGTTTGCTTTCCTTTGGACTCTAATGAGGATTGGGAGCCCAAACCACATGGTTGGTATGGGACAATCATAGCGATTTTAGTGAATAAACCAATAGCGGAGCTTGTTTAAGCACTTAAGTGAAAACCATAGCTCTTAAATCGTACCTGGTATGGGACAGATATGACTGGGTTAACTAGTTACCCGTGTTATGATATATATAAAAGATATGAGTTTGTTTCCTATCTTAGAAGGGTGAGCATGTTTTTATGTCACATTATGAAATTTGGTATGTTTTGATTCTCAATCAAGTATGTATTATGTGATTATCTGCGAACCTAATAATATGCAAAGTGTAACAGTGAGGAAGGTAAGGGTTATTCAGTGAGCTCGGGGAGCTCATGATCTCGCCATTTTTCAGGTTTTCAGATAGTCAAAATGGGAATGCAGACCTCGTCATATGTTATGTTATGGATTATGTTTAGTAAATACAGTTTTGAATGTATTTTTGGTTCGCACACATGAAAGACTATTAAGAATATGGTTTAAGTATGTATGTAAATGCATGTTGTAGAATTATCCTCCTGAACTTTAGTTGGATTTAGATAAGAGCTTCCGCTGCTATCGCCTAGTAACAGGTTAGTTAAGGTCAACAAGATTACAAAGCCTTGTGGGTGTTCCTAGTGAACATCCATGACGGTAACACACCTGCCCCATTTTGGGTGGGGCGTTACAAAAGTGGTATAAGAGCAAGCAACCTATGGCCTATAGGAATTATGTGCGTGTGTGCTTTATTTAGTGCATGGTAATGTGAAAACTATATGCTTATGCGAAAAGTATATGCTTATGTGAATGTACATGTGCTTAACTGAATTATTTCTGCCTAACTTAGTTGTTGACAATACTTGGGCAATGTTCGGGCCGAAAATGTGCGAATTTTGTACACCCATACTATTTAGATTTAGCTCATAATAATTGTTAAATTAGTTGTTTATTAGTATTTTCTTGGTTTTGTAGATAATAAAGAGAAATGCACAAATGGTGGAACATGTGCAAAAATGTGCTGGGAGATGGTCGTGATAACTCGAGTTTACCATAGCGGATAACCCGAGATGACCATGGAGCAAACCGAGGATAAGAAGCACAAATCTGCCAGGAAAAAACAACGAAGAAGAGGAGGGCAGAAGAGTGGCACAGCTGTGCCACCCTTTGTTTTACCCTGCTTCTATTGCTGGCTTTTAGAGATTTGGCACGGTCTGCTCGTGCCACTCGGCACGATCATGCCAAGCTTGCTGCGTCAGGATATATTTAAAGCCCCTTCCCCCATTTGTGGGTATCCAATTTTTGAGGTTTTAAGAATAGAGTTTAGCCTAGGGTTTAGGAGAGATTAATGTGGATTTACTTTCATTTTGTCGCCACATTTCAAGAGTAATGAAGTTTTGATGCAATTAGCTTTTATTCTCTCTCTTTAGTCTTCATTTTCGTTCAAGTTCTTACTTTGTTTGGTTTGATTTACTAGTTCAATGCCTAAATTTACATGCTTTTGTTTGTTAATGGATTGAAATTAGTGCGTCCCTTTCCTAATCATCTTTATATTCTCTTATCCACTCTTAATCTTTCATTCTCTTTCTTTAAGAATGCAAATTTCAAGCTCTTTCTTTCTCTTCTATCGTAGGGTTTGAAAACCCATTTTCACAAGTTTGAGTTTTTAGCTCTCAATGGGTTAGATTAGGAGTAGTTGAGTTAGATTAGTGAGAATAAGTGGAGAATTCACCTCCAATCATCATCCACTTGCTCCAACAATGGAGGCCAACCTCCGTTGGATTTTCAAACTTTTGAGGTACTCCTCCTTCTCTCTCTTCTTTTAATTAGTAAATTTAATGTTTTTTAGTTAATTAGATGCTTTTCTAGTTATTATCAGTTAATATGATATTTGGAGTTGATTTAGTTAATTATGCTTGTTTTAGCTTAGTTTAATTAACCATTTTTAAATTACAATTTGTGAGTAATTAGTTTTGTTAATTATATTTAGTGGGTCGAAATAATTAGTGACTTGATTTCCACACCAACCTAGAGAATGACAAATTTTTACCCTTACTCCCCAATCAAAAATTGCTTCAACAAATTAGCACCGTTGCCGGGATGGAGGCGCGAAATTAAGTTGCTTCTTATAAATATGCCCCCTTTTAGTTCATTGTGTGCTAGTGAAGTCTCTTTTATTGTTTCTTTATTTTTTATTTTGAGTTATAGAGTAGCTACTTATTTGGATGATATTGAAAAACACCAAAAAAAATTGAAAAATCCCAAAAAATCGAAAAAATTGAAAACCCAAAATGTTGTAGCTCATTGAATATTCATGATGGGCTTGGGAATTTTGAGGAAACAAATGTGATTAATGTTGAGCCCAAGTCCACTAAACTTGATGAGCCCATTCTTGAACGAGTGAAACCCGACCCACCACGCTCATTCAGGGATCACTTCTATCCTCCCTGAGCTTCCCCATAATCATGTTTTGATGTCCCTCCTATCCCTAAGGATATGACATTTGAGCTTAATCTGGATTATGTTGGCATGCTTCCTAAATTTACGGGCTTTGAAGATCTTTATTTATTTATTTGCGAGCTTGAGGAGGTGTGTTCGTTGATTCACATGCCTAGGGTACCAAATGATGTTGTGAGGATGAAATTCATTCCTTTTGCTCTCAAAGATGAAGCTAAGAGGTGGATGTATGGTCTTAAGGTTGGTTCTATTAAATCCTGAGATTCTTTTGTTGATATCTTCCTTAAGACATACTTTTCCACTAGCAAGACCATTAGAATTAGGAATGGAATCCTTTCTTTTGTCCAACTTGAACATGAGCCTTTTTGAAACTATATGAATACGTTCAAGGAGTTACTTACCCAATGCCCTCACCATGGTTTAGAGAGGTGGAATTTGTGCCAAATAGTTTATAAGGATTTGGGTGTGAGTACTAGGACAATGGTTGAATCTATGTGTGGGGGAGAGTTTCTTTGTAAGAATGCAAATGAAGCTTGGGACTTTCTTGAGAATTTAAGTGATAAGACATATGAGTGTGAGACAATTAGGGAAGCCCCTACTATTACATTTGAGATTTTTATGGATAATGAGCGTAAGCTACCTAATGACTTCACTTGGGAGGATGCTACGCTTCATTGTGAGCATCAACTTGAAATTCCTATTTTTCAACCTCCTCAACCTCATGATTACATTCCCCCCCTCGTATTCTTATGATTTTGTCTTTGACTATGGTGTTAGCTTGTACTCTCACCCTTTTAATCAAATGTCTTTTGAGGGCGTGAGTGATCCTTCATTGCATTCCCATATGATCAACCCTCATCTTAAGATTAGGGATATTCTTGGGGGCGATATGGGTTTTGATGATACACCTTTTCTTTTAGCCCCTTTGAGTGACAATGATAAAAGTGAGAAACTAGTTGTAACACCCCCGTTATTCTAATTCATTAATTTATACTATTATTAACCTGCATGGCAGCGGAAATTCCTAACAGGGTGTCACCGCCGTATTTCCTTCTTGGAAATACCAGGCTGGAGACCTAGTATAGCAACTAATACAAAAACCTTCATTAATGGTTCACTCTTACATTCTCAAAATTAATTCACATTAATCCAAAAATTCATAACGATAACATTCTAGCATGTAACATCCATCATATTAATTTCAGGCGTCCATGCCTCACTCTACGTACATGTCCCTAGCCTCATGCATGACTAGATCACTTGAAAAACTAAACGTTTTATAACAGTGAGATAAACTCAGCGAACAATCACCCCTAACAGTCAACTATGCACACAAATTAATTTTGAAAACATTTCAAGGGGAGGGAAAAACAGCAACACTTTCCAGACACGTTTCTTATTGTCGCAGTCTCCCGATTAACAGATCTCGGGGATATGGTTTCTTGTTTTACGACTTAGAGTTCCACAGTTGGAGTATTGGTAAGTGACCCCAGTGGGTCTCATAGCCTGCGCTCTAATTTAGCGCAACCGCTTGGCACATTCCTGGCCTACCGCCACACATGCGGTTACCGCCCAACCCTTTCCTGGTCTACCCCCAATAAGGATGGTTACCAATAGCCTGGCCCATGTCTCTTGCAGAGCACGTGGGCTCACATGCATGCACTAGTTCTCGGGGAAGGCTAAAGGCCTTCAATCAATATACAACATATTGACACTCACCCAACTCAGGACCTTCTAGTTATTGATTACATTTCTCTTTTCTAGCGATCGACTTAGCATGACAAGATTAATCAGACTCATTCACCTTCCCCAACCGAGACAACACAACAGTAATTTAGACGTTCATAACAAACACAGTAAGTCTCAATTTCATAGCATGCCCATCATACAGATTCTGCCATGCGGTTATATTCAGTTACACATGCCATTGCGCTTTTAAAATAGTAAACAAAACACCTCTTACCATGGTCCAAAACACACATGTTTTCACAACACACGGGGAAGGGTTAGGGCATGCTTGTTACCTGGTTACTGTACAAATTATGGGCTTGGTTACTAAACTAGATTTACTGCTCCGCACCTGGGCCAACAAACAGTCCTAACTCCGTTTAAAAATTTAATAGGTTGCACCCCCTACCCCTGATCCTTATTCCTTGAAGTTTTACAAAAATTTTCATAAGTTTAGGGCCTTCCAACCAAGCCATGCCAGGGTCAATTTCGGCCAGAACTGGGCCTCACTTCTAGAGGCCATAACTCCTGATCCAGATGTCCAAATTATACGTTCTAGCCTAAACTAGAAACTTTAATCTGTCCTTGACCCTTTCCATGTTCAGGGTTCTGCCCGGTTCCGATTCAACCTAGGTCGTTTTCTCCATTCTTTTATCAGTGACACTGACTGCTCCAGTCCGGACAGTCCATGGTAATTTGCTTCTAACTCGGGCCACGCTGCCCCAATTGGCCCTATTCCAAAACGAGATCATACGGGACATCCCGAGGCAGTCACCTTAAAGATTTCACAATTTTAAGCGAACGGGCCTGACCTAGGTAATTTTTCAAAGTTGCTGATGGTGCAGCCCGGTCCCCAAACCGGAAGTTTTTGCCAAGATTTATAACCTGGATTCCCGACCCCATAACTTTCTCACCCGACCACTGAAAATTTATTTCTTCCCCAACAAATAAATATGGGCTCGTCTACTATAACTTTAAAGTTTGGTGTTCTTGTTAATTCCCACTGTAGCTAGGTTAAAAATTTTGAAATTTACCGACTATCCTCACTGACCTAGTTTTGACAGCGCTCGGAAAACAGGTCATAACTTTGACAATACAACCCCGATTTGTCCAATTCAAAAACCAACATTCTTAGCACATCTTAATATGTCTGCTGTATCATTTTTACAATTTTTGGACGTCTAGAGAAAAATCTCCAAATTTTCAAAGTTAGTGTATTTACAGTGACATTCTGCCCAGCACAACCCTCCTCTTTGGGGTCGATTTTTCGGTTGTGTCAGGTCACCAAAGTTCCCATCCTCACACTACTGACCCCTAGACCCTAGCTCAATCCTAGCCAAGCCAAAAGAATCAAATTTTATTCAATTTGAAAAGCAAACGTCATCAAAACCACGTCATGGTTTACCTTGAATAGGTTTCGGGTCGAAATTGGTAGAATCGCCGCCCAAATTTAATGCTGAAAAATCTGAGAAAAAAAATATATATATTAGAAACCAAATCTTTTATCTCAATTTCAAGCATGAAAAATCAAAGGAAGAATAAAAGTTTGAGTTTGGATGCATGGGGGTGCATGGAACCCTATGCACCATGTTGTTGCCTACCAACACAGGAGAGGGAGTAGGAGGGGATTGGAGGTGGCTGTGGGCGGCTGGCACGGTGGTTCTGGCAGCAAGGTGGTGGAGAGAGAGACAAATAGACGTGAGAGAGGTGGAGAGAGGAAGAGATGGTGTGAGGTTTAGAGAGAGGAGGAGATTGATTAGGGTTTAGGGAAAAGAAAAAAAGAAGAGGGGCACGGCTATTCCTAAAGGGCACGGCTAGGGTTTTAGAAAAAAAAAAAGGAGGGGAAAAATTTTCACTAAGTTTTTGAAAGTAAAACAAGGGGGGGGGGGAAGAAAAGATTGTTCAAAGTTCAAAGTTTTTTTTTTTGTTTAATAATAATAATAGCAATCATAAAATATCACTATCAATAATACTAGGAATATTTTTATAAAGAAAATCAGGGAGGATAAACACAAATATTTAAACCTTTTAAAGTATTGAAAATTAATTAAAAAAAATAGATTTCACAAGAACTCATTTGCCCTTGGTTTGGGTTGACTTGGGTCTAGCTCGGTCCAACTGGAAATAATACGCCAAATTGAATTTTAGGGGTTTTACACTAGTGGTTAAACTAGTTGTGAGTTTGAGCATGACACGAGTGTGGTTTCCAAGGATATTTTGTTGAGGAGGAGTGTTTGCTTGAGGAGACTCATTTGGAGGAGCCTTGTGTTGATGAGTGTGTTGAGGTCATGCCTCATGATTTGGAGGAGCCTGTCTCTATTGAGTGTCCTCCTAAGTACATTCCGACTTCTATAGTCTTGCCCCCTTCATCACTATTTTACCGTTCTATGGATCCTTCAATGTCCAGCTCCCTAGAGTCTGAGAATTGCATGATTTATGCCCCTAATTTAGAACGGACTCATGAACTTAATGTGACTTTAGGACTTGAGGATTGGGTGGAGGATTTAAGATTCATTCCTGATTTGTGTGTTCATATTCTTTGTGAAACATTTACGCCCTTATCCTCTACAAGGCATGTATATAACTTTTTTGATTGGGCCCAGAGCTTTGATAAGCTCAACAGAGCTCTCACTTCTATTCTAGTGATATGCTTTCATTGGAACATCCTCCATGTTTCTAATGGTTTTAACTTTTTTGAGGATTATTCAAGTTTATTTGATAAGTTGCTTCGGGCTTTGATAGGGATTGGTATACGTGACAACATGATGATAAGAAGGAGTGGCTAATGCTCCATGGACCTCGTCGACATCATCTGAGTGAGGCATAGTTTAGGTGCACTCAGCACCTAACCTGGTGTGATCGTTCCAACTCTTCTCTCCTTTCCTTTTTATTTTCTTTCTTTCTTTCTATACATAATTGTGGATACCTGGGATTGTGATTTTTTATGGGTGATCAATTTTAAGGTGAACTTTGAGATTTCTTGAGCCAAGATGGCTATGATCACCCCTGTTTGATTTGTGTATTTTGTTTTATGTGTGTTTGTTGGTGGTGTGTTTTGTTTTGTGAATATTTGTTGGTGTTGTTTGGTTTTGTGCTTGTGGCGGTGTCATAGGTTTGTATATGCTTATGAAGTTGTATTTGGTTTGTGGTTGGATTGCTTATGTGCTTGCTTTTTGGCGCCTTAGTTCCCATAATGAGGACATTATGGAGTTTTGGTGTGGGTGTGAGGTCCCTATGTGTACATATTTTTCGAAAATTTTTCAAAAATTCGAAAAGATTTTTCTTTTTCTTTTGGGATTTGTGTTCTTTCTTTGGCGATTGTGATCCCATGTGTCTAGTTCATTGAGATATATGTAAATAGAGTTTGCATGATGCGATGTCTAGTTGACGATGTAAATTCAATTTTTGATAATAACTCCATCTCATATGTGTGATTTTATGCTACTTTGCTCACTCTATCGTCAATTTTTAGGGTCTTGGTGTTAAGTTGGCATGTGAACCATTTGTTTGTCGAAATCGCCTTTTGAGCTCTTGAAAAATGGAAAAAAAAGTCAAAAAAGTGAATAAAAACTCGGGCACCAATGTTCGAAGTCACTATATTTATTTTCTGTCTTTAATTGGCTTGGATATGTGCTATTTTACTTGATTTCACATCTGTTTAGCCAACGAAATAAGTGCTTTGCACAATCGAATAAAACCCCTTCTTAGGGAAGGCCCGAATATTTGTAAGTTAAACGGGTTTAGGGTGTGTGTGTTATTATTCTTGAAAAAAGGAAAAAAATGGAAAAAAAATGGAGCAGATAAGGCAAATAGGCATGGAAATGAGGATCATGTCGGTGTTGGCAACTTGATTTATAAGAGTTGATAAACATTAGCAAATGTAGCAAGGTGTACATATCATTGCATATTGTGCGTAGGGTAAAAAATGAGAGTCAGAATGCTTCTTTTGACTTGGATATCTTCTTATTGTTCATATCATTTGTATATAATTTTGTGACTTAGTTATTAGGGTGATGCAATTGCCTAGGTCATGTACAAATTTCTCAATTGCTTGTATATATGTTCATGTTTTGAAAAACCAAAAAGATTTTTACTTTGTTTTTGAAAATATTTTTGTCGGTATTTCACTTGAAACTCTCACGAGACCTCTTTGTCCACTTCGGAAACTAAGAGGTTTAAAGGGCTTGTTGTATACGCTAAATACAATCGGGATTCCTACGAAAGTGAGGTAGGTTTTAGCCGTTTTGATTTATTTTGCTCAAGGATGAGCAAAGATTTGGTGTGGGGGTATTTGTTTGGGCTCAAAATGTGCGAGTTTGTACGCCCATACTATTTAGATTTAGCTCATAATAATTGTTAAATTAATTGTTTATTAGTATTTTCTTGGTTTTGTAGGTAATAAAAAGAAATGCTCAGATGGTGGAACCGGTACAAAAATGTGCTGAGAGATGGTTCTGATAACCCAAGTTTACCATAACGGATAACCCGGTATAACCATGGAGCAAACCCGGAATGACAAGCACAAATCTTCCAGGAAAAAACAATGAAGAAGAAGAGGGTAGACTAGTGGCATGGGGTGGCAGTGCCAGGTGGCACGACCCTCTGTTTTACCTTGCTTCTGTTGCTGGTTTTCAGAGATTTAGCACGGTCTGCCCGTGCCAAGCGTGCTGCGTCGAGATATATTTAAAACCCTTTCCCCCATTTGTGGGAATCCAATTTTTGAGGTTTTAAGAATAGAGTTTAGCCTAGGGTTTAGGAGAGATTAATGTAGATTTACTTTCATTTTGTAGCCACATTTCAAGAGTAATGAAGTTTTTTGACACAATTAGCTTTTATTCTTTCTCTTTAGTCTTCATTTTCATTCAAGCTCTTACTTTGTTTGGTTTGATTTACTAGTTCAATGCCCAAATTTACATACTTTTGTTTGTTAATGAATTGAAATTAGTGCATCCCTTTCCTAATCATCTTTATATTATCTTTTCCACTCTTAATAGTCATTCTCTTTCTTCAAGAATGCCAATGTCAAGCTCTTTCTCTCTCCTCCATCTTAGGGTTTGAAAACCCATTTTCACAAGTTTGAGTTTTTATCTCTCAATGGGTTAGATTAGGAGTAGTTGAGTTAGATTAGTGAGAATAAGTGCAGAATTCACCTCCAATCATCATCCACTTGCTCCAACAATAGAGGTCAACCTCCATTGTTGGATTTTCGAGCTTTCGATGTACTCCTCTTTCTCTCTCTTCTTTTAATTAGTAAATTTAATGTTTTTTTAGTTAATTAGACGCTTTTCTAGTTATTATTAGTTAATATGATGTTTGGACTTGATTTAGTTAATTATGCTTGTTTTTGCTTAGTTTAATTAATCATGTTTAAATTATAATTTGTGAGTAATTAGTTCTGTTAATTATACTTAGTGGGCTGAAATAATTAATGACTTAATTTCCAGACCATCCTAGAGGACGGCAAATTTTTACCTTTACTCCCCCCTCAAAAATTACGTCAATAGGAAAATACTCAGCATACTAACTTACCTATAGTCGACTCATTTAGATGGCTATTTCCAAAGGTGGAGGTGGATTTGGTGATGGAGGGAGTAAAGCAGACCCTATGGTAGGGATTAATTTACTCAACAAGTTCCTTAAGTTACAACCTTCGAAGTTTAGGAAGACTGCGAATCCCTTCGAGTTAGATGAATGGATGAGGGAACCTGATAAGATATTTAAGGCCATGATGTTGCCTGAGGAGTACAAGGTAGGTTTGGCTATGCATTTATTTACTGGAGAAGCAGATCATTGGTGGGATTCTGTCAAGCCAAGTGATGAGGAGGAAAAAACAAACCCACTAACTTGAGAAAAGCTTAAAGAGAAGATGAATGAACAATATTATCCTAGGGATGTGTAGGGGGCTAAGGAGCTAGAATTCTTTAACTTGGAGCAGGGTAATATGACGGTGATAGAATATGGTGCCAAGTTTACCAAGCTCAGTTGATTTGGGAGGCATCTGGTGGACACAAAGCAATGGAAAGTTGATCGATTTGAAGATGGTTTAGATATTGAAATTCGTAAAGGTTTATCCTTTCAAGTGTTCACCAAGCATCAAGACATATACCAAAGAGCAATGCAAGTCGAAAAGGTTTTGAATGCAAGTAAGGCTAAGAATGCAACTCCTACAAAGAAATTCAATAGAGGGAACTCAGTGTATGAGAAGCAGAAGAATGTTATTTAAGAAAAGCAAATGCTTGAACCAACTACAGATTAGAAATACTGTGAATTCTGTAAGACAATTCGTGGTGGAAGTCAATGGTACCGAGCATTGGGAAAGTGCTTCAACTGCGGAAAACATGGCCATATAGCTTCCGATTGTCCCCAACCAAATAGAAGGGCTCCTGGAAATATTGAGAGACCATTCTCCGATGAAAAATGCTTACCCCAGCCACTGAACAAGAAGACAGATTACGAATGGGGCAAAAGTTCCACATAGAGGATTTATGTCATGACACCATCGGAGAAAAACTAAGATGACTCACATCAAGGAAAAGAAGGTAAGTTTTGAGGGTGAAACTTATTTTAAGGGGGGGCGGATGTAACACCCCGAATTTTTTTTAAAAAAAATTTACTAACTTCAACCAATGTGTGAATGTGTGATTTATGTGCATACATTTTACGTGTTTTACTTTAGACATACGTGTATATTCTAAGTTAAAATTATTATGTTTGGGAAATGATTAGTTGAGTTATTATAAGACTTTGTTTTCCCCCAAGGAAAGAAAAAAGGAGAAAGATGAGTCAAAAAAAGAAGAAGAAGAAGACTTGACCCAAAAAAAGAAAAACAAAACAAAGGGGGGGATTTTTTTAATTACTTGATATTATCAAAAGGGGGGCACTTTGTTTTCTCATGCAAAACACACACACAACTCACGCACATAGAGGCAGGAGAGGAGAGAGAAGAAGAAGAAAAAAAAGAGCAAAAAGAAGAAGAAGAAGAAGATGATGATGATGATGATGATGATGATGATGATGATGAAGAGGAGGAGGAGGAGGAGGAGGAGAAGAGGAGGAGAAGAAGAGGAAGGAGTGAATTGGGTTTTGATTTTGACTGCAAACTGAGGTGAGTAATTCTTATTTTTCTCAACCTAAAACTGATTAAGGAATGATTATTTGAATGATTTACGCTTGAATTTGAGGGTTCAATTGAAGGTTGAAGTTTTGATTTTGATATTTTGAGGGTTAAATAGATTGGAAAACTAATTTCAATTGGTAGAAATCCACCCTAAAAATTCATATTTATTTGTGATTTTTGGGTTATGTGGATGTTAAAAATTGATAGATATGCTATGAGTTTGTTTATATATATGATAAATTATGGATATTTAGTTTGATTGCTTGTATTGGAAGAACAAAATGGTAGAAAACAAGATTATTTCGGATTTTGACAGAATTTGTGTACTGTTTGAATTGTTACGAATTATTTGATGCTTGAAAAATTCTTAAATTTTTGTTGTAGAATTCAAATGATGCGTGGAAAGTTTTTATAAATTTTCATGAATTTCGGATGTGTATTTTAGTAGTTATGAATTGTCGATTGAAACAGCCCTGTTTTGGTGTACAATTTTGGTTACTGTTTTAATTTGTTTTAAAGACATGCTTGGACAAAAATTATTAAAATATTATTGTGGATTCCTCATAACATTGGGTGATTGCTTGTAAATTGTTGTAATGTTTGATTGTGTATGCTATAAGTTATGAATTTTTGAGCTTGATTCTCATATTTGTGATAATTTCAGCTTACTGTTTGAATTTCTGGGAATTGTTGACCTGAAGAAAAATCTTAAAATTTTTATGTTAGAATCAATATATAGTATTTGTCAATTTTCTACAAAATTTTGTGAAGATTGGATGTACATTCTTTGAGTTATGAATTTTCGACTCAAATTATGTTGTTTAGTGTAATTATGGGTTAGTTGTTCGTTTAATTCGTGAATTAGATATGGAAAAGTTGTTATTGAGATTCCTAAATATTTCGATTATGTGATGAGGTATTGGAAGTTTGTGAAAACCATTTAGAGTTGGATTCTGCTTTGGTTATGTTTTGGTATATGAAGTGAATAAAAGTTCCTTTGAAGATAATAAGTTATGGTAATATGAGTATGACATAATAAAATTGTAGTTTTTGGGGAAAGAAGTCATGTCTTACTTAGGGCTATTACAGTCGCATTCTAGAGCTATGGCCATAAAACTAGTTGTCTTTGTGTTTGGAGTTGTATGGATCGTTGGTTTGTACCTTGAGTGGGCAATGCCCGATCTATCAATTGACTCCTTAGTTTGTGTTACTAGGGAGATGTGTGGGTCCTTTGTTCTCCAGGATGTGAATATGACTTCACAGTTGGAGATTTGAGGGTAACTACGTACTCTAGAGCGTTCGGTCCCTGGTTGGTACCTTGAGTAGGCATCATCCGATTCGCCAGGATGTGTTTGTGACCCTTGTATTTTGTGAGAGTTCATTGTCTAGTTCATGGGTGAATTACCCCATGTTAAAGAATTCTGTTAACCTAAGAATATATGATACGTTATGGAATCAGGTTTTAGCTTGGATTTGGAATATTTTATGAAGTTTGTGTGAACTTTGGTTTTATAAATGTGTTAGTTATGGTTATGGTTGGGTCAATAGTTTGACGTACTAGGCTTTGCTTTCCTTTGGACTCTAATGAGGATTGAGAGCCCAAAGGACATGGTTAGTAAGGGACAATCCTGGTTAGTTTAGTGAATAAACTAATTGTGGAGCTTGTTTAAGGACTTAAGTGAAAGCCATGGTTCTTAAATCGTACCTGGTATGACTGGGTTAACTAGTTACCCGTCTTATGATATATATAAAAGATGTGAGTTTGTTTCCTATTTCAAAAGTTTGAGCATGTTTTTATATCACATTATGAAATGTGTTATGTTCTGATTCTCAATGAAATATGTATTATGTGATTATATGCGAACCTAATAACGTCCAAAGTGTAACAGCGAGGAAGGTAAGGGTTATTCACTAGGCTCGGGGAGCTCATGACCTCAGCATTTTTAAGATTTTCGGATAGATAAAAGAGATAATGGAAGCACTAAGAAGGCCATCCATTTACTAATTACTCTTTTGGATAGTCGAAATAGGAATGCAGGCCTCGTTGTATGTTATGTTACGGATTATGTTTAGTAAATACAATTTTGAATGTATTTTTGGTTCACACATATGAATGACTATTAAGAGTATGGTTTACGTATTTATGTAAATGCACGTTGTAGAATTATCCCCTCAAACTTTTGTTGAATTTCGTTAAGAGCTTCCGCTGCTTTCGCCTATTAATAGGTTAGTTAAGGTCAATAAGATTACAAAGCCTTGTGGGTGTTCCTAGTGAACATCCACGATGATAATGCGCCTGCCCCCTTTCGGGCGGGGCATTACAAAAGTGGTATCAGAGCAAGCAACCTGCGGCCTATAGGAATTGTGTGCGTGAGTACTTGATTTAGTGGTTGTTAATGTGAAAGCTATGCGCTTATGTGAAAAGTATAAGGTTATGTAAATGTACATGTGTTTATTTGAATTATTTGTGCCTAACTTAGTTGTCAACCATACTTGGGCAAACACTCAGTATACTAACTTACCTATAGTTGACTCGTTTAGATAGCTGTTATAGGAGGTGGAGGTGGATCTGGTGATGGAGGGAGCAAAGTGGACCCTATGGTAGGGATTAATTTACTCAACAGGTTCCTTAAGTTACAACCTTCAAAGTTTAAGGGAATTGTGAATCCCTCCGAATTAGATGAGTGGATGAGGAAACTTGATACAATATTTAAGACCATGATGTTCCCTGAGGAGTACAAGGTAGGTTTCAATACGCATTTATTTACTAGAGAAGCAGATGATTGGTGGGATTCTATCAAGCCAAGGGATGAGGAGGGAAAAACAAACCCACTAACTTGAGAAAAGCTTAAAGAGAAGATGAATGAACAATGTTAACCTAGGGATGTGCAGAGGGCTAAGGAGTTAGAATTCTCTAACTTGGAGCAGGGTAATGTGATGGTGATGGAATATAGTGCCAACTTTACTGAGCTCAATTGATTTTGAAGGCATTTGGTGGACATAGAGCAAAGGAAAGTTGATCAATTTGAAGATGATTTAGATTTTGAAATTCGTAAAGGTTTATCCTCTCAAATACCAAAGAGCAGTTCGAGTCAAATGGTTTTGAATAAAAGTAAGGCTAAGAATGTAGCTCTTAAAAAGAAATTCAGTAGAGGGAGCTTAGTGTATGCGAAATAGAAGAATGTTATTCAAGAAGGGCGAATGCTTAAACCAACTATAGGTTAGAAATACTGTGAATTCTGTAAGACAATTCGTGGTGGAACTCAATGCTACCGAGCGTTGGGAAAGTGCTTCAACTGCGGAAAATATGGCCATATAGCTTCCCATTGTGCCCAACCAAATAGAAGGCTCCTGGAAATATTAAGAGACCATTCTCCGATGAAAAAGGCTTATCCTAGCCACCGAACAAGAAGACAGATTACGATGGGGACAAAAGTTCCGCAAGGAGGATTTATGTCATGATGACATCGGATAAAAACTAAGATGACTCACATCAGGGGAAAGAAGGTAAGTTTCAAGGACGAAACTTATTTTAAGGGGGGAAGGATGTAACATCCTGAATTTTTTTTTAAAAAAAATATTTAATAACTTTAACTAATGTGTGAATATGTGGATGTGTGATTTATGTGCATATATTTTATGTGTTTTGGTTTAGACATACGTGTATGTTTGAAGTTAATATTATTATGTTTGGGGAATGATTAGTTTAGTTATTATAAGACTTCATTTTTCCCCCATGGAAAAAAAACGAGAAAGATGAGTCCCAAAAAAAAAGGAAGAAGAAGAGGACTTGACCCAAAAAAAAGAAAAACAAAGCTAAAAGGGGGGATTTTTTTTGTATTACGTGATATTATCAAAAAGGGGGGGACTCTGTTTTGTCACACAAAACACACAGAGCTCACGCACATAGAGAGAGGAGAGGAGGGAGAAGAAGAAGAAGAAGAAGAAGAAGAAGAAGAAGAAGAAGAAGAAGAGGAAGGAACGAATTGGGTTTTAATTTTAATTACAAACTAAAGTGAGTAATTCTTGTTTTACTCAACCGAAATTTGATTAGGGGAAGATTATTTGAATGATTCATGCTTGAATTTGAGGGTTCAATTGAAGGTTGAAGTTTTGTTTTTGATATTTTGAGGGTTTGATAGATTGGAAAACTAATTTCAATTGGTAGAAACCCACCCTAAAAGTTTATATTTATTTGTGATTTTTGGGTTATGTGGATGTTGAAAATTGATAGATATGCTGTGAGTTTGTTTATATGTATGATGAACTATGGATATTTAGTTTGAATGCATGTATTGGAAGAACAAAATGGTAGAAAACAAGATAAATTTCGGCTTTTGACATCATTCATGCACTGTTTGAATTTTTGGGAATTATTGGATCCTTAAAAAATTCTGAAAATTTTACTGTAGAATTGAAATGATGCGCCAAAATTTTCTTTAAAGTTTCATAAGTTGTGGATGTGTATTTTAAGAGTTCTAAATTTTTGATTGAAATTGCCTTGTTTCAGTGTATAGTTTCAATTATTGTTTAAATTTGTTTTGAAGACATGCTTGAAGAAGAATTATGAAAATATTAACGTATATTCCGCATGATATTGGACAATTTCTTGTAAAGTTTTGAGATTTTTTGTTGTGTATCCTATAACTTATTAATTTATGAGCTTAATTATCATATTTTTGACAATTTCAGCTTACTGTTTGAATTTCAGGGAATTGCTGACCTAAAGAAAAATCTTGAAATTTTTATGTTAGAATCAATATATAATATTTGTCAATTTTCTACAAAATTTGGTGAAGATTGGATGTGCTTTCTTTGAGTTATGAATTTTTGAACCAAATTATCTTGTTTAATGTAATTATGGATTATTTGTATGTTTATTCCGTAAATTAGATATGGAAAAGCTATTGTTGAGATTCCTAAATATTTCGATTGTGTGATGAGGTATTGGAAGCTATTGAAAACCATTTAGAGTTGGATTCTGCTTTGGTTATGTTTTGGTATATGAAGTGAATAAAAGTTCCTTTAAAGATAATAAGTTATGGTAATATGAGTATGACATAATTAAATTGTAGTTTTTGGGGAAAGAAGTCATGTCTTACGTAGGGCTATTACAGTCGCATTCTAGAGCTATGGCCACAGAAGTAGTTGTCTTTGTGTTTGGAGTTGTATGGGTTGTTGGTTTGTACCTTGAGCGGGCAATGCCTGGTCTACCAATTGGCTCCTTAGTTTGTGTTACTAGGGACCCTGGTTCTCCACGATGTGAATATGACTCCACAGTTTGTGATTTGAGGGTATGTACAAACTCTAGAGCGTTGGGTCCCTGGTTGGTACCTCAAGTGGGCATCGTCCCGTTCGCCAAGATGTGTTTGTGGCCCTTGTGTTTTGTGATAGTTCATTGTGTAGTTCATGGGTGAGTTTCCCCAAGTTAAAGAATTTTGTTAACCTAAGAACATGTGATACATTATGGAAACGGGTTTTAGTTTGGATTTGGAATATTTTATGAAGTTTGTGTGACCTTTGGTTTTATAAATGTGTTAGTTATGGTTATGGATGGGTCATTAGCTTGACGTACTAGGCTTTACTTTCCTTTGGGCTCTAATGAGGATTGAGAGCCCAAAGGACATGGTTAGTAAGGGACAATCCTGGATAGTTTAGTGAATAAACTAATTGTGGAGCTTGTTTAAGGACTTAAGTGAAAGCCATGGTTCTTAAATCGTACCTGGTATGACTGGGTTAACTAGTTACCCGTCTTATGATATATATAAAAGATGTGAGTTTGTTTCCTATTTCAAAAGTTTGAGCATGTTTTTATATCACATTATGAAATGTGTTATGTTCTGATTCTCAATGAAATATGTATTATGTGATTATATGCGAACCTAATAACGTCCAAAGTGTAACAGCGAGGAAGGTAAGGGTTATTCACTAGGCTCGGGGAGCTCATTACCTCAACATTTTTAAGGTTTTCGGATAGATAAAGGAGATAATGGAAGCACTAAGAAGGCCAGCCATTTGCTAATTACTCTTTTGGATAGTCGAAATAGGAATGCAGGCCTCCTTGTATGTTATGTTACGGATTATGTTTAGTAAATACAATTTTGAATGTATTTTTGGTTCACACATATGAATGACTATTAAGAGTATGGTTTAAGTATTTATGTAAATGCACGTTGTAGAATTATCCCCTCGAACTTTTGTTGAATTTCATTAAGAGCTTCCGCTGCTTTCGCCTATTCATAGGTTAGTTAAGGTCAATAAGATTACAGAGCCTTGTGGGTGTTCCTAGTGAACATCCACGGCGATAATGCGTCTGCCCCCTTTCGGGTGGGGCGTTACAAAAGTGGTATCCGAGCAAGCAACCTGTGGCCTATAGGAATTGTGTGCGTGTGTACTTGATTTAGTGCTTGTTAATGTGAAAGCTATGCGCTTATGTGAAAAGTATTTGTGCCTAACTTAGCTGTCAACCATACTTGGGCAAATACTCAGCATACTAACTTACCTATAGTTGACTCCTTTAGATGGCTGCTATAGGAGGTGGAGGTGGATCTGGTGATCGAGGGAGTAAAGCGGACCCCATGGTAGGGATTAATTTACTGAACAAGTTCCTTAGGTTACAACCTTCAAAGTTCAAGGGAATTGTGAATCCCTCCGAGTTAGATGAGTGGATGAGGGAACTTGATACAATATTTAAGACCATGAGGTTCCCTGAAGAGCACAAGGTAGGTTTCGCTACGCATTTATTTACTGGAGAAGTAGATCATTGGTGGGATTCTATCAAGCTAAGTGATGAGGAGGAAAAAACGAACCCACTAACTTGAGAAAAGCTTAAAGAGAAGATGAATGAACAATATTATCCTAGGGATGTGCACAGGGCTAAGGAGTTAGAATTCTCTAACTTGGAGCAGGGTAATGTGATGGTGATGGAATATAGTGACAAGTTTACCGAGCTCAGTTGATTTTGAACGCATTTGGTGGACATAGAGCAAAGGAAAGTTGATCGATTTGAAGATGATTTAGATATTGAAATTTGTAAAGGTTCATCCTCTCAAATACCAAATAGTAGTTCTAGTTAAAAGGTTTTGAATGAAAGTAAGGCTAAGAATGTAGCTCCTAAAAATAAATTCAGTAGAAGGAGCTTAGTGTATGTGAAACAGAAGAATGTTATTCAAGAAGGGCGAATGCTTACACCAACTACAGGTTAGAAATACTGTGAATTCTGTAAGACAATTCGTGGTGGAACTCAATGCTATCGAGCGTTGGGAAAGTGCTTCAATTGCGGAAAACCTAGCCATATAGCTTCCCGTTGAGCCCAACCAAATAGATGGCCCCTGGAAATATTAAGAGACCATTCTCCGATGAAAAAGGCATATCCCTGCCACTGAACAAGAAGACATATTACGATGGGGGCAAAAGTTCCGTAAGGAGGATTTATGTCATGACGGCGTCGGAGAAAAACTAAGATGACTCACATCAAGGGCAAGAAGGTAAGTTTCAAGGACGAAACTTATTTTAAGGGGGGAAGGATGTAACACCCTGAATGTTTTTAAAAAAAAATATTTAATAACTTTAACTAATGTGTGAATATGTGAATGTGTGATTTATGTGCATATATTTTATGTGTTTTGGTTTTGACATACGTGTATATTTTATGTTAATATTATTATGTTTGGGGAATGATTAGTTTAGTGAGTATAAGACTTTGTTTTGTCCCCAAGGAAAAAAAAATAGAGAAAGATGAGTCCCAAAAAAGAAGAAGAAGAAGAAGAAGACTTGACCCAAAAAAAAGAAAGAAAAACAAAGCAAAAGGGGGGATTCTTTTTTATTACTTGATATTGTCAAAAAGGGGGGGACTCTATTTTGTCACACAAAACACACAGAGCCCACGCACACAGAGAGAGAAGAAGAAGAAGAAGAAGAAGAAGAAGAAGAAGAAGAAGAAGAAGAGGAGGAGGAGGAGGAGGAGGAGGAGGAGGATGAGGAGAAGAAGAAGAGGAAGGAACGAATTAGGTTTTAATTTTAAGTGCAAACCAAAATGAGTAATTCTTGTTTTACTCAACCTAAAATTGATTAGGGGAAGATTATTTGAATGATTCATGCTTGAATTTGAGGGTTCAATTGAAGGTTGAAGTTTTGATTTTGATATTTTTAGGGTTTGAACTAATTTCAATTAGTGGAAACCCGCCCTAAAAATTCATATTTATTTGTGATTTTTGGGGTCATGTGGATGTTGAAAATTGATAGATATGCTGTGAGTTTGTTTATATGTATGATGAACTATGGATATTTAGTTTGAATGCATGTATTGGAAGAACAAAATGGTAGAAAACAAGATAAATTTAGGCTTTTGACATAATTCATGTACTGTTTGAAATTTTAGGAATTATTGGATGCTTAAAAAATTTTGAAAATTTGACTGTAGAATCTAAATGATGTGCCAGAATTGTCTGTAAAGTTTCATAAGTTGTGGATGTGTATTTTAGGAGTTCTAAATTTTTGATTGAAATTGCCCTGTTTTAGTGTATAGTTTCGGTTACTGTTTAAATTTGCTTTGAAGACATGCTTGAAATTTTGAAATTTATGTTAGAATCAATATATAGTATTTGTCAATTTTCTATAAAATTTCTTGAAGATTGGATGTGCATTCTTTGAGTTATGAATTTTCGAATCAAAATTATCTTTTTTAGTGTAATTATGGATTGGTTCGATTAATTCATGAATTAGATATGGAAAAGTCGTTGTTGAGATTCATAAATATTTCGATTATGTGATGAGGTATTTGAAGTTTGTGAAAACCATTTAGAGCTTGATTCTGCTTTGGTTATGTTTTGGTATATGAAGTGAATAAATGTTGCTTTAAAGATAATAAGTTATGGTAATATGAGTTTGACATAATTAAATTGTAGTTTTTGGGCAAGAAGTCATGTCTTACTTAGGGCTATTACAGTCGCATTCTAGAGCGATGGCCATAGAAGTAGTTATCTTTGTGTTTGGAGCTGTATGGGTTGTTGGTTTGTACCTTGACTGGGCAATGTCTGGTCTACCAATTGACTCCTTAGTTTGTGTTACTAAAGACCCTGGTTCTCCAGGATGTGAATATGACTCCACAATTGGTGATTTGAGGGTATCTACATACTCTAGAGTGTTGGGTCCCTGGTTGGTACCTCGAGTGGGCATCGTCCTGTTCACCAGGATGTGTTTGTGACCCTTGTGTTTTGTGATAGTTCATTGTGTAGTTAATGGGTGAATTTCCCCAAGTTAAAGAATTTTGTTAACCTAAGAATATGTGATACATTATCGAAACGGGTTTTAGTTTGGATTTAGAATATTTTATGAAGTTTGTGTGAACTTTGCTTTTATAAATGTGTTAGTTATGGTTATGGATGGGTAATTAGTTTAATGTACTAGGCTTTGCTTTCCATTGGACTCTAATGAGGATTGAGAGCCCAAAGGACATGGTTGGTAAGGGACAATCATGGTTAGTTTAGTGAATAAACTAATAGTGGAGCTTGTTTAAGGACTTAAGTGAAAACCATGGTTCTTTAATCGTACTTGGTATGGGACAGGTATGCTGGGTTAACTACTTACCCGTCTTATGATATATATAAAAGATATGAGCTTGTTTCCTATTTCAAAAGTTTGAGCATGTTTTTATGTCACATTATGAAATGTGTTATGTTATGGTTCTCAATGAAATATGTATTATGGGATTATATGCGAACCTAATAATGTCTAAAGTGTAACAGCGGGGAAGGTAAGGGTTATTCACTAGGCTTGGGGAGCTCATGACCTTAGCATTTTTAAGGTTTTCGGATACATAAAGGAGATAATGGAGGCACTAAGAAGGCCAGCCATTTGCTAATTACTCTTTTGGATAGTCGAAATAGGAATGCAGGCCTCCTTGTATGTTATGTTATGGATTATGTTTAGTAAATACAGTTTTGAATGTACCTTTGGTTCACACATATGAAAGACTATTAAGAGCATGGTTTAAGTATTTATGTAAATGCGCATTGCAGAATTATCCTCCCCAACTTTTGTTGAATTTCGATAAGAGCTTTCGTTGCTTTCGCCTATTAATAGGTTAGTTAAGGTCAAGAAGATCACACAGCCTTGTGAGTGTTCCTAGTGAACATCCACGGAAATAACGCGCCTACCCCCTTTCGGGCGGAGCGTTACAAAAAGTGGTATTAGGTCAAGCAACCTGCGGCCTATAGGAATTGTGTGCGTGTGTATTTGATTTAGTGCTTGTGAATGTGAAAGCTATGTGCTTTTGTGAAAAGTATATGCGTATGTAAATGTACATGTGTTTATTTGAATTATTTGTCCCTAACTTAGTTGTCGACCATACTTGGGCAAATACTCAGCGTACTAACTTACCTATAGTTGACTCGTATAGATGGCTGTTATAGGAGGTGGAGGTGGATCTGGTGATGAACGGAGTAAAGCGGACCCTATGGTAGGGATTAATTTACTGAACAAGTTCCTTATGTTACAACCTTCGAAGTTTAAGGGAATTGTGAATCCCTCCGAGTTAGATCAGTGGATGAGGGAACTTGATACAATATTTAAGACCATGATGTTCCCTGAAGAGTACAAGGTAGGTTTTGCTATGCATTTATTTACTGGAGAAGCAAATTATTGGTGGGATTCTATCAAGCGAACTGATGAGGAGGAAAAAACGAACCCACTAACTTGAGAAAAGCTTAAAGAGAAGTTGAATGAACAATATTATCCTAGGGATGTGCACAGGGCTAAGGAGTTAGAATTCTCTAACTTGGAGCAAGGTAATGTGATGGTGATGGAATACAGTGCCAAGTTTACAGTGCTCAGTTGATTTTGAAGGCATTTGGTGGACACAGAGCAAAGGAAAGTTAATCGATTTGAAGATGATTTAGACATTGAAATTCGTAAAGGTTCATCCTCTCAAATACCAAAGAGTAGTTCGAGTCAAAAGGTTTTGAATGAAAGTAAGGCTAAGAGTGTAGCTCCTAAAAAGAAATTCAGTAGAGGGAGCTCAGTGTATGAGAAACAGAAGAATGTTATTCAAGAAGAGCGAATGCTTAAACCAACTACAGGGTAGAAATACTATGAATTTTGTAAGACAATTTGTGGTGGAACTCAATGCTATCGAGCATTGGGAAAGTGCTTCAACTGCGAAAAACATGGCCATATAGCTTCCCATTGTGCCCAACCAAATACAAGGCTCCCAGAAATACTAAGAGACCATTCTTCGATGGAAAAAGGCATATCCTAGCCACCGAACAAGAAGACAGATTACGATGAGAGCAAAAGTTCCGCAGGGAGGATTTATGTCATGACGACGTCGAAGAAAAACTAAGTGTTTGAGCCAAAAATGTGTTATTTTTAAGGTACTTTTACACCTGTTTTATGCTCGTTTTAATAATATTTTTAGGGTTTTAATAGAAGATTATTTTATTTTGCAGATTTTGAATAAATACGAAAAAAGGGTTTAAAATGGCGGAAAAGGCGAGAAAAAATAGAGGAATGTCGGAGGTTGAAGAACTAGGCCAAATTCCAGAAAAAACCGGTCCAGAAAGAAACCAGACTGGTCCGGTCCAAAATTCGGTTCAGTTATTAAAGGAATCCCCCTCCCTTTCTCGCGTGTTTCTCTCTCCTCGACCTTCCTCTTTCTCCCTCCCCGAACCCAATAAACCCCAGCCTTCCTGTGCTTTGTCTTCCTCTTCAACCCACAACCTCCACCTCTTCGAACCCGGTTTCACCCTCAATCCCGTTATCTCCCTCGTCCAAAACCACCTTAGCCCACCGTTTCCATGAAACCCAGAAACCCATCCCTCTACCCACGGTTTTCCCCAAAATCGAAATCACCCCTCAACCCAGAAACCGAACCCCAAACCCTCGATTCCGTTGCTTCGTTCTCCCCTTAACCCCATTCACCTCCACTCCAACCCAGAACCCCTATCCGTTTACCCCGTTCTCTACCAGCCCACTGTTTTCCATTAACCCAGAAACCAAAACTACCACCTGCCCACGATTTTCACCTCCAACTCATCCCACCATCTCTGACAACCACCAGCAAACCACCTTCGCTGGCTGCACAACCACCATCCACGCCCACCAGCAAATCGAAGGGTTGAGAGTCCAGAGCTTTGGGTATAAGAAGGAGGACGACGACGCCATTCGAAGGTTGGCGTAGGAAGATTAGGTCATTTAGGAGTAGGTAATTTTAGGGTTAGATTAGGATTTAAATTCCGTTTTTAGGTTTAGATTTAGTTTAATTTCGCTTTTCTTTTCAGTTTCGTATTTGGTTTTCAGATTAAGTTTTCGAGTTAGGGTTTCGAATTTGAGTTCCGAATTTCAGTTATTTTGAGCATCTCAATTCATGTAGTTAGTTTGAATCATTAGTTTCGAATGGGTATACTCGGTTTTCAGTTGTTATTGCAAGGATTTTTGCTTCGATTTGGGCATGCTGTCGATTTCTCCTCGCTTGTTCTGGTTCGATTTCCTTCTTGCTTTCGGTTCTATTTCAATTCCTCCCCCTTCCCTGCTGCTGCTTTTTGTTCTTCATTGTTTCAGATTTGCTTCCCTTCCCTTATTTCGTTGCTGTGTTCAGTTCGTGATATGCTTTGGTGTCGTTTTTCCCCTCCTCTGCTGATTTCTCTGCTTTCGGATTCTGCTGGTTCTTCCCCTTTCCCTGCTTTTTCTTACTGTTGGATTATTGTTGAGTTCGTTTGTTTTGGTTCGATTAATGTTGAATGATGCTGCTGTTATTTTGTGATGTTCTATTTGTTTTCCCTTGTTGCTGGTTAGTAAGGTGAATTGGTACAACAGAATGCTGTTTTTGGTTGATTAACTAAGGCTCTGTTTTGGTTGATTCTGTTGTTGCTGTTGAATGAGATGTGTCCCTATTCAAGCAATTTGGTTGATTTCAGGTCAAGTTAGATAGTTTTAGGTTCTGATTTTAGTAGTCGTTTACAGCTAGTTAAATCTCCTTAATATGCTCACATTTAGTCAAAAACTTAGGCTTAGTTTGATTAGGATAATTTAATTTAAATTGAGCACTGATGTTTTCTTTAAATTAGCATAATTAGCATTAAGTTAATTAGTTTAATCACTTTAAATGACCATAAATCTCACATCTTCCTTGTGGACCAACCCTTAAGTACTACGACTGACAATCGAGTATTTGAGGTTTCTTTTCCTCTTTTCTTTAATTTAATTTTCCACCCCCCTCAAAATCGCTCAACACTAAGATGGCTCACATCAAGGGAAAGAAGGTAAGTTGAAGGACGAAACTTATTTTAAGGGGGGGAGGATGTAACACCCTGAATTTTTTTTAAAAAAAATATTTAATAACTTTAACTAATGTGTGAATATGTGAATGTGTGATTTATATGCATATATTTTATGTGTTTTGGTTTAGACATACGTGTATGTTTTATGTTAATATTATTATGTTTGGGGAATGATTAGTTTAGTTATTATAAGACTTTGTTTTGCCCCCAAGGGAAAAAAAAAGAAGAGAAAGATGCATGAGTCCCAAAAAAAGAAGAAGAAGAAGAAAACTTGACCCAAAAAAAAAGAAAAACAAAGCAAAAGGGGGGGGATTTTTTTTATTACGTGATATTATCAAAAGGGGGGGACTCTATTTTGTCACACAAAACACACACAACTCACGCACATAGAAAGAGAAGAAGAAGAAGAAGAAGAAGAAGAGGAGGAGGAGGAGGAGGAGGAGAAGGAGAAGGAGAAGAAGAAGAAGAAGAAGAAGAGGAAGGAACGAATTGGGTTTTAATTTTAATTCCAAACTAAAGTGAGTAATTCTTGTTTTACTCAACCTAAAATTGATTAGGGGAAGATTATTTGAATGATTCACGCTTGAATTTGAGGGTTCAATTGAAGGTTGAAGTTTTGATTTTGATATTTTTAGGGTTTGGTAGATTGGAAAACTAATTTCAATTGGTAGAAACCCACCCTAAAAGTTTATATTTATTTGTGATTTTTGGGTTATGTGGATGTTGAAAATTGATAGATATGCTGTGAGTTTGTTTATATGTATGATGAACTATGGATATTTAGTTTGAATGCATGTATTGGAAGAACAAAATGGTAGAAAACAAGATTAATTTCGGCTTTTGATATAATTCATGTACTGTTTGATTTTTTGGGAATTATTGGATGCTTGAAAAATTCTGAAACTTTTACTGTAGAACCTAAAGGATGTGCAGAAATTTTGTGTAACGTTTCGTAAATTTTGTAGGTGTATTTTAGAAGTTCTAAATTTTTGATTGAAATTGCCCTGTTTTAGTGTATAGTTTCGGTTACTGTTTAAATTTGTTTTGAGGACATGCTTGAAGAAGAATTATGAAAATATTAATGTATACTCCTCATGATATTAGGCAATTTCTTGTAAAGTTTTGAGATTTTTGGCTGTGTATCCTATAAGTTACTAATTTCTAACCTTAATTCTCAGATTTTTGACAATTTCAGCTTACTGTTTGAATTTCTGGGAATTACTGACGTGGAGAAAAATCTTGAAATTTTTATGTTAGAATCTATATATAGTATTTTTCAATTTCTTACAAAATTTTGTGAAGATTGGATGCGCATTATTTGAGTTTTGAATTTTTGAAACAAATTATCTTGTTTAATGTAATTATGGATTATTTGTATGTTTAATCCGTAAATTAGGTATGGAAAAGCTATTGTTGAGATTCCTAAATATTTCAATTGTGTGATGAGGCATTGGAAGTTTGTGAAAACCATTTAGAGTTGGATTCTGTCTTGGTTATATTTTTGTCTATGATGTGAATAAAAGTTTTTTTTTAAGATAATAAGTTTTGGTAGTATGAGTATGACATAAAATAATTGCAGCTTTTGGGGAAAGAAGTCATGTCTTACTTAGGCTATTACACTCATGTTCTAGAGATATGGTCACAGAAGTAGTTGTCTCTGTGTTTAGAGCTGTGTGGGTCGTTAGTTTGTACCTTAAGTGGGCAATGCCCGGTCTGCTAATTAACTCCTCAGCTTGTGTTATTTGGAAACTATGTGGGTCCCTAGTTCTCCAGGATGTGAATGTTACTCCACAGTTTGTGATTTGAGGGCATCTACATACTCTAGAGCATTGGGTCCCTTGTTGGTACCTTAAGTGGGCATCGTTCAATCCGCTAGGATTTGTTTGTGAACCTTGCATTTTGTGATAGTTCTTTGTATAGGTCATGGGTCAATTTCCCTAGGTTAAAGAACTATGTTACCCTAAGAATATATAATACAGTTATGGAACTAGGTTTTAGTTTGGATTTGGAATATTTTATGAAGTTTGTGAGAACTTTGCTTTTATGAATGTATTAGTTATGGTTATGGACGGGTCATTAGTTTGACGTAGAAGACTTTGGTTTCCTTTGTACTCTAATGAGGATTGAGAGCCCAAAGGACATGGTTGATATGGGACAATCGTGGTTAGTTTAGTGAATAAACTAATAGTTGAGCCTAGTTAAGGACTTAAGTGAAAACTATGGTTCTGAAATCGTACTTGGTATGGGACAATTGTGACTAGGTTAACTAATTACCCGTCTTATGATATATGCGAAAGATATGAGTTTATTTCCTATTTTAGAAGTGTGAGCATGTTTTTATGTCGCATTATGAAAAGTGCTATGTTTTGATTCTCAATGAAATATGTATTATGTGATTATGTGCGAACCTAATAATGTGCAAAATGTAACAGCGGGGAAGGTAAGGGTTATTCACTTTGCTCGAGGAGCTCATGACCTCACCACTTTTCAGGTTTTCGGATAGATAAAGGAGATCATGGAAGCACCAAGAAGGCTAGCCATTTGCTAAATACTCTTTTGGATAGTTCAAATGGGAATGCAGGCCTCATTATATGTTATGTTATGGATTATGTTTAGTAAATATAGTTTTGAATGTATTTTTGGTTCGCATATATGAAAGACTATTAAGAATATGGTTTAAGTATGTATGTAAATGCATGTTGTAGAATTACCCTCCCAAACTTTAGTTAGATTTCGATAAGAGCTTCTGCTGCTACTGCCTATTAACAGGTTAGTTAAGGTCAATAAGATTATAAAGCCTTGTAGGTGTCCCTAGTGAACATCCACGGTGGTAACGCACTTGCCCCGTTTCAGGCAGGGAGATACAAATAGAAATAAGAGCAGAACTAGAAGATCAAAGCATAACAATAATTGATGATAGCACAATTGCTAAGGCACCTTCAAATTCAAGAGGAGATGATCCATAACAACATTAGTTCAGGATCTGAAAAGTGGGTGAGGAGAAATTTGTGTTTTAATCCTAGAGTGGAGCTTTCCACGTCTGATAGATTACACTGTCGAGGATGGATTAATAAATGCACATGATATTTCTCCCTATGTCGTATTGTTGATGAACAAAAGGTGGATCCCATTGGTTTACATTTCAAGGGCTCAGTTGAGGTATGGTAGTTACATTCTAGGAAGATGAAATATCACCTAGGAGGAGTTCATAGTCGATGTTTACTTGAGGATTAGGGATGATCTTGGTGGAAAAGTTGTTGAGGACTTCAGTCACCTACAACAAACAAGGAATTTGGACCAGCATCTTAACTGGTTTGAGCTTAAGGCCCTTTTCTTGGTGGGAAATCCCACAGAGCTTAGAGCTTGTTTCCTTGGAAGCTTTATAGGGTGATTGAAACCTGTGAGTAAATCACATGTATGAGCTTTTAACCCTTAGACATTCTATGCTGCCATGAAAATTCCAAGCCTCCATAATGAAACCATGCATGCCTTGAAAGCATGTAAAGCTTGTCGAGAGCTACAAATTTATCCACTACTTCTGTTATTAAATACTTTTTATAGCATAGGGAAGTAGGGATCGATCCACCAGGAAAGATTGTTTTAAAAAGTCTAGCTTCATCCTAAATGATTTCACTAATCCAATTTATTAAGTCTAATCTTAATAATTCTAAAATAATTAAAATCTAATGAAAAAAAAACTAGAAAAATACCCAATGATGTTCCTAAATATTCTGAATCATATTTTGGAAATAAACATTAAAAAGATTTCCTAAATAATCTAGAAAAATAAAATCAAAATAGTAACTGAAATTCTAATTAAAAATCAAAACAACAAAGAATAATCAGAAAATAAATATTAAAAATTGCAAACAGTAACCTAAAAGATTATTCTTCCGGGATATAATCTTATAACTCCTCAATTGTATCCAAATAATTTCAGAAAAATCAAATTAGAAAATTACCACAGAATATCAATGTAGAATATTAGATCTGAAATTAGAAATAAAATAATCTGCATAAATATAAATACAAAAATAATTAAGAAAATTACCCTAATTCTAGGACACAATTTTCTGGACTTAACAATACCTAATAATCGTGAATTAAAATTAAAAAAATAAATTTTTATAATTAATAACCTAAAAACCTGCACTTATCAATTTCTCAAAATAAATTTGAAAAATTATCAAATAATTTCCAAAAATTACGAAATTGAATATGAGCAGACTCGGACACTATATAAACCCTAGGGATTAATTAAAATCAAAAAATAACAAAAATAACTATTTTTAGTCTAAGTTCTAAGAAACCAGTAATTAAATACTAAAACTGAATATAAATCAATCTAAAATTGTAACCATTCTAAAAATAAAAATCTAAGCTATCTAAAATTACCTAGACACTCCTAAAAGACTCTAATTTTGGGGGGGTTGATTGAAATTATATTGAAGCTAATAAAACAAGAACAAAAATCAGCAAACTAATCAAATTAATTCTAAGCAGTAAATAATAATCAAAAGTTATCAAATTTATGAAGGATACTTAGTATAATCTCAATCCACCATGCAAATTAATATTTATCATTAACACACAAGTTAATTTCATTCATGAGTTAAACTGTAGAAGATATCCACTAGCGGTTCTTCCCCGTTTTTCCTTAGATTTTAGTTTACTTAGGTCCAACCCTAATATAAACCCTACTAATTTGATAATCTTTACACCAGTGCAAAAATTTAACCAAATTAGAGCATTAAGAATTAGAAAAATATCATTTAACAATTTGTAACCAATTTACCAGCAAATCGATTTAACAAAGATCTAAAATGATTACCTAATTAAAAGAGATGGGTTTGAGCCATCCCTGATTAACTAGGGTGATACCTAGGCCTAAAAGATGATAACTTTTACGTATTATAATCTTCTAAGCTATCAATCGAAATTGTATTTAATCAACTAGCATGCATTCTAATCGATTTAACACAAATTTCATAAACGATGAACGCTAATCGCTAAAGAATCATGAATAGAAATCAACTAAGCATTAAAGCATAAAACTTGTTTCAAAATAATTAATTTAGCATGGCCTCAAGAAGATTATACTAAGCATATAAAATTACTTACTCATATAAAAAAAAAATTACAATAATAGCTCAAATATTTCATGTTTAATAGTAAACCTACCACAAGATAAATAAAACAAAGTAAAAATAATAATAATAATAATAATAATAATAATAATAATAATAATAATAA
>JACYFF010031954.1:54545329-54564814 GCA_017589665.1 Selenicereus undatus
AATAATAATAATAATAATAATAATAATAATAATAATAATAATAATAATAATAATAATAAACAAAATAGTCCTACTTTGAGAGGATGAAGCTGCGTGAAGAGGATGGCGACGACGCTGATGACGATGAAGCTGGATGTTGATGATGGTGTGTGGCTGAGGATGGTGACGATGGAGGATGGCAACCGTGTGGGAGTAGCAACCGTGAAGGAGATGATGATGACAGAAGCTGTTGATGAAGGCCGATGCTGGTGCTGATGACGATGGTGAGGACGACGATGATGATGATGCGTGTGAGGAGAAGAAGGGGGGACAACAGAGGAAGATGTTGATGAAGGAAGATGGGAGAAAGCAAGAAGGTGAAGAAGATGGGGATGGCGTGGTTGAGAGATGGTGAGGGAGTGGCTTGCCATGAGGTGTGCTGGCGTAGAGAGGAGATGATGAAGCTGATGGTGAGGAAGAAGGGAGCGTGGGGAGGTTGAAGTTGATGGTGATTTTTATGGAGAGTAAGGTAAGCAGGCAGCCGTGGTGAGGGTGTGATGGGCTAAATATATAATGAGTATGGTGAGGTTAGGGTTAGTGTCTTAGGGTTTTCTTCTCCTTTCTTCCTTAGGTTTCTGCTTCCTCAAGACTTCTAACTTTTCACCAACTCTTGAAACCCTAGCCCAATATAATAATTATGAAAATAATATTTTCCATAATTATTATTTTTGGACCGTCTTGTAGCCAAGTTTGTAAAATCCGAGCTTCTACGTCCTCTCTTCTCCTCTTTATTGAATTAATACTAACCCTGAAAAATATATAAAACAAAACAAATTAAACGAAATAACATATATAATATACTCGAAATAATTATAAAAATAATGCATGATTTTTGACTTAATAAAGCATCTCCGGATAGGGAGCAAAACCTAACATCATGTATAACCCAAAGCCTTCGTTACCAACCCCTAACCTAGCCAACAAGGCTAATGTAGCATTAGGGACTAACCTCAGGGGTTCAGGGATTAACTCAGGGGTCAGGGTAGTGTGTTAACTTGGAAAGAAATCCAACTAGGTTCATAACAATAGTTGTAAGAGCCAAGAAAATGGGAGACAGGCTATGTTATCGTGACTATCCTTTTGATAAGGGCCATAAATGTGGCAGTAAATCCACTGAGCTCTTTATAGTTGAGGTGCCTGGGGAAGAATAAAAGGAGAATGCAGACGCAATTGAATTTTAAGGGAAAATTGACTTTTACTTAGAAGAAATAGAGCCTCAAGTGTCAATGAATGCCATGATTGGGGTCTTAGGTTTTTATACTATAAGGACAAGTGGATATTTAGGAAAGAAATACACTGCACATACTCATAAATTATTGTAGTATTCATAATTTTCTGGATAGCAATTTGGCCAAGAGATTAGGCTACAAGACGAAACCCATTGCAATGTAAGTTATTACCAAGCAATGTCACTATATCTACAAGAATTTCACATAACAAATGCATGGCACTGCGTTTATGTCTAATATGTTGCTAACACTCTTAGGTGGTCTGATTTGGTACTTGGTGTTCAATGGTTGGCAATAGACCTAGCAAAAACTGACTCGAACTGAACCCACTTGAAAGTTTTGCGTTTTGAACGTGATTTTCTCAACCCAAATCGGAAATAAAGCAAATGTGAAAAACCTGCAAATTTTTGGGTCAAACCCAACCCAAACTCGAACCCGCCAACTCAACCCAAATATTATATCCTTATTTTTTAATTATCTTTAATTCTCCCCCTTAACAATAACAGTGTTGCATCACAATGAATCGTTTAAAGAGATGTTGTACTACTATCACCTCCCTTCGTAAATTAGATGATGTTACTTGTTCTTTCCCAAATTCTTTCTCATAAAATAACATCATATACATCTTATAAATGGAACAATTTTAGAAAATGGATATGAAATATCTAGTCTCAAGAAAATCAATTTAGAATAACACAAGTATTAAAAATGTGCAAGTCATACTGTTATATTCTTGGTGAAATGAATACGTCTCATAGCATTTTAAATATTATTACTCCGTAATAATCTAAAATTTTGATGTTTAATAAATAATTGTAATATCTTGTGCGTTTATAATATTCTTTCATTTGCCTCTTTCTAATTGGCCTTGAACTTGATGTCAGTGTTGGAGAATGGACAACTTATGTTTGTGTTAGGATCGACCCACTAATAAAGCGTACCTAATTAGGTAATGGTAGGTTCGTTAACAAAATATCGAATCATTAAACGGGTTATTAACAGGTCGCTCCAATCCATTATCATGCTATAGATTGGTCGGCCAATGAATGACCCACCCCAAACCTAGCAAATGGGTCATTTGTTTCAGGTACGGGTCGGGGCGGGTTAAGTTTGCATTGGGTCATATTTTGCGTTAAACGAAATTTTGGGCCAGTTCGGTTTGGGTTGGGTGAACTTCGGTTCGCATTAACCAATTTTTGGTTCAACACATTTGTTGTGCAAAAATAAGCAACTTTGTGGAAAATTTCGGGTTGGGTATGGTTCGGTTCAGGTCAATTCGGCTTTTGGGTCCACTTTCGAGTTAGCGTATTTTTGATTTCAAGTTGAGCATGGGTTCAGATCGTTTGGTTTGGCTTTCGAGTCTCGGGTCAGTTTTACCAGGTCTAACCCGACCTATCATTAATATACGGACCAACACACTCAAACGTGACTCATTATCAAATGGTACATGGCGTTCATATATCTATTGAAAAGTTTTTATATTTTTTACATTCTTGTAAGGCATTACAAATAGAATGCTTGTTTATTAAATGCAGACAATTTAGGTAATAAATGTGCCAAGGTTTTGATTTTGACAAAAAGAGAAATAACTCAGTAAAAAAGCACTCCAAACCCATTGGGTTGTTCCGAAACCTACAAAACCGAAATACGCCTGCCCGTATTTCAACCGAACCCAAAATACACCCACCGGAACTCGAGTACACTCGATCCGTATTTAACATGCCCTCCCGAACTGATAGGTCTAGTTCGCAACGTTGGGCACCATCAAATTGAATTTCAAGAATCTCAAAATAGAGTTTAACCTCAGTCGCAACAATTATGTTCTGGGTGGCTTGAAGGCCAATAAGGTGAAAAGGATATCACAAGAGCAATTGCCAAAGACTCTTATGAATACAACCTACTTATGCATGCTACAATTAATTCTTACAACTATCATCCATTGCTAATCTTTGGAGGCCACAAAAGTCTCAGGTAAAATGCGTACCTGAATCTTTCAGTTGTAGAACCCGATCTTGCTTCCTCGGGAATCTTCTTCTTCAACTTGCTCTAAACTCTCTCTAATCTAAATCCTAATCTACTTGAAGAGAGGAAATGAAATGGATGGGATAATGGTCCATTTCCTACTGCTGAGGGACGCCCTATTTATAGAAAGACTAGGACGATTTCAACCGCATAATGAGGGAAAACGAAGAGATTAGTAGTTATGCCTCCACAACGGATCGTGGCATCCACCATGGGCAGACCGTGGTACTGGCTGGCTCATCAGTCTTCTATTCTTCCTCTCTTTCCAAAGGCATGACAACTCAAGGGCATCCTTGGGGAGTCAAAATACACTCATTTATAGGTCAAAACAAGGGCAAAAAGGTCCAAAAGCCTGCAAAATACAGAGAAGAATGATACCCGAGCGTAAAATGGGACAAGGAGTATAAATTATCACATACAACATATAATTTTCCCTAAAAATGTAACAAAATAACCCCAAAATGATATATGCTTTAAGCACTTACCAAACTCCACCATGCTTAAACAATTACTTGTACTTAAGTAATTACTATATAAAACCTGCGAAGGGAACTGCATCTAGGCCTCAAAACATGATAACCTCCTTAAAGTAGGCAAGCCATAGCATATCATAAGCAAGAATAGCAAGAAATGGCAACCCCAAGTAGTGCGCAACACATTTCAAAATTAGAAGGACAAAAAGGTTTTCGAAAAAGTACAAGATCACAAGCTCGATATCAGACTTGATCACCCCCAAAGAACCACAAAGCGCATCATGCAAGCACATGAAATTGAGTAGAGCCAAATGGGCCGGTACAACTTCACTTTGGGAAATGTGGAACACTCCCGCTTATGTTTTTGAAATATGGCATAGGTTTACTCAAGACTCATTCCAAAGATGCAAACCACCATAGACTTGACAAGGCTCTCAAATTCCCCACCACTAAAATACAATATGCACAAGACAATCAAGAGGGCTTCACTTGGGTTGTAATGTAGACTAGAAGGGTTAATGAAAAGGAGTGGACAAATGCATTTAGGACAATGTGGAGCTACTAACTAAGCGACTAGGGAGGAACCAATCAAGAGCACCAACAAACTAATGAATTCACCAACACTCCAAACCTCAAAAGGAGTTGACAAGGAAAAGAATTCAAGTTATTTGCACATCCAATGCCAATCACAGAGTTTTTTTTGGGTTTTTTTTCACTTTTTTTTTGTTTTTTTTGCTTTGCTTTTTTTCTCACAAGATCAATTCATCTTCCATTTTTTTTCTTTTTCTTCAACATAATGCTTTTTTGTGTAATGAAACAAAAATTGTTGTTATTGAAAGGCGTAAGATCACTCACTATCAACTCACAACCGAATAAATATATACAGAACCCAAATAAGAGGGAACTAATTCGAAATTCTCATTGTCATCAATCCCTCAACAAACCAACATACCAAAGCCACCTTAAACACAATTATCCCTAATACCACACACTAGATAGATGAAATGACGCTCCATGGACTTGGCTTAAAAGTCATAAATATTTGTTTGGCCAATGGCTAATATGAAGGGTTCACAACAAAACAAAGATATAAGCTCAAAGGGGTCAGCAAAGGCAATAAACATGTAATACAAGGGTAGGCTATTTGGCTATATGGCTAAAATGATCAAAAAAAGAAATGCCTCTATCATATCATCAACTATGCACATGTCAATGTGGATTTGAATAAAAATCTAGGCAAGTTCTAGAGATACAATATGGAAGTCACACACATGAAAGAAATATTAGACTAAATATAATGATCAGTCCAAAGAAGGCCCAAAATCATACGGGATATCTATTAAATTCTCATTAAGCTCATAAAATAACTCCATATACCAACAATAGTGCTAACGACTCTAGGGGATAACAAAGTTCTCAATCAAGACAAGAGTCAAAACAAGAAATATTAACAAAACCTTCAAAAATTTTAGCACCCAAAGGAATTACACATCAAAAGTTACTCAAGCTCATGAAAGCTTTTTTGCCAACCAAAAACATCATTGGAGGTTATCTCAAACCAATTCTCACCATCTCTATATGCAATACTATATGAAAAACTAAAAATCAACTAAATGCAACATGTAAACAAAAAGAAATCTAAAACTATATGGTCTAATAAGTATACAGGCTAATAACCAAAATAGAAAATATAGAAAAATACCCTTCCCACATGCTTAGATAAAGCATTATTATTCAAAAGAAAGAAAGTAAGAGAAGGGAAAGGAAACAAAACATAACGATCTCACCAAGTTAGGTGTAGGGTGCACCGAAGCTATGCGGCCTCGTAATAACCAGCGCACATGGAGCATCAACCACTCCATCACGTTGTCAAGACTCGACCCTGTAAATCAGACATTGTTAAAGCATGCAAAAGCTTGTCAAACTCCTCAGCATAGAGTTTCCAAGCATAACAATAAGAGAGCATGAAAATAATCATAACAAAGAAAGTTAGTGCTGTCTTGAACAAAGCAGAACCAATAGAAAAATCAAAAGAGAAAGCAAAGAAAGTGTTCCACATGATTTTTCCAGGCTTGTCCATTAGGAATATGCAATACGGGTCAAGGGAGGCATCGTACATACAAAAGTATCCTAGGGATAGAAATTATCAACATCTCTACCAAGCATATTAAACATTTTGCCCGCATGTCCCAAATCAACTTTAGAATAAAAAATCTTAGGATTATCAACGGGCGCATCTAAAGAATACTCGGAGGAAATAGGTGATTGTGAACATGTAGGGGAAACATGGGAATGACCATAGGGATTTAGGAAAGCATAATTACAACCAAGGCTAGGAGTCTTATCCAGATCATGCACCCCATCTAAAATATCTTCGGACTTAAAACTTGCATCAAAAATATCAAACCTAGCATCAAACCCAACAGGCTCACCCACCTCAAGCCCTGTGCATTTAGCTAACGGAGCGGATGAATCATGTAAGGTCAAGACAACTTCAGTATTGTCCCAGGGTGATACAAAGTCAGGTTGCATATAGCATGCATAATGAGGACATGAATTTATATCATGGTCAGAAGAATTACAGAAATCACACCGAAAAGGGGCTTCGTACGATCTAAAATAGAATGCACAAGGGTTAGGAAATGAATATTTAAAAGCATGACTAGTCATCTCAAACTCAAATGAATCCCAGGCAATCCACTCAAGCAAATACTATGCATCATCGACATTTTTATCATGAACACCCCAAATCCCTAAAAGAACGCAGGTTTTACTATTCACACCCTCATCAACAATGTCTAAAATTTTTCATTTACCAACACAATAACCACATTGAACAAGAAAGACATTCAAATGCTTAAAATACCTCCAAAATAATTCATGCTCAAATTGGGGAAGTGAAAAATTGCCATTGATGTTTCTCAGATTTTATTTTATTATTTTTAATTTTCAATTTTTTTAGTTTTTTTTTCAAAGAAAAACAAAATGGTTAGTCAAACATATCAGGAAAACCCCAATATTCGAAGCTAGTCCTCGGCAACGGCTCCAAAAACTTGATACGGCCGCAAGCGTACAGTGGCGTTGTAGCCAATCAAGGTCTATCCCACAGAGACTAGGTGAAACTACTGGGCTATGTTTCCTCAAGATATGCTAGGCGAATCCTAAATCACAGGGTTTTGATTCAACAACTTCAAACTTGTTAATTCTAAATCAATTAAGGAAAAATACCTAGGAATTCATGTAGTTATGAAAAGTGATTGGAGCAAAATGACAAACATGTGCATTTTTTCTAATCGGCTAATCTCGAGGAGTTGCAATATATTTAGAAGTTTGATCTATTCTTTCGAAATCAATCAAATTTGCCTAAACTAAGCAAAAGTCATTCTTTCAAATTAATTTGCTTTAATTCAAGTTAAATATGTTCGATTACTCTCCAGTCCTCCTAACATGCAAATCTCTCTTTCGAGACGACTCCACGTTAGGCTTAATCAAGCAGTCCAACAACCAAATGTCACATTTTCAGTTTTTCACTCATTTGTTTCTGGTGTGCAAGCATAATTCTATAGATTAAAACATCATCCAACTATACTTTCATAAACTACTAAATACCTAGACAATAATTAAACTACTCACACACGATTAAATTAAACATCTAACTACTCTAAACTAATAAATCTAAAGAGAAAAGATAAGAGAAGAGAGAAGTGTTTGCTGAGCCAAAATGCGTGCTTGAATCTTTCGATTGCAAAACCCGATCCCACTTCCTCGTGAATCTTCTTCTTCAACTTGCTCTCAACTCTCTCTAATCTAAATCCTAATCTACTTGAAGAGATGAAATGAAATGGATGGGATAATGGTCCGTTTCCTACTGCTGAGGGACGCCCTATTTATAGAAAAGCTAGGACAATTCAGCCACACGATGAGGGAAAACGAAGAGATCAGTAGTTATACTTCCACCACGGGTCGTGGCATCCACTAGGGCAGACCGTGGTACTGGCTGGCTCGTCATTCTTTTATTCTTCCTCTCTTTCCACGAGCATGGCAACTCAGGGGCATCAGTGGGGACTCAAAGGGCACTCATTTATGGGTCAAAACAAGGGCAA
Organism: Selenicereus undatus; assembly: GCA_017589665.1. NCBI lineage: Eukaryota > Viridiplantae > Streptophyta > Magnoliopsida > Caryophyllales > Cactaceae > Selenicereus > Selenicereus undatus. The sequence goes on from JACYFF010031954.1 coordinate 54,553,196, forward strand.
AGAGGTCCAAAAACCTGCAAAACACAGTGAATAACCATATCCTAGTGTAAAATGGGAATAGGAGTAAAAATTATCACATATAGCATATAATTTTCGCTAAAAATGCAGCAAAATAACCCTAAAATGATATGCTCTTTAACCACTTATCGAACTCCCCCATGCTTGAACCATTGGTTGTCCTCAAGCAAACACTACATAGAAAAGGCAAAGGGAAACGCATCTGGGCCTCAAAACATAATAATCTCCTTAAAGTAGGGAAGCCATAGAATATCATAAGAAAGAATAGCGAGCAATGGCAACCCCAAGTAGCGTACAAAACCTTTCAAAATTAGAAGGATGAGAAGGTTTTCAAAAAAGTACGAGACCACGAGCTCAATATAAGACTTCATCACCCCCAAAGAACCGCGAAGCACATCGTGCAAGCACATGAAATTGAGCACTGCCAAATGGACCTGTAGAGTCTCGGTTTGGGAAATGTGGAACACTCCCGCTCATGTGTTTGAAATATAGCATAGGTTCACTCAAAACTCATTACAAAGATGTAAACTACCATAGACTTGACAAGCTCTTAAATTCTCCACCACTAAAACACAATATACACAAGACAATCAAGAGGACTTCACTTGGGTTGTAATGTGGGCCAGAACGGTTAATGAAAAGGAGTGGACAAATGCATTTAGGACAATGTGGAGCTACTAGCTAAGCAACTAGCGAGCAACCAATCAAAAGCACCAAGAAACTAATAAGTTCACTAGCACTCCAAACCTCAAAATACAATAACCATATCCTACGAATGAAATAGGAAATGAGTTGACGAGGAAAAGAATTCAAGCTATTTACATATCCAATGCCAATCACGGAATTTTTTTTTTTGTTTTTCTTTTGCTTTGCTTTTTTTTTCACAAGATGACTTCATCTTCCTTTTTTTTTTCTTCAACATAATGTTTTTTTGTGCAATGAAACAAAAATTGGAATTATTGAAATGCGTCCATCATGTCATTAACTACGCACATGCTAATGTGGTTTTGAACAAGAATCTAGACAAGTTCTAGGATGTAACATGGAAGAGTCATACCTATGAAAGAAATATGAGATTAAATATAATGATTAGTCCAAAGAAGACTCAAAATCTCACGGGATATCTACCAAAGTTTCATTAAGGTCATAAATTAACTCCATGTACCAACATTAGTGCTAACGACTCTAGGGAATAACAAAGTTCTCAATAAAGACAAGGGTCATAACAAGAAATATTTACAAAACCTTCAAAAATTTTATTACTAAGAGGGATTGCACATAAAAAGTTACTCAAGCTCATGAAATCTATTTGCCTAACAAAAACCTCATTGGAGGTTGTCTCAAACTAATCCTCACCATCTCTATATGCAAACCTAAAAACCAACTAAATGCAACATGCAAACAAAAAGAAACCTAAAACTATATGCTCTAACAAGTATACAAGCTAATAACCAAACTAGAAAATATAGAAAACTACCATCCCCCATGCTTAGATGAAGCATTATTATTCAAAGGAAAGAAAGTAAGAGAAGCGAAAGGAAACAAAACATAACAATCTTTAGGTGCAGAGTGCACCTAAGCTATGCGACCTCGTAATAACTAGGGCAAGTGGAGCATCAGCCACTCCATCACTATGTCAAGACTCGAACCTTTAAACCAGACATCGTTAAGGCACATAGAAGCATGACAAACTCCTCAGCATAGAGTTTCCAAGCATAGCAATAAGAGAGCATGAAAATAGTCACAGCAAAGAAAGTTAGTGCTCTCTTCAACAAAGTAGAGCCAATAGAAAAATCAAAAGAGAATGCAAAGAAAGTGTTCCACATGATTTTTCCAGGCTTGTCCACTAGGAATATGCAATACGGGCCAAGGGAGGCATCGTACCAACAAATATATCCTAGGGAAAGAAAATTATCAACATATCTACCAAGCATATTAAACATTTTGCCCGCATGTCCCAAATCAACTTTAGAATCACAAATCTTAGGATTATCAATGGCCGCATCTAAAGAAAACTCGAGGGAAATAGGGGGTTGTGAATATGTAGGGGAAACATGGGAATGATCAAGGGGATTTGGGAAAGCATAATGACAACTAAGGCTAGGAGAACCCTTACGCATAAACACATCACGTGATCCCTCCAAAGGAGTCTGATCTATATCATGCACCTCACCTAAAATATCTTTGGAGTTAAAACTTGCATCAGAAATATCAAACCTAGCATCAAACCCAAAAGGCTCACCACCTTGAGCCCTATGCATTAAGCTAAAGGAAAAGACGAATCATGTAAGGTCAAGACAACATCAGTATTGTCCCAGGGTGATACAAAGTCAGGTTGCGTATAGCATGTATAATAAGGACATGAATTTACATTATGGTTAGAAGAATTACGAAAATCACGCCAAAAAGGGGCATAATAAGATTTAAAATAGAACGCACAAGGATTAAGAAGTGAATATTTAGAAACACGACTAGCCTTCTGAAACTCAAATGAATCCCAGGCAATGCACTCAAGCAAATGCCATGCATCCTCAACATTTTTACCTTGAAAACCCCAAAACTCTAAAAGAGCTTGGGTTTTACTATTCACACCCTCATCAACAATGTCTAAAATTTCCTATTTACCAACACAATAACCACTTTGAGCAAGAAAGACAATGAAACGCTTAAAATACCTCCAAAATAATTCATGCTCAAATTGGGGGAAATGAAAAATTACAATTGATGTTTCTCAAATTATATTTTATTATTATTAATTTTCAATTTTTTTGGTTTTTTTTCCAAAGAAAAACAAAATGCTTAGTCAAACATATCTGAAAAAACCCAATATTTGACGCACGTCGCCGGTAATGGCACCAAAAACTTGATACGGCCGGAAGCGTACGATGGCTTTGTAGCAAATCAAGATCGATCCCACAAAGACTAGGAGAAACTACTGGGCTATATTCCCTCAAGATATGCTAGGCGAATCCTAAATCAAGGGGTTTTGATTCGATAACTTCAAAATTGCTAATTCTAAATCAATTAAGGAAAAATACCTAGGAATTAATGTAGCTATGAAAAGTGATTGGATCAAAATGATAAATATGTGCTTTTTCTCTAATTGGCTAATCTCAAGGAATTGCAATCTATCCAGAAATTTGATATACTCTGTCGAAATCAATCAAATTTGCCTAAACTAAGCAAAAGTCATTCTTTCAAACTAATTTGCTTTAATTCAAGTTAAATATCTTCGATTACTCTCTAATCCTCCTAATATGCAAATGTCTCTTTCGAGACGACTCCCCATTAGGTTTAATCAAGCAGTCGAACAACCAAATGTCACCTTTCAGTTTTTCACTCGTTTGTTTCAAGTGTGCAAGAAAACTTTGGCCAAAAGTCCACTCACAACATGACAATCACTTAATAGAACAAAATCAAATCAATCATGAAGATAAACACAATTCTATAGATTAAAATATGATCCAACTATACTTTTATCAACTACGAAATCCCTAGAAAAAAATAAAACTACTCACACATGATTAAATTAAACATCTAACTGCTCTAAAATGATAAATCTAAAGAGAAAAGAGAAGACAAGAGAGAAGAGTTTGCCCAGCCAAAATGCATGCCTGAATATTTCAATTACAGAACCCGATCCTGCTTTCTCGTGAAACTTCTTCTTCAACTTGCTCTCAACTCCCTCTAATCTAAATCCTAATCTACTTGAAGAGAGGAAATCAAATGGATGGGATGATGGTCTATTTTCTGCTGCTAAGGGATGCCCTATTTATAGAAAAACTGGGACAAGTTTAACCACACGATGAGGAAAAATGAAAAAATTAGCAGTTATGCCTCCACCATGGACCGTGGCATCCACCACGGGCGGACCTTTGTACTGGCTGGCTCATTATTCTTCTGTTCTTTCTCTCTTTCCACAGGAATGGCGACTCAGGGGCATCCATGGGGGTTGAAAAGACACTCATTTGTGGGTCAAAACAAGGGTAAAAAGGTCTGAAAGCCTACAAAACACAGAGAATAACCATACCTGAGCATAAAATGGGAATAGGAGTATAAATTATCACATATAGCATGTAATTTTCCCTAAAAATGCAGCAAAGTAACCCTAAAATGGTACACGCTTTAACCACTTATCAAACTCCCCTATGCTTAAACTGTTGCTTGTCCTTAGGCAAACACTATATAGAACCGGCAAAGGAAAATGCATCTAGGCCTCAGAACATAACAACCTCCTTAAAGTAGGCAAGCCATAGCATATCATAAGCAAGAATAGCAAGCAATGGCAACCCCAAGTAGCGCGCAAAACATTTCAAAATTAGAAGGAGCAGAAGGTTTTCAAAAAAGTACGAGACCACAAGCTTGATATCACACTCGATTACCCCCAAAGAGCCACAAAGCACATCATGCAAGCACATGAAATTGAGTAGAGCCAAATAGACTGGTAGAGCCTCACTTTGGGAAATGTGGAACATTCCCACTCATGTTTTTGAAATATAGCACAGGTTCACTCAAGACTCATTCCAAAGATGCAAACCACCATACACTTGACAAGGCTCTGAAATTCTCCACCACTAAAATCCAATATCCATAAGACAATCAATATGACTTCACTTGGGTTGTAATGTGGGCTAGAAGGGTTGATGAAAAGGAGTGGACAAATGCGTTTAGGACAATGTGGAGCTTTTAGCTAAGCAAATAGGGAGCAACCAATCAAAAGCACCAAGAAACTAATACGTTCACTAACACTGCAAACCTCAAAATACAATGAACATATCCCACAAATGAAATAGGAAATGAGTTGACGAGGAAAAGAATTCAAGCTATTTACACATCCAATGCATATCACGGAATTTTTTTTTTGGTTTTTTTTTCCTTTTTTTTCGCTTTGGTTTTTTTCTCGCAACATGACTTCATCTTCCTTTTTTTTTCCTTCAACATAATGTTTTTTTGTGCAATGAAACAAAAATTGTAATTATTGAAAGGCATAGGATCACTCACCATCAACTCACAACCAAATACATATATACACAACCCAAATAAGAGGGAACCAAATCCAAATGCTCAATATCATGAATCCCTCAATAAGCCAACATACAAACCACCTTAAACTCAATTATCCCAGAACCACCCACTAGATAGATGAAGTGATGGTCCACAGACTTGGCTGAAAGGATAGAAATATTTGTTTGGCCAAGGGCTAATATGAAGGTTCACAACAAAGAAAGATATAAGCTCAAACGTGCTAGCAAAGGGTAAACTATTTGGCTATGTGGCTAAAATTATCAAAAAAAGAGATGCCTCCATCATATCATTAACTATGCACATGCTAGTGTCGTTTTCAACAAGAATCTATGCAAGTTCTAGAGATGTAACATGGAAGAGTCACATACATGAAAGAAATATGAGATTAAATATAATGATTAGTCCAAAGAAGGCTCAAAATCTCACGGAATATCTACCAAAGTCTCATTAAGCTCATAAAATTACTCCATGTACCAACATTAGTGCTAACGACCCTAGGGGATAACAAAGTTCTCAATCAAGACAACGGTCAAAACAAGAAATATTTACAAAACATTCAAAAATTTTAGCACCAAAAGGGATTACACGTCAAAAGTTACTCAAGCTCATGAAAGTTGTTTTGCCTAACAAAAAGTATATGCAATACTATATGCAAACCTAAAAATCAACTAAATGCATCATGCAAACAAAAATAAACCTAAAACTATATGCTCTAACAAGTATACAAGCTAATAACCAAAATAGAAAATATAGAAAAATACCCTTCCCCATGCTTAGATGAAGCATTATTATTCAAAGGAAAGAAAGTAAGAGAAGGAAAAGGAAACAAAACATAATGATCTCACCAAGTTAGGTGCAGAGTGCACCTAAGCTATGCGGCCTCGTAATAACCAAGGTACATGGAGCATCAACCACTCCATCATGATGTCAAGACTCGACCCTCTAAATCAGACATCGTTAAAGCACGCAGAAGCTTATCAAACTCCTTAACATTGAGTTTCCAAGTAGAGCAATAAGAGAGCATGAAAATAATCACAAGAAAGAAAGTTAGTGCTCTCTTCAACAAAGCAGAACCAATAGAAAAATCAAAAGAGAAAGCAAAGAAAGTGTCCCACATGATTTTTCTAGGCTTATCCACTAGGAATATGCAATACGGGTCAAGGGAGACATCATACCTACAAAGGTATCCTAGGGAAAGAAAATTATCAACATTTCCACCAAGCATATTAAACATTTTGCCTGCATGTCCCAAATCAACTTTAGAATCACAAATCTTAGGATTATTAATAGGCGCATCTAAAGAATACTCGGGGAAATAGGGGATTGCGAACATGTAGGGGAAACATGGGAATGATCAAGGGGATTTGGGAAAGGATAATTACAACCAAGGCTAGAAGACTCCTTATGCATAAACACATCTCGTGACCCCTCCAAAGGAATCTTATCTAGATCATGCACCTTATCTAAAGTATCTTCAGACTTAAAACTTGCATCAAAAATATGAAACCTTGCATCAAACCCAAAAGGCTCACCCACCTCAAGCCCCGTGGACTGAGTTAAAGGAAAGGACGAATCATGTAAGGCAAAGGCAACTTCAGTATTGTCCGAGGGTGATACAAAGTCAGGTTGCGCATAGCATGCATAATGAGGACCTGAATTTATATCATGGTCAGAAGAGTTATAGAAATCACACCAAAAAGGGGCATAATAAGATCTAGAATAGAACGCACAAGGATTAGGAAATGAATACTTAGAAACACGACTAGCCTTCTCAAACTCAAATGAATCATAAGCAATCCACTCAAGCAAATACCACGCATCATCAATATTTTTACCATGAAAACCCCAAAAACTATAAAAGTGCTCGAGTTTCACTATTCACACCCTCGTCAACAATGTCTAAAATTTTCCATTTACCAACACTATTACCACATTGAGCAACAAAGACATTCAAACGCTTAAAATACCTCCAAAATAATTCATGCTCTAATTAAGGAAATGAAAAATTGTCATTGATGTTTCTCAAATTTTATTTTATTGTTTTTAATTTTCAATTATTTTTGGTTTTTTTATCAAAGAAAAACAAAATGCTTAGTCAAATCTATCAGAAAAAACCCAACATTCGATCCTAGTCCGGGGCAAGGATGCCAAAAACTTCATACAGCCGCCAGTGCACGTTGGCGTTGTAGCAAATGAAGGTCGAACCCACAAACAGAAAGGTGAAACTACTGGGCTATATTCCCTCAAGATATGCTAGGCAAATCCTAAATCAAGGGGTTTGGATTCAACAACTTCAAACTTGCTAATTCTAAATCAATTAAGGAAAAATACCTAGGAATTCATATTGTTATGAAAATTGATTAGATCAAAATGACAAACATGTACTTTTTCTCTAATCGGTTAATCTCGAGGAATTGCAATCTATCTAGAAATTTGATCTATTCTTTCGAAATCAATCAAATTTGCCTAAACTAAGCAAAAGTTATTCTTTCAAACTAATTTTGCTTAATTCAAGTTAAATATCTTCAATTACTCTCTAGTCCTTCTAACATGCAAATCTTTCTTCCGAGCTGATTCCACATTAGGTTTAATCAAGCAGTCCAGCAACCAAATATCACCTTTCAGTTTTTCACTCGTTTGTTTCAGGTGTGCAAGCAAATTTTGGCCAAAAATCCACTCACAACATGATAATCACTTGATAGAACGAAATCAAACCAATCATGAAGATAAGCACAATTCTATAGATTAAAACATGATAGAACTATACTTTTATTAACTACTAAATCCCTAGACAAAAATTAAACTACTTACACATGACTAAATTAAACATCTAACTACTCTAAAATTATAAATATAAAGAGAAAAGAGAAGAGAAGAAAGAAGATTTTCCTCAGCCAAAATGCTTGCTTGAGTCTTTCGATTGCAGAACCCGATCCCGCTTCCTCGCGAACCATCTTCTTCAACTTGCTCTCAGCTCTCTCTAATCTAAATCCTAATCTACTTGAAGAGAGGAAATGAAATGGATGGGATGATGGTATATTTTCTGCTACCGAGGGATGCCCTATTTATAGAAAAACCAGGACGATTTCAACCACACGATGAGGGAAAATGAAGAGATTAGCAGTTATGCCTCCACCACGAACTGTGGCATCCACCACGGGCAGACCGTGGTACTAGTTGGCTTGTCATTCTTCTGTTCTTCCTCTCTTTCCACAGGGATGACAACTCAGGGTATCTGTGGGGAGTCAAAATACACTCATTCATGGGTCAAAACAAGGGTAAAAAGGTCCAAAAAACTGCAAAACACAGAGAAGAACCATACCCGAGTGTAAAATGGGAAAAGGAGTATAAATTATCACATATAGCATATAGTTTTCCCTAAAAATGCAACAAATAACCTAAAATGATATACGCTTTAAGCACTTATCAGTCCTTTATGCCAAACTTTGTAAATATCACTTTGGTATTCTCAAAGTGGAATACATAGTCCATTACATTTCAAGCCAAGGAGTAGATAGTGACCCAAGAAGTTTAAAACTATATTACATTGGCCATAACCAAAATCTAAGAAGAATCTCAAAAGCTTTCTTAGTCTCACTAGATATTATAGAAGTCTCATAAAAGGTTATACTTACATTTGTAGACCCTTAACTTATCTACCGAGAAAAAATGGGTATGTTTGGAGTGAGAAGGCAACTATAGCTTTCCAGGCTTTAAAGGGAGTAGTGACCACAACACCTATGTTTGCATTTCCACACTTTGACCTCAAATTTGAAATTGAAATAGATACTTTAAGTATTGGCATTAGGGTTGCCATACAATAGAATAGACATCCAATGGCCATCATCAGTAAGGAATTGGGTCCAAAATGTGAAAAGATGTCAGTATATCAAAAGGAATTACTAGTTGTTGTCTTTGCTGTGCAAAAATTTAAACAACATTTCTTAGGAAGAGCTTTTATAGTCAGACTATAAAAAATCTTGAAACATCTATTCGACTAAAAGATTTCTACCCCATTGTAATAGTTGTGGCTACCAAAACTAATGGGTTTGACTACAAAATACAATACAAGAGTGGTTTAGAAAACTTGGTGGACAAGGAGTTGAAATCCTTTTACTAGGCCTTTCAAACATTTAATATAATTTAATGTCTTACATTGAACAAGCTGAGCAAACTTGGCAAACTAACCTTGCTTTACAACACACCATATAACAAAAACAAAAGCAAAAACTGAATGCTTTCCCCAAATACCAATTATACAATGGTTGATTGAGAAGAAATGTTACATTGGTGTTGCGAGCTGCCTCAAACATGAAGGGTAATAAATGCATAGTTTACCCACTAGGGGTTAATCTAGTACGGATGTCACGTTGAAAAGGCTCAGGAAATTATTATACTAGAATGGAATGAATAAAGAAGTTTAGCCCTTCATCAGACAGTGCACTACTTCTCAGGCATACAAATATGATACAACTACCCGCTGTGGGTTGCTGTAGCCTTTACCTATGCCGAAGGAGGCTTGGGTTGATATTTCTATGGACTTCATCTCATGCTTACCCGAGTGAGAGGGTATGGAAGTTATTTGGATGGATTGAGAAAATATGCTCATGTCATAGCACTGTCACACCCCTACTCTACTGAAGATGTAACACGAGTTTACATGGATAACATTGTCAAACAACATGGCGTACCTAAAAGCATAGTGAGTGGTAGATATGACATTTTTTATCATCTCATTTTGGCAAGCATTATCCTCTGCGTTGGGTTTGGATATGCTCCTATCCTCAACCTATCACCCTCAGATAGATAGACAGACTGAGGTCTTGAACAGATATGTAGAAACCTACTTGAGGTCTATGACTATGCAAAAAAGAGAGTAGATGATCACTCTTCTTAAGAACAACGTGGTTAGGGCGTAACATAGGATGCATAATTTGGATGATAAAGGGAGGATTGATAGAGTTTCAAATTGGAGACTAGGTTTTACTCAAGTTGAAAGCTTATAGGCAGTCAAGTGTTTAGTATAGAAGGAATACCGCATCGAGGCTTCAATATTTTAGTCCATTTCAAGTTGCTGATAGGGTAGGCAAAGTTGCTTACAAATTGAACTTGCCTTCCATAGCTCACATTCATCAACCAGTGCACGTTTCTCAACTTAAGCAATTTAGGGCAAGCTTCTATATCTTCTATACATTCTTGATTGGCTACAAGGAACTACCACTAAGGCTTAAAAAGTATATGAGAAAATAGTGGCCGAGAGATAACAAAGCTGCAATATAGTTTTTTGTTCTGTGGGAGGGACATACTCTAGAGCAGATTACTTGGGAATTTGCTTACACTTTTGAGGACAAGGCTCTTGAACAAGGGAAGTATTGATACATGTAAAGCATTACCGAAATATTTTACCATAGAAATTTTCTAATGTTATTATTTTTGTTGTAATTGAAAGCAATGATAAGCTGGCAACGTTGGTTACTTTTGGTAGCAAATGTAAGCCATGGCAACTAAATTACATGGGACTTGGGGAATAAGCAACCAACAATAATATTTTACTAAATTTCCTCTTCCCTTCTCTCTTCTATCTACTTTTTCTCTCCTAAATTTGTAGTTGTGTGTGGATTGTGACAATTTATCAAGATTACTACCTCTAAATTCCAGGTGACTTCCTTTAATCTTTATCAGTGGTTTGGTGAGGACGGAGTTGGGTGTGTCGGATCTAGAGAGAACAGTGTGTACAATTCCCAGAACCTAGCAAAAAGGGGGGAAGTGATGCCTACTAATACTTCCACAAACTCATTGTCTTACTCTCATGACAAACTCTACCACTTTGCTATGATGTCACTAGGGGTGTTCATCAGTCCAAAACCGGACGGGACCGGACCAAACAAGGTTGGACCGAGGACTTAATAAGAAAAGATTCATGGACCAAAAACTAGACCAAATAAGACATGGATTGGATGGGGAGCAAACTAAAGTAAACTAGACTGAACGAGGACCAGACTAGGAGAGGAAGGTTGCTATCTTCTTTCCTAAATGTTTCCAATATTTCTTGATTTTCCTCATCTAACATAGACATTGTGGCTTTAAGTCTCCTAGGACAAGGTACTTCCTGGGTGCTTTTTTTTTTTGGTTATGCTCAACCCCCTTAACCTTTATTTATGGCCTTATCTCTTTGTTCTTCCTAGGTTCCTTTAAAGCTTTCCCAGTCATAAGTGCCATGACACTTAATTTTCCTTGCGATTTGGGTAAGGTTCAGATGGTATTTGATGTTGCATTTGAGCTTGGAGGTTGCTAGCTAAGAAATCAATTTTAGTATGTCTCTATAAACAAGCTTAAGGTCATCTCTATGTTCTTGAACTTGGCATCTGTTGTCTTTTTCTAGTCATCAATTTTCTTAATGACTTGCTGTAAAAGGAAATTTATTCTATCATGAGCAGAGGGTTGATGCATTGGTTGGTCAAATCCTGGAGGATTGCTTCTAGGTCCATAGTTAAGTCTGGGGTGGTCTCTTCACCCTTCATTGTAAGTGTTTGAGAATGAATCATACTTTGTTTAACCTTGGTTAGAAAAAAAAAA